>OX359294.1:72000927-72343427 GCA_947179395.2 Pulicaria dysenterica | reverse complement strand
CCGTATAACGTATGGCCTAAGAATCAGGGTAAGACCCCTTTCATCTTTTTCATAATTTTGTCACATACTCACGTCAACGCTGCATTACTCCATCCCTTATCTTTCAAACCAAGCACTTGTCGTCTTTCACGCCCCTGAACTTTCTCTCCCGTAATTTTCGATTAAAAAAATATACCTCTCTCTTCACACACACACACACATACACACAAACAGTCTCACCCGTGAATACTTTCTTCCTCTCACTCCTCACTTCCCATGCGGTATCTCGCTCTTAATAAAGCTTTTCATCAGCTCTCCCCCAAATACCATAGTGATCGATGTTCCCAATCTTCCCCAATGTCCAGATCACTCCAATCACTATAAGTGAGGACATAATTGAATAGATCGAGGCTTGTGGCAAACGGGGCTAGCGACCTCGATCCCAATGGACATTGATGAAAATCACCTCGGTGTGGGCTACATATGAAGAAAGATGATGGGCTTCCTCTCACATTTTTTTTTCTTTTAGCATAAAAGGGATTAGTGTGAGAAAGATGAATAGTATGAGGGTTTCATTGTGATAGATCATAGAAGCTGGAATGAGTAGAGAAGAAAAAGTTGATGTAACGCTAATATAACTGTCAAGAGGGAAAAAAACCATTCATTCCCTTCACCCTAACCAAAAAAATACTTATTAAAATATTTGTTTGAGTTTATTACATAAATGGTCCATGTGGTTTACCAAATTTCTCATAAATAGTTCCTAAACTTCAAAAATTACACTCACAGTCTCCGTGATTATCAATATCTCTCTACTTATATCCTTCCGCTCTCTAACATTGTATTCCCCCAATCTCATATATAAATAAGTGTGACAATAAATATATAATACTCTCGTGATTTTGAAGCAATCAAAGAAACGAAAAATGTGATCGGCATATCTTTATTGAAATTTGAGATTCCCTAACTATAAATATGTATTTCAAAGCCAATGTATCAACATTGCCTTTTTTTTGGGGGTAAGTAAAGTTATTTTAAACCATATCTTAATGTTTTCTCATATTTTAAAGAAAGTGAGGTGCAATGAGGTGGGAAAAATTACATTCCACATCATCATCATCATAAACAAAGATTGTAAAAGACTAAAAGTACATCAATTGTATACTTACATTTTTTTTAATAATAATCTTGTCCCCTCCTTATATATGACCATTTTGCCCATGTATTAATTTTTTTTATTCTTTTGGCTTACTAAATCTCTTGACCAAAATCACTATTTAACTCCTAACAAGAATACAAAGACGAAAGATTAATGTATGTAGTTTAACGGTATTTGGTATATTAAATTTTTTCAAAGAAATGATTCTTTTGCTTATAAAAATAAATTAATGATTTTTTTCTTATAAAATTAATTTATACACATAAGATATAACACAATAAAAACTTTGTTACAAGTTAATAGAACATATATTTTTTTCAGATGAATTAATTTTATTAATGAAAAAATCATCTCTCTTTCCTAGTTGTGGTTCAAGTCTCATAATAAATAAAAGGTATAGATCAGAAGTAGGACTAGATATGTGTATTCTTTGGTTCCAAAAAAAATAAAGCTGAGAAAGACCGTGTTTATCAATAAACATAAGATTTTATATACTTTTTGCCAACAAAGTTTTGATGGTTAGTAAAATAAAAAAGAGATAGAAATAAGGATAAAAACGAGCCGAGCTTTTATTGAGCTCGAGCTCGAGTCAAAAAATGAATTGGAATTATTTAACGGTTGTGAGCTCTTATCGAGCTTTTGGAGCTTTATATACTATATATGTGTGTGTTTGTAATATGTATATATGAGGAGCTAATATTAAAACAAGATTGTCAAAATGAGTACTAGTTGGAACAAATTTACGTTCTATATATTATTTATAAAAAGTAATTACTAAAAATGATTAATTTCAGATTTAATATGTATTTTAAATAATTTGGCTTTTAAAATTAAACTGTTTATATTATTTCAAGCTTTTCGAATCGAGGTCGAGCGAATAATATATTTTTTTAAACCGAGATCGAGCTTTAAGTATGAACGCCTGTCGAACCGAGCTTAAACTTAACACTAAATTATCGAATCAAGCTTGAGCTAAATTTAACCCGTCTACACACTTAATTAGAAATTATCATTATAAAACCACTTTTAATTTATATTATTAATAAAATAGTAATACAATAAATAATGTAGTTTTTAATTTTTATTTAATTTGCATAACTAAGAAATTAATTAGTCTTATCAGTCGTTTGGTCTATTAAGTGTTTTTAATTTTTTATTTTTATTTAAATATTGTTTAATCGAAAAATATGGTGTATAAAAATATAACTCATATGGATTCGCTATCAATCCTATCGCTTTTTCTAGTCAAACATTTTCTTTATATATAAAAATACTTGATATATATTGAGAATAAAATCATAAACTACACAAACCCTGAGTTTGCTTAGAGGTGGCCAACAAGGTCAGGTAGAACGTCAAGTAGGCTATATAAATTAAAATAAAAATAAAGAAAAATGTCCATGAAAAAAAAAGTTAATCATTAAATATTACACATCAAAAGTCATGTTTATTAGTTTATATACACCCCAACAAAGTGGTTTTGCGGTCTTCATTCATTCAAAGGGCTTGCAGGGGTTATTCAAGATTTGATGTTTTGCTCTTTCATATGTTCAATTCTATTTGTCGTATTTTGGTGGTTGTTTGGAACATTTGTATTTTTATTAATTAGTTTCAAACTCTAGATTATGGTTATTAAAATCGTGATCTTGATCGCAGGATCGTACAATCATACGATCCTACCAACAAAAAACGTGTCGGATTGTACTTAGGATCGAATGTAGGTAAGATCGTAAGATCGTGTGTGATCCTACGATCCTACTATCTCACGTATCTCTTTTTTTAACATGTTTTACTATTACTATTATTTTATATTATTACTTTTTCTTCACTTTTTGATTATTACTACTGGTTTACTTTCTTATTTTTACATTTTTTAAAATGCTCAAACTTGTGCTAAAAACAATTATTCGTAATTTTTTAATTTAAGCACATGTCACATGTGTCATTTTCTTTTATTATAAGAGATATAGATTTACGAGAAAAAGATTTTGTTATGAAATAAGGAATTGATGTTGTGCATAGTGTGCTCTAGTTTATTTATTATGTTTAAGAGTCATATATAAATTTTTTGGGTTTATCGCACCAAAATGTATTCAACTTTTCATGTTTTGTTATTATATGTCTTGAACTATAAAAGTTTCTTTCGTATGTATCAAACTTTATATTTTTTGCTATTGTATGTATTTTGATTGTATAAAAAAGAAAAAAAATATAAGTTTAATACATAATATAAAAAATTTAATACATACAATATAAAAAAATATTTAATATGTACAATAAATTTTTTTAAAGTTTAATACATAATAGCAATCATCGGTTAGACAATCATAAAGTTTAACACATAATAGCAATCATCAAAATGTAAATGATTGTGTGGCATGTAGCAGCAAATATGTTTACGTGGAATGTATAGTTAACAATCATAATTTGATAGTTACAACTTACAAGGTCAATTTGGTAATTTGGCAAGCGTCGTTTGAGATCAATGCACCGTCCTTCTAGAAGGAAAAAAAAGTGGCTCATCTCGCACCTGCTTTGGTGAATTACTTGATGATACATCACAAACCTTAAAAAACCAAAACATAATTTATTTGGTTTTTCGAAAAAACATGAGAGATTGAAAAGGAACCCAATCACCTTTAGATGAAATAATTGATATTTTTTTTTCAAGGATGGTATTTAAAAGACGTTCAAAATTATTTATAAGAAGAAACTTCAATATTAATTATGAATAAGTCGAGTTAATTGAGTTTGAATCGTTAAAAGCTTAAAACTAGCTTAGTTTTAAAGAGTTTGAGCTCGAGCTTAGACTAAAGCTTAGTTAGTAAATGAGCCCATGCTCAAGCTTCAAAAAGCTAGCTTGTTTAAGCTCGTTGCTCGCGAGCTTAACAAGTTCCATATAGAAAATTAATTCATTTCCTTATTTATATTTTAGTAAAATATGTTTTAATCCCTAAACTTTAGATTTGAAAATGGTTTAACCCCTAAACTTTTTAAATGAACGATTTAATCCATAAACTTTTTTAGTGAATGTTTTAACCCTTTAACTTGTTAAAATTTATTGTTTTAGCCACTTGACCTTCTACAGCAAGTTACCAAGTTTTTAAAGAGCATTTTAATCACTAAACTTGAGGGTGTAATCTAATCAAGCCGGACCAAACCTAGTCAAATTCTAACTCAACACTACCTCTAACACTTGAGCTGCTGAAGATTGAAGAACCGATTGGTTAGTGGTAACCGGTGTTCGACAATCTACAGAGTCACGAATTACCATCTCATGGATTCCCAAATAAACTAGAAAACAAAGATAGATATAGGAAATCGAAGATGTGCAATCATCAAACTAGTGCAACTATTCGAGTTAAAGTTTGACTAGGTTTGGTTCGGCTTGATTCTATTACAACCCCAAGCTTAGTGATTAAAATGCTCTTTAAAAGCTTGGTAAGTTGTTATAGAAGATCAAGTGGCTAAAACGATGAATTGTAATAAGTTTAGAGGTTAAAACATTCATTAAAAAAGTTTAGGGATTAAATCATTCATTTAAAATGTTTAGGGATTAAACCATTTTTAAACCTAAAATTTAGGGGTTAAAATATATTTTACCCCTTATATTTTATTATATATTTTTTAATAAAATTTTTAATTAATAATACCTGATTCTAAATAAACCAAGCCTAAACAAATTTTAACGAGCTGAGCCAAGCTTTATATATCTTAAACTAGCTAAACTTGAGCTCAAGCTTTGTATATCTTAAACAAGCCAAGCTCGAGTTCCAACCTAGCTAGAAAATACTAAACGAGCCCTGCTTAATAAATATAACGTTTGAGTTCGGCTCGTTGAAGTCCCTACCGATGATAATTATTTCAAGATCAAAACATAATGCATATGGGTGTTACATATCAATCTATATATCAAATCTAGATTTATAGATCAAATCTAGATTTATAGATATACTCAATTGTGTCATCGCTCAAACATGTTTTTTCTTGGCTTTTTGAGATTAAAGGTGGTCTGTTCCTGTGTTTTAAAATCACCCAGTAGGTTTTATATATAGAAATTCACATTAAAACAATAAATTGATATTAAATTTTGAAAGGGTCAAGCAATGTCTAATGATATTTAATATTATAACATTTATTAGGAATGATTATTGTTCAATGAACAGTAACCTTTTTAATATTTTATTTATATCTTGATGGCATCAATAGTAATCAAATGCTTATTT
The DNA here is from genome assembly GCA_947179395.2 of Pulicaria dysenterica. Lineage (NCBI taxonomy): Eukaryota > Viridiplantae > Streptophyta > Magnoliopsida > Asterales > Asteraceae > Pulicaria > Pulicaria dysenterica. The sequence goes on along the minus strand of OX359294.1, from coordinate 72,338,063 downwards.
GGCGAATTGGTTAACCTTACAAAGTATGGTAGAGATGATCAAGAGTTCGACCTTCGGGTGCCAACTGTGGTCAATCATATTTCTTGCTTTATCACATTTATTAATTTAGAAAATTTTTATTTTTCAAATCATTCATATATCTTTTTTTTAGAGTTAATTACTGATTTGGTCCCTGTGGTTAGCACTTTTCTACTGGTTTGGTCCTTAACTTTGAAAAATTACGTGGATGGTCCTTACTGTAGCAAAGTTGTTGCACGTTTGGTCCCTCTTCGACTTGAAATGACCAATTTTCCCTTACCCTTTTAATTTTTCATTTTCTTTAATTCTTAATCAATATTAAAATTATTTAAACCATTTAAATAATAATTACATTATTATATTATATTATTATTATATATATAAGAGATATATATTGTATGCCCCACACCCACCCACTCACAATTCTTTCTTTTTTCTAACCACTGGCGCCTCCTACACCCCACCAACACCACCGCCATCGGCCACCCACCCCTTCCTTCTCTCTCTACCCTCTCTCTATCTCTCTCTCTTCATCCAACCCACCACCGCCACCACCACCGCTACAATTCCACCACCACCGCTACGACACCACCACCACTACCCTCCTGACTATGATTCTCGCTCGTCGAACGTAGTTAACACCACCGCCCAACAACCACCTCCACCACCGGTTTCTATCACCTCCACCTTCATCTTCACCTTTCACCCACCACCAACAGCACCACAACCACAACCACCACCGTTCGCAGATGGGATCTTCAAAACCCTATCGCCGTCATAAACACTAACCAGATCTATGAAAACCCTATCGCCGTCACCACCGCCATCTCGAAAGAAAACCCTAACCACCGCCATCTCGAAAGAAAACCCATCAATCGGCTTTGGATCTGAAAGAAAACCTATGTGAGACGTGTAGAGAGAGAGAGAGAGTAAGAGAGTAGAGATAGGGGCGGTGGTCGGAGGTGAAGGTGGTGCTGCTGTTAAAGGACGTGGTGAAGGCGGCGGTGAAGGCGGCCGGAGTTGTTGAAGGCGTCGGTGAATCGGTGGTGAAGGTGGCCGTTGTTGAAGGCGGTGGTGAAGGTGAAGTCTTGAACGGTGGACAGGAGAGAGAGAAAGAGAGTAGAGAGAAGGGGTAGAGAGGGAGAAGGAAGGGGTGGGTGGCGGTGGTGTTGGTGGGGTGTAGGAGGCGCCGGTGGTTTAAAAAAAGAAAGAATTGTGGGTGGGTGGGTGTGGAATATATATCTCTTTTATATATTATTATTATATATAATAATAATATAATATAATAATGTAATTATTATTTAAATGGTTTAAATAATTTAAATATTGATTAAGAATTAAAGAAAATGAAAAATTAAAAGGGTAAGGGCAAATTGGTCATTTCAAGTCGAAGAGGGACCAAACGTGCAACAATTTTGCTACAGTTAGCGATCATAGAAAAGTGCTAACCACAGGGACCAAATCAGTAATTAACTCTTTTTTTTATATGAAAATCAATCATATATCTTACCCTCTCACATTATTAATTTAGAATCTTTTTCTTTTACGCCATGTACTGTTTTTCACCAATATGTAATATGTAATTATTATTATACAAATAACTTTTCATCTTATATGGTTTTGTTTCATAATTTTGAACATAATATTAGGTGTAGATATAAAAAAACATATATTTATTTCAATCTTATTTATTTATATTTTCATATAAACTTCATTGTGTATATATATAAACTAAAAAATTTATTTCACTTTATAGCTTTATACATACACGAGAGGATAAAATGAAAATTAGTTTTCGTATAAAACCATGAGAACCAATTTTAGTCCTTGATTAAAATTAATCAATGGCTAAGAAATTTTGACGGCTCATTAATTATTCATTAATGATACATTAATAACTTATAAATGACGTATTAATGAGAGATTTTTGTAGAAAATCAAGTCACTCAAATTAAATCACGGCTCAACCAGATGCAATCTACGGTTGAGTAAATATGTAAAAGACCAAAATGCCCCTATTAATTAGTCATTTGGGGTGTTATAAACAGTTCTTAATTAAATTCCCCCCACACAAATATATAATCTCTATTTTGTATTTATTGTCCGCCACATTGCGCGGATAACTCACACCTTGTTTGAACAAATAACTAGTTCACCATCCAAAGTAGTGTTATATATATATATATAAGGTAGGGATCCATTACAAAATGTTTTATTCTACAAAAAGTAAGGAGAATTCTCAGCCAATCATTTTTCAATAACCGCCCCTATAAAATTGGCTTTTTTTCTTTTTAAATTAATTAAAAAAAATACTGTAAAGGGTATTATAGTCTTTTAATTGTTTACCATCCCCTAATACGTAAACAGCAATTCACAATTTAAAACCTTCACCTTCAACAGATCAGATAATTGATGCACTAAAAAAAGAAACAACTGATGAATATATAGGACGTACCACTCTTGAATCGATGATCTAGAGATACAAAATTTGATGCACAATCAACAAAACCAAAATAATTGATGGACAGAGATGATGAATAGTCAATTCATCAAACAAAAAACAAAAATTTGATGCACAAAACCCCTTACTGTTGCAACGATGAAGAACAACACTGATGGACAGAGATGATGAATCAGTCGATTCATCAACAAAAACAAAAAATTACTGCACAAACCCAATAACTGTTGCAGCGATTTCTATAGGAATCAAAATCAGACCTTATCGAAATTGTGCTCTTGAATCCCAGATGTGGTGGTCGATTACGCCTGGGTGCAAAGACGGTTGTGGTGCACAAACGGTGGTGGTGGCGCAGGAGACGCAAGCGGCGCACAAACGGAAGGGAGCTGGTGCTGGAGGTAAGTGGCGGTAGGGTTTCTGCCATCGACGAGGTGCAAGAGGCGCAGGGTTTCTGCCATCGACGAGGTGCAAGCGGCGCAACAGGGAAGATACACACGCGGCGGAGAATACATGACGTCGGCGTTGGTTGTTCTTTCATTATGATGTCGGCGGAAGAAGCACACAGCGGCAGAGCACTATTAGGGTTTTTTGATTTGTCGAGTGCAAGAGGACGGGACAAGAAATTAGAACCTGTAAATGAAGTATGAACGTGGGTATTGGTAGGGGGATGAGAGAGAAATAATTTATGAAAGTTCCTAAATTAGCCTTTTATCAAATATGTCACGTGTCAGTCTCAGGATTCTCCTTACTCTTTGTACCATAAAATTTTTTTTACTTGAACCTGATTATATATATATATAGCAAACTTAACTTTTATACTTAACTTGTTTAAATGTCTGTGTAAACACACGGGTAATCATGAAATTATTATTTTATATCCGTTTATTTGAATATATAATTGTTTTGTACCGACGAAAGAAAAACACGTACAATATAAGACTTTCTCGAAAACTAAAAGAATTTTATATTAAAGTTAGTTAACATATATAAGTAATTGATAACATGTAAAATTTAATTGCAATAAGATTTGTCTCATGTAACCGTAGATGATGGTAAAGAACTTGAATATTTATTCCTAAATTAATGTAGTAGATAAAAAGTTTGATTTAGATGATAATTCTAACACTAATCAAATTTATTATCAAAATTGAATTTTGTTGGTTTTATGGGGCTCATCGTTTCCTCGAACCGGTCAAATATACGACTCTTAAACCCACCGCTCTTGTAACAATGCAGGAGCGTCCCACATTGGTGAGGCAAGGGGGATTATTCCTCCATATAAGGAGGGAGGATCTTACTCCTACCAAATGACGCGTTTTAAAGTCGTGAGAGAAAACTCAAATCGGACAATATCGTTGTCCAGTTTCCTGGTTACGATCCTAACCATTGGTGTCAGAACCAGGGCCAACACTAATGTGGGGGGATGTTAGGTTTATGGGGCTCATCGTACCCTCGAGCCGGTCAAATTCCCGACTCTTAAACCTACCCCTCCTATAGCAATGCTCCTGTAAAAATGCAGGAGCATCCCACATTCGTGAGACAAAGGGATTCTTCCTCCTTAAGAGGGTGGAGGATCTTACTTCTACCAAAGGACGTGTATTAAAGCCGTGAGAAAAAACCAAAGCAGACAATATCGTTGGTCGGTTCCCTAATTGCGATCCTAACAAATTTATAATCAAAACTAAGTTAGAAATTTGATTTGTATGAACTTTGGGTTTTAAATATTAAAGTTTAGTTCACAAAGATGTAACCAACTTGTCACGGTTTGCTATTGTGTGTATTAGATTTTTTTACCTTTTTATTGTGTGTATCGAACATTTGATTTGGCGCTATTGTGTGTGTTACATTTTTTGTTGTATGTATTGAACTTATATACATTTTTCTTTTTTATGTAATAAATATACATATAATAGCAACAAATTAAAAGTTTGATACACACAATATAAACTTTTAAAATTCGATATATATAATAACAAAGCATACATATGTTACAAGTTTATAACGTACATAATATTATTGTACTAAATTAGTATATATATGTTTTTTAAATCTTATTATATGATGCACAAATATATTGATTTATAATAACGTACACATACAATACACACAGTCACACACGCATACATACATACATATATATATATATGTTATTTTAAAATTTAAATAATATTTTTTACTAACTATCTTATCTCCTATTAGAATTAAATTTTAAAAATTGAGTTTTCAAGTTTGACGATTAAAAGTCAAAATTAGACTTTCAGTTTTGATAAATGAATGAATAAGATTTAATTTTAATTAAATAAAGGGTCAAGATTTTCTAATTAAATTGATGAAGATTAGTTTTTTATTTATATTAAAAGATTTATACTATATATGCATTGATCTATTTATTTTATATATTTGTAATATAATATAGAACATTGTAGGCATACCACATGTTCCAACGAAACTCTCAAGTAAAGCCAAATTTTTATTACCAAATAAGACCATGCGCATTCATAACCGTACTCTCTCTTGTCACATTAGCGTCATTCATTTTTTCTTTCCGGTTCCCTTCATTTCAATATTCCACTAACCCCCACATCTACTGTAACACCGTAAAATGCAAGCCATTTTTTTTAAATCATAGCTGAAGTATTACGTCATTAATCCAAAAAGGAAATAACATCAGAAGTTAAAACCAACACTGTACAAACATACAGTACCTCGTTTAGTGTTACAAAACATTTAACCAAAATGGCTCATCGTTTGCTTAAAACTTAGAATATCAAAGTGACAGTCAAATCTTTCCTGTACACATAAACTGCAACCTACCATGCTCTCAAAAACCTGGAACAGAGAGTTAGGGTAGGGAATTAGCACAAAGCTAAGTGAATGGAAATCAAGTCACAAGCAACAATTATCAGAACCACAACGATCACACGAACAGTTAATCTCAAATATCAATGGACCGGCGGCTCTACCGAGCCTACGACCAATGCTGGCCATAGCAATGATCTACCGATAGTCATCTGCTAACTGGTACAGTTAAACCCCCTCTGCTACAACAAATGCAACAGAGGATCTAAAACTGCATAACCAGAAGCAACTGGCCCAGCCCAAAACCACGCTTAGCTGACCTCTACCACAAACATCATGAGCACAATTTCATGCCTTGATACTCATATCTTGAATTCGATCGCAATAATCATCAAATAACCAGTCAAACAATCATATCAGACTAAACAGTCTATCGCATGATTAATCGTATAAAATTCAAGTAACCATAACAGTTACAACTAAAACCACCAGTGAATTAAAGTCCACTCACCTGTGTCCTCGACACGCCAAGCCCAGTTGTCTAATTTCATTGAGGCTTCGGATTTCCTGAGAACACATCACAACTAGATTAGTGAATCAAATCCCAATTAATTCTAAAAATCAAGTTCAATAGAAAACGGGTCAAAACTAAGTCATTATGCAAAACACATTCACTCAATATGGAAAACCTCCAAAACCATTTAAAATACCCATATAGGTCATAAATAACATGTAATGTTCAACAAAACACATTCATGGCATATAAATTGAAATTTAAGTCATAAACGGGTCAAAACCAAACCAATAGGTTTTAATACATCAAACTAACTTGAAATACAAGTTAAACACTTTGAAATCACTATATATAATGTATATAACATATAAGAATTAATGGAACACGAATACAAGTCATCTACGTCCATTTCTTGCAATTAAAGTGAACATTTAACATCAATTTAGCATAAATAGTTCAAGACCCTTCTAAGCATGTTTCATCAACAAAAGACCATCATAAATGTAATATAAACACCCATATATCATCTATTAACATCATAAAACAACACACAAGAATATACTACGCGAAACGGATAAAAAACAAAAGAGTGGGCTGGAACAAGGGTTTGTGCCGCGACCCCTGTCTGTTTTGCGCCGTGAAAATGGCTGGAGAGCAGCAGTAGGTCTGTTTTGTTCAGTTCGCACCAGCAGCCAAAAGTACTTAACATAACTCGATTTACAGCAACATATTACATCCAAAATCAGTTCTAAACATCCTAGAACATTTATCAAACATCAAAACACAATAATTAGGATCAATTCATGAATTCAAATCCTCAAAATTAACCCAAACCACCATTAATGGTGTTCTTGAACTTTAATCCACAAAACTTAGATTTTGATCATGTATATAACTCGAAATCAGTACATGAGTTTCATTAAGCATAGTAGAACATGTATAAAACTCGAATTAAACCTACACCCACTTGATGTTCAACCCTAGAAATCAAATAAGAGCTTATATAGCAAGAACACATCAAGGGCTACCAAGAACTAATCAAAATCAGAATTAAAGATGATAACTTACTCTAATTTAGCAAATCCCACACAAAATCAAAGATGAAATGGCTGGAGCAAGTTCTTGGGTTTTCTTCTCTTCCAGGGAAAGTACAAACACACATAAGAGAGAAATGTTGACTCTTCTAGAGTCAAACAACTTAAGGTCGGCTGGGAATTTATGTAAATGACACACAGTATTAAATACAGTTATCTGACATACAAGAACCTAAATAAAACGGTCCTAAATAAATAATAAACACGCAACGAGGTATATTCGGGACTCTTATGTAAAAACAAATCATATGGTACCAACTAACATATAAATTATTAAAACTAATATTTTTATCATTTACCTTGCGGTCCAATTAATTACCGAGTAATCATCAAGCAAATATATAAATAAATAGCAAATCATTATAAACAAGTAAATATATAAATATAAACAATTAAATAAACACTTACCACCGCCACGAACGACCGGGCCCTAAACGCGGGTGTTACATCTAACCCTCAACCATTCAATCTTTCTATTTTGAAAAAAGAAATGATAAATGTAAAGAGAGAAGAGAGAGAAGAAGAACGAGAAAAAGATGGAATAAGCGTGATTAAAAACCCGTTGGAGGAGTCACTTTGAGTTAAGTGAGAGGGATGATGGTGTTATGTTGTCTCACACTTTTTTTTTGAACGGCAAAGTTAGTTGTTAGTAACACCAAGTTAGAATTAAACTCAATTGCCAAGGTTTGAATTACCTCACGTTCCATCCAGTTAGATAGATGTGCAAGATCTAATGAGGGGATACATAATGGGTAAGCTCTAAAGCTTAAAGGATGAAGGAGACATATATATTATCATATATAATTTCTTTAACAATTTCATGTTAAATTATATTCATTATTTTATTTTCTATTAATCTTTAACATGAAACTATTTAAGAAATTAAAATATACTCGTAATATTAATTTTATACGAAAACCATCATATGTATATGTATGTAACATAACAAGAAGTAAATTTTAACCCGCGCTTCGCGGCGGGGTAAAAATAGTATCTCGTCTACTTTAAAATTATATTAAACTTTAATTTTTAATGAAATACGTCTAAACAACTCTATAAAAAATAATTTAAAAGACTTTGAAATTTTAGCCCTGACTTCGGTCACTAATATTAATATAAATAACTATTGAGTTACACTAAATTGCTTTTAATATAAATAATAAAATATAATAATAATAATAATTGGTTTTGATAATAAGAGATGAATATAAAATATATGTCTATTTACTAATACTAATAATAATATCAATAACAACAACAACAATAATAATAATAATCTCGGCTACTGTAAAATTATATTGTTACTTTAATTGAAATAAAAAATAATTTAAAAGGCTTCAAAATTTTAGCCTTGACTTCACTCACTAATATTAATATAAATAAATAATGAATTTGAACTAAATTATTTTCAGTATAAATAATAAAAATATAATGATAATAATAATAATAATATGTTTTGAAAATAATAAATGAAATATAAAATATATGTCTATTTAATAATAATAATAATAATAATATCAATAATAATAATAATAATAATAATAATAATTTTTATAATAATAATAATAATATAATAATAATAATTATAATAATAATAATAATAATAATAATAATAATAGTAATAATAATAATATAATATTATAATAATAATATAATAATAATAATAATAATAATAGTAATAATAATTAAAATAATATTAATAATTAAAATATCATATTGTACAAAATGACAAAATACATAAAAAACAAAAATATTTCCCGCATATTGTATATATTATATAATATGTTTTCGTGAGTAGTGAAAAATCTATTATTTCTCATAAGCTATAATTATCTAGCCAATGAGCGACTTTACCGTCAAGGAATACAAGAAGATATTGGTTGAACTCGGTACTTCAAAAGTCCACACTGGGTCGGGTAAGCTGGCAGCTTACTATGATGCTTGAGTTCGTTCGGGGTCTGAGTAGTAAACCCTCGGAAACGTCTTGGGTTATGTGCACAAAAATATAACGAACTATGCACATATTAATAGTGTGTGTATCGAAACTCTGTTCGCAAAAATACAATGAACTATCAAAATGTTGCAATTTGTGTAATTTTGATACACAAAGCACGTAAGTGCTGACGTGGAGCCAGTAATATATTATTTTATTCCTTTCTTTTCTTTTCTTTATTCTTTATAATAATAATAATAATAATAATAATAATAATAATAATAATAATAATAATAATAATAATAATAATAATAATAATAATAATAATTATTATTATTATTATTATTATTATTATTATTATTATTATTATTATTATTATTATTAGTAGTAGTAGTAGTAGTAGTAGTATAACATATTTATTGTTATCATGGTGATTGATGAACCGTGGTTGCAATGGTGGGAGAGATAAAGGTGGCGGCTGAAGTAGTGGTGGTTGAAGTTGAAGAGATGGCGGCGTATACAAATTTAGAGAAAGGATCCAGAGACAGAGAATTTGAGGGAGATAGGTTGAGATAAAAATAATAATAATAATATAATAAAAATGACAAAAAAATAGAAAAAATAGGGAAAAAAAGAAAAAAAGTTAGGATGACCGAGAAACCTTAAATAGGTCATATTGCATTAAACGTAAATTTCGGATAGTTTAACATATTTTTGCGAATAAAGTTTAGTTCGTTACACACAATATTATAATTTCTATAAATTATACATTTCGGTACATATATCCATTATCTTTTATACCTAACAGGAATAATGATAAGAATACAATATTCCTATCCTATTAAGATGGAGACAGAGATAATAGACGATAATATGATTCCTAATATCTTTTCCACATACCAAACAAAGTATGAAATAAAAAGTAAGATTGAAGGTGATAGTAAATTGAAGATAAGGATATTTAAGAAAGACATAGATGATTTATGCATAATATTTATGTGTCTCATATATCAAAAAGTGTTTATTTGTATTATAATACCCTTAAACATATATCTAAGAATGTATAGTTAACGAGTTCATGGGGTTTAATTATTTATTATTATTAATTATCAATATTAATTATTATAGTGTTATAATTGAATCATCTTGGCTTGATAAATTGGAGTGATATTGCTAATAGACATCATGCGCATATTGCATTTTCCAAGGGGCCCATGAATCTTCATTTATGTCATTTTGTATATTTGTTATTATCTCTTTTTTTTTTAATTTTTTTTAACTATTTTAGTTATAAACTATTTTATGTGATTATCGTTATTGGAAGTTGATTCTTCCACTTATATATTTGATCCATCCATTAAATGTATAACAACTTTATAAGTAGAAATATCATCTTCCATCGCTATTTGATATTATTGCCACTCGCTTTTTTTTTTCTCCTTAGTTTATATGCTTAAACATTCAATCATGTTTGTTACGTACGGGATTCAACATTGTGCTTTGTATACGTAGTGTAATAGTAACGTACATATTATTATCTTAAAATAATTTCTAGATATAAATTAAGTAAATGAAAATAATAGAAGACATTAATAAAATTTAACTTGCTAATCAAGTGATAACCTTGTGAGGTGTAAAACGTAGAAATTACAAATTCACAAAAGATATTTTTTTAATATATTTTAAAATAAGTACGTTTATATAAAGAGATGTGATGTATATTTTTCTACTTATCTTTATATTTATAAAATCAATAAATAAAAAAGATAACAAAAGAGTATTAGGCCATGAGTACCGGTCCACCTGAAGTGGTCGGGTTGCTCATCGGGCTTCTTGGGTTGTCTCGGCTTGACCCCTACACCCCCTCCCCAACAAGTTAGGGGGTTGGTTTCCCCAACCGACCTCAACCACGTCATTTCTTTTTTTTGGCTATATAAAAAAGAATTAGGGGAGGAAAAATGTTGGGTTAGTTAAATTTGATTATACTTAGGTTTCTGGTAAGAGAGAAAAAAAGAAGAAAGAGGTGCTCGCATTTGCTTAAAAGTAAAAAAAGAAATAGGCAATACTCATGATTTAAATGGATTTCACATAATCTTGTAACTAGTATGAAGAGAAGTAGAAATAAAAAAATGTCTCATTTTTCTTATTTAAATATCATTAATAGACGCACGCGCAACAGTAGATAGGAAAGTCCATGTCATTGTCTATGCATGCACCTTATTTCAACACCACGAATTCTTTTAAATAATATTAGACCATGTTCTAACAAGTTGCATATATATATATATATATATATATATATATATATATATATATATATATATATATATATATATATATATATAATGAGAGAGAGAAAGTTATAATGAGAATTGAGAGTGTATATTCAAGTGAGAATAAGATAATAAATTATAGTCATCCACTAAATTTTAATCTATTAAATCTCATGGTTGTAATTCACATATCCCAATTTATGGTCATTGTAATTAATGGATGGGTTTATGAATAAAATAAAAGACCAAAAGCATAAAATCCGATCAAATAAAACGAAGGGTCAAGATTAAGTCTTCAATTATCATCTAAATATCCAGACTCACTTGAATATTCATATATATATATATATATATATATATATATATATATACGAAAAAGTTAATGCGAGAACCATTCTTAGTGCGAGAACCGCGATAACCAATCTGAGCCGTCCAATTCCCCCTCCTTCAATGTCATTGTCCACCCATGAATTCCTCACATGTACTCTGTCACACTCTATCCATCCACGCTCTCCATCCGTTTAACTTCCCATATCCAAGGAATGGCTGAGATTGGTTCTCACGGTTCTCGCACTAACAACGGTTCTCACATGAACCCTCCCCTATATATATATATATATAAATTGGATCAACAAAGCCCCCTTCTTTAAAAAAAGCCTCGAAAGTCCTAATTTCAGCCATTTGATTCATCAAATCAATGGTGAAGATCTATAATGGTATTATTGTAATTAAGTAAACAATTATAAGATTTAATTCTAGAAGAAAGGGTATTATGGTTAAAGCACCTTCACTACAAAAAAAAAGCCATTTAGTGGCATACATTTTCTATGGCATATGATTTTTATGCCACTGTTGAAAGGTTTCAATGGCACTTTACAAATGTCACTAAATATATAAAAGACTTTAGTGGCATTTTATGTTTTATATCACTTAATACATAGTAAATAGTGGCATAAAAGTATCATCTGTCATTATAGATATCTAAAATTTGTGGCCAAACTTTTACATTATACTACTAAATCAAGTTTTTATTTGTTAAAACATTTTTAGATGTGCCACAATTGGTTAAGATAGAAAAAGTGAAAAACACATAAAATGAAAATTTGAACTTAATTTTTTCATCTTCCCTCTCGTAACTTTGGTATCGCGCCTTTCCCTCTCTCCGAAAGAATAGAAAACAGAAAACCCTTCCATACCAGAACCAAAATCCCTTTCTTCGTATGCCCCTCCCCATCGAAGCATAAACTACAGCCTCCCATCAGCGAAATACCTTCTCCAAATGTCGACTACTGCCTCCAATAGATGAAATACTTTATTGAGACGTCGGCTTCTTCTTCTTCTACTACTACTATCGGCTACAAGGTATTTAACAATGTGTTCATATTCATTTATTTAGCCATGTGTTAGTAATATCCCATTTTAAGTTATCGAATAGTCTCTTTAATATTTCATTTCCGTTTCTGATCTTCGTTCTATACATTCGATTATTTCAGCCCTAGCAATTTGTAATCTGATTTTACTCCAGCAATTTGTAATCTGATTGTCTTACAAGGACGTAGGGTCATTGGTTGTTATTCATTGCTGCTGGAAGACAATTTATTTACTTTTCCTATTGAGGTACTTTAGAGCTTTAATTGAAATAAAAGAGATAGGTTTCTTACTTATTTACATGAAACTTATTGATTTCACCAAAGAGTATTCAAGAAAAGAACTTAAAGCTACAATAGACACAACATTCAACAAAGAGTATCTAAAAACATAAATGATTCAAGTATATGTTCAAAAATTATTTTTTGAATTAAGTTGTATAGCTAAGGTGATAAACTCTTGGCTTTACAGGTAATAGTCCTCTTAATAAGCTTTAGGAAGGACTCAAGAATAACTCTCCTTAAGGCTCATCCCCCACTGCTAGAAACTACATATCAGAGTATTTTAATTGTGGTCTAGTCAAACTCCACAACTACATTTGCTTATTTGGTAGCTCCATTGTTCTCTGTTTCTTACATCTAATTTGAACTTTTTGTATGTTAATCATTTATATTAGAATTTGTGAATGTTATAGGATATCTTAGTCATGTCTAGTTTACATATTTCTAGCCTAAAAGTAAGGATAAAAAGTTCGAGTAATGCTTCAACATCTCATGAAGCAGCAAAAGGTATGTTATTGGTCATATGTTGGATTGAATTGTATATTTGTAGACAATTATCCTTTTCTTTAAGCATTTCCCTTTGTAAATTCCAGCAAAAGAAAGTTTGGCTGGAAAGTATAAACATTAAATATTGTTTTCTAGATACCCTTATTTAGTCAAAACTTCCATGTAATTCAGTAATTAAAAGAAACATAACATTAAGTATATTAACTGTTTTATTTATTTAACGGGTCAGAGTGAGTGAGGTAACGGGTCGTGTCTGTTACTTGTTTGTCTTTTGGCTATTGTAAATTGAAATTTGCAATCCTGAGAACAAGTTCCACAGGTATGTTTTGCGCTAAAATTTGTAGGAATTTTGTGTTCTTGATTGAATTGTGGGCTTGATAATCATTCTAACATATGTTATAGTAACACCAACACAATTGTGAAGTTATTTGTGCCTAATACTGCTACTAGAAGTAGTTTTAAACTTCAATTTGAAGTCTTAAACTGAAAGCCACTATGTTAATTGTCATGTATGGCAATTCTCTTATGGAGTTATGTTTAATTAACTTGAAACTTAATATGCAACTATTAATACATTTTTTGACAGCTGCAACTATTAATACTGTTATATACTTGTGGTTAATTAAATTGAAATTTAGCTTGCAACTATCAATATTGCTATGGACTTAGCTAGACTTTTTTCTAATTCAGGTTATGCTAGACTTGGTTCCAAGTATAAAATGGCGGCCTTCTTGGAGCTAGTAATATTGAGGTAAAAGATTAATTGTCTCTTTTACATTTGAATATTACTAAATAGTATCAAGTTCAGGTGCTAGTGTGAGAGAAATCAAGAGAGAAGGCTTGTTGTTTGGATTAATATTTTGACTTTCATTTATATTTTAAATGTATTAATCGGTTTTATTAACTGACTTGTTTTGTTGGTAATGGGTGGGGTTGGTTAACGGGTCAAATTTTTTTTATTTTTCTGAGGGCATTTTGTTTTCAATATAGTTAGGTGTAGGTGTTTCTCTCTTGTGCCTTGAACTCTTGCATCTTGAATAGTGTTTTCATTGAAAAGTCTTTTCTTTTAACAGGTAACTACTAATTGCATAGAAAGTGTAAAAACAAGGATCATTTAAGTTGCATGAAGATTGGGAAAGAGGTTAAGGAGCGCATTGAAGTTTCGAGTTTTTATTCGAATATTTGTTAGTCTCATGTGTTTTTTGTTTGATATTTATACTCATCTGACACTTATTATACATTTGCTTGTAGACATTTGGAATATATTTGGAAGACGATTGACCTTTTAATCAAATGATGCATGATTATTATATTTTATAGTTTTGTTTTCATTTCATATTGTAAATAATTATTGAAAATAATTTTATTTTTGATAATGTGTTTTTGTGGAAAAAATTATGTGCCACTAAAAGTAGTATGAATTTCAAATAATAAGAGTTTTTACTAGCATAAAATTTGTGTCACAAATGCCTTTTCATTTGTTGTGGCAAGAAAATAAGTGCCACTAAAAGCCTAAAAGTTTGTAGCGGCAAACGAAAAAAGTGCCACTAAAAGGCTTTAGTGGTAGCGCTTCTAGTGGCACTTTTTTTGTGTGCCGTAGAATCTCAAAGAGGTCTTTAGTGGCACTTTTTTGGTTTTTTGTGGCACTTTTTGTATGCCACTAAATGGCATTTTTTTTGTAGTGCTTTTTTTAAAAAAAAATTACCCCTTAGATCTCTAAATGACCATAACTATTTTAATTTTTTGTATTTAAGCAAAAAAATTATACCAATCTACTCATTTTTTAATCATCTTTCAAACAAGACCACTCTTCTTATATTTCTGGAATTTTTTTTTGACAAAAATGATGAAAACTGCCCTTATATATCACGTAACAACAAGTCCCGAAAATGATAATTTTCATCATTTTCATCATTTTCGTAAAAAAAAAAGATGAACAGGGTCTGAATGAAAACTAGTGGGTGTTATAGATATGAAAGTGATGCCGAAAAAGATGAAAACTGGTAGTTGTTATGGATATGAAGGTGATGGACGAAAACGATGAAACTGATAGATGTTACTTTCTTCCATGTAACTCCCATTTAAAAAAAAAGTAGAAGTCAAATATTTGATGTAATGATAAAGGAATAAATTTTATAATAAAGATTACTAAAACTTTTTTTTTACTTCAAAAGATAAGTTTTACTTTGTACCACCACATCTAGATGATCCTTCAATAATAAACAGAAACCATAATTTCTTTGAGTATATAAGCTATAAAATAGTTAACAAATGTAATCTTTAAACATGTATCACACCGTTATGGTGTACTTCATCAAAATTATTTATAAGATTTAACAAATAAAGGCGCACGCGGAAGTTTGACCATCAGTTCAAACTGGAGCCTTTCCCTTATCTTTTCCCAAAAAGGCGGGAGTATTTGAAAAAGGTAAAAAACAACACTGATTAAGCACAAGGCTTAGTGAGCACCCAAATATCACAAAATATATCACATACGTACAAATTGTACATACGTATATGCTTCACATTATTATTTACTCCACATAAATATCCAACAGCCACAAAGGCCGTATCCCGCCACGAAGGCTAAACCAACAGCCATAAAGGTTGTATCCCGCCACGAAGGCTAAACCAACAACCATAAAGGTCGTATCCCGCCATGAAGGCTAAAACAACAGTCATAAAGACCGTATCCCGCCACGAAGGCTAAACCAACATCCATAAAGGCCGTATCCCGCCACGAAGGCTTAATAATCAAATATAGATCATCTTTCACATACATAGCACAATAGGCACATATTCACATAGTACATTAAGTGAATTAGTGTACTCACCTGTTGGTGTGATGAGAATCAACACCCAAATACCCACAACCAAATCCAAGCCATAGTAAATGTATAAGCCTAAACAAGTATAAGAACAACAGTTACTTAGTCAAACTTAACTCATACTAATAAACCGAGCAACACACTTGATTAAGTCATCAAGTAGCATAAGAGACCCTCAACATTAGCTAAAACTTTACATTAAGGCTTCTCAAGTCTCCATAAAGAGGCTCATAGCCCAAAGTTTCTAAAATCTCAACTTGTATACAAAAATGTATACTTCCAGCTTGACCCTTCCATAGTATTTCGTAATTTTAGCCATCTTAATGTCTGAATCAGCTTTTGTGTCCAACATAAGAAAGAAACTAGACATCCATAGCTTTCCAACGATATATCATATAACCTCTAACGATTTTTCCTTGATTTTTAATGATTTTTAGAAAACTAGTAAAAGTTTTTGCCCTGTGCAGAGTAGGTTACGTGATTTTTACAAAGTCGTCTAAACTCACTCAAATTAGATACTAAAACTCATATTTCTTCTTAATCAGGTTCTAAAGCTTTCAAATGAAATTTCCAACATGACTAAACCCACAATTTGTTACCATTTCATCAAAACTTAAAGAACAATTACATGCAAGTGAGTTTTGACCCAATAAAACTCAAATCAAAGATATCCAACCATGGATTCATCAATAAGCTTTGTAGAACACTAAAAATCATTCATAAAAATAGAGTTAGAACTCACTTTGATATGTACTACTTTTGTCAAGCTTAATTCTTCAAGCAAAACAAGTCACAATGAGTAAGATTTTGGCTAAAACCTTCAAATGTGCAACTAATTTGAACATGCATCTATACATCTTCAAGATTTCAAGCTTTCTCTCTCTACTCTCTCTCTCTCTAAGATGATATTCAGCTGAAAAATGAATAAGATGGTGGGGTTTGACCCCTTTTTGACTATCTAACAAATTTACACAAAAGGCCCTCCAAGTTTCATCATTCATAAATTGACCACTAAACTTTTTTTCAAGTAATATGACTTCTCATCTTGGCCATATAACCATATTATTATTCTCATAATCCAAAAAAATCCTTATTTACTTTTAATATAGAAGTAATATTACTTAAAATCTATTTCATAGTTAAAACACTACTAATCCCAATAGTCTCAAAATACACAATAATTGACTTATAGCTTTTCACATCATTATTATGTGATAAAATCACACTTAAATTATAAAACATTATCAAATTAAAATATTTATATCATATTGCTAGATCTAGAACCCGGATGTTACATTCCAACAGCCGAAAATGATAATTTTTGTCATTTTCGTCAAAAAAAATGATGAACAGGGTCCGAAAATGATGAAAACTGATAGGTGTTATAGATATGAAAGTGATGACGAAAATGATGAAAATTGGTAGCTGTTATGGATACGAAGGTGTTGGACGAAAATGATGAAACTGATATATGTTACTTTCTTCCAACAGCCGAAAATGATAATTTCGTCATTTTCATCATTTTCGTCAAAAAAAAAAATGACGAACAGGGTCCGAAAATGATGAAAATTGGTAGTTGTTATGGGTATGAAGGTAATGGACGAAAATGATGAAACTGATAGATGTTACTCTCTTACAACAGCCGAAAATGATAATTTTCATCATTTTATCATTTTCGTCAAAAATAAAATGTTCGGAATTATAGGAAGAGTGGTCTCATTTAAAAGAAAATTAAAAAAACGAGTAGATTGATATAATGGGGTAAAAAAAATAAAAAAAAAAGTAAACTTTGAGTTACTGGAAGAAGGCGTGTGTGAGTTATAATCAAATTTTGCATTTCCTATTTTGCTCTTTTAAATGAGTAGATGAGAATAGGCCTTTAGGGGCTTTGTTTAAGAAGAGGACTTTGTTGATCCCTATATATATATATATATAGAGAGAGAGATAGAGATAGAGAGAGAGAGAGAGGGAGGGAGAGAGAGAGGGGGAGAGAAAGAGATGTTCATTCGAGAACCGTTGTTAGGGCGAGAACTACGAGAACCAATCTAATCCGTTTAATTCCCCCTACTTCAATGTCATTATCCACCCATGAATTCCTCACATGCACTCTGCCACACTCTATCCCTCCACGCTCTCCATCCATGATCTTCCCATATCCAAGGAACGGATGAGATCGGTTCTCGCGCTACCAACGGTTCTCGTATGAACCCTCCCCTATATATATATATATATATATATCAAAAGGTTCATTTGAGAACTATTTTAGTGCGAGAACCAATCTGAGCCGTCTAATTCCCCCTCTTTCCCATATCCAAGGAACGGCTGAGATTGGTTCTCGCGGTTCTCGCACTAACAACGGTTCTCGCACTAACAACGGTTCTCACATGATATATATATATATATATATATATATATATATATATATATATATATATAGGGGAGGGTTCATGCGAGAACCGTTGTTAGTGCGAGAACCGCGAGAACCAATCTCATCCGTTCCTTGGATATGGGAAGTATCATGGATGGAGAGCGTGGAGTGATAGAGTGTGGCAGGGTGCATGTGAGGAATTCATGGGTGGGCAATGACATTGAAGGAGGGAGAATTGGACGGCTTAGATTGGTTCTCGCTGTTCTCGCGCTAACAACGGTTCTCGCATGAACTTTTGTCTATATATATATATATATATATATATATATATATATATATATATAGGGGACGGTTTAAACGAGAACCGTTTTTCGTACGAGAACTGCGAGAACCAATTATAGTCATTGATCAAAGAGATGGAGGGTTGAGATTAAAGAGTTGTAAACGAATCAAACTTTTCCTTAATTAATTAAGGGTAGTTTGGACATTTTTACATTACCCTCATATTTTTTAAACTAATATATACATTAAACGGAGAAGTGTTAAATTACGAAAATTATACCAAATTAACGAGAAAATTATGCTCTTTAATTTAATAACGGTTTTGATATATTTCTTCAAAATTTTTTTTTTGTATTTGCTGGTATTTTTCCCTGCTACAACTCGACATGTGTATTAGTGAAAAATTTGCACTAATGCATATGCACAGATTCACCTGGTTTTTTCAGCACATATGTAGATATGCCCTAGTGCAAAATTTGCACTAGTGCATATGTCGAGTTGGTGCTAAAAAATAAAACACAGCAAACATGACTTTTTTTTTCCAAAACAATATAGCAAGATCGATCTCAAATTAAAGAGCATAATTTTGTTGTTAATTTGGTATATTTTTCGTAACTTAACACCTTTTCGTTTGATGGATATATTCGTTTTAAAAAAGTGAGGGAATTGTACAAATGTCCATACTACCCTTTCCTATTTAAATTATATAAAAAAGACAAGACATTAAATGATTGGCCAGAAATGGTTCTCGCAGTTCTCGCACGAAAAACAGTTCTCGTTTGAACCGCACCCTATATATATACATACATACATACATACATATATAGTTGGAGGTTCAAATGAGAACCTTAAATAAAATGATAATGAGAGATATAATCTCAGCCGTCCAATTCCCCTCTTTTATTGTCATTGCCCACCCATTAATTCATCACATTCACCATGCCACACTCTATCCCCCACGCTCTATATCCATGAATTTCACTTACCATTAAATCATTTCTAATTTATTTTGTTTTACAGTTTTATGATAGAGAAAAATAGATTGGAGAGAGAAAAATGTTTTTTTTAACTTATACCTTTTTTGGATTAAAAACAAAAAATAAGATTAATCTAGGTCATTAGATCAAATACAAATAAGAGGCTAAGATTGTTTCTCACATTTTTTGTATATAGGGGGTAACGATCCAATAAAAACGGTCTTAAAATATGCGACAGTATAAAATTGTATCTAGTATAATCTTAGTGCAAAATGTTTAAAAGACCGTCATTTGACAATAACATAATATGATTTGACTTTAAACTGGTTAATTTTTATTTAGATCAATATGTCTTAAGGAAAAAAAGTTAAATACAGTAAAAATAGTACATCCAGAATGTTAGAACCTAGAGGTGGGGTGAATATGTTATATATCCAATTTTTGAAGTTTATACAAGTTCTTGCAAGAAAATAAAAGAGATAGAGTAAGAGAGATATCACCAATCACAAGTGGAACACAATGATTTTAAGTGGTTCATGCAAGTGTTAACAAACTTGCACTACATCCACTCCTTGGCCTCACCCACCAAGAGTTTGCTCCACTAGTTTCTCTCTTTGAAGATAGAGATAAACCTTTTACGCTTCTCTTTTTCACTTACAAGAATTAACACTTCGAACTTGTAAGTAAGGTAAAAATAACCTTGCTTCACTCTAATTCTAAAGGCTAGAGTTGATCCTCACTTCTCTCTAATTTTATAGGCCAGAGATGATCCTAACACTATTACAAGTATATGAAAGATTGGAGTAGTGCTTAAGCTTTGAAGGCTTTGACTCTTGCTTGCATCTTGATCTTGAGAGTTGAATGAATAATCAAGAAATATGAGTTCATAAGTATTAGAGAGTATTCAGTATTTTTTCTGTTTGCAAGAGATGAGTAATGAATAAGGTTTGAGTTGGTTTAAATAAACAAAAAGGTGCAAGTGCCAAAACTGTCCAGGCATCCCACGGTCGATCCACGGTCGACCGTGGCTTCGACCGTCGGACTGCTGGAGAATTTTGGGACTTGCAAATATGAACGTTGGACTTTATCTAAAACCATACTCAACTCATTTTCACCATAAAAATCAACTGAAAAGAAGATTTAAAAAAGGTTGGTTGATCTCATACTTCTAAATTTTGAATTTAAACACAAAAATAGAAGTTTGGAAACCAATACACAAAGTATGTTAGAATTTTACCCATTTGGGAGATTCCTTTCCCAATTATGGCGGTGTATTGTTTCAAAGTAGGATGGTGTTTAGTTTTTGCTTAAATGGAAAGTCTTAGATTTAATCAACCAACACAAATGAGTTTATAAAATATTTGTCCATTTTTATAAAAGTTTTTATAAAAATAATTTTATAAAAACTTAAACTTATTTAATTATTTTATTTATAAGCTCATATAATTCAAATTTATTCATGTAGGTATCTTCGGCGAAGACTTGATCTTGAGCGTTGATGACGTTGATCTTTGACGATTGGATTTGTGACGATTTGTACAAAAACAATTTGTAACAAATAAATATAAATATTTATTTGCTTGATTATATATATGTATATGTATAAGTGCACATATGTTAATGTTAATAGATACAATTATATAAAAAAATTGTATATTTTTGTGTCAACAAAAGATGATATAAATTTATATTTATATTTCTATTTTCTCAACACAGAAAATGTTGTACCTGATCCATCATTATTGTGAGATAATGAAATGAAGGTGATTAACAGTGGATATTTAAGGAGATGGTGATAGATTAATATGAAGATGTAGGGTGTTGTTAGTGAAGACAGAGAAAGAGTCAGAGGATGGAGAGACAAAAATTAAATTAGATGAAGTGTTTCTACCGTCACACATTTTAAGACTGTGTCTATTTGATCGTTTTTATGTAGATGTGTGTGTAGGAGAGGGTTAATGCGAAACAATGTTTTATTTATAAAAAATGCGAGAAACAATCTTAGCCTCTTATTTGTATTTGATTTAATGACCTAGATTAATCTTATTTTTTGTTTTTAATCCAAAAAAGGTATAAGAGTAAAACAACATTTTTCTCTCTCCAATCTATTTTTCTCTATCATAAAACTGTTAAACAAAATAAATAAAATGATTTAATGGTAAATTAAATATTTTACGATGTTCAAGGATGAACACAATAAAAGATTTACAAGTCTTTAATCATTAAATGTTATCTTCATTACACTTTGTTCACTAATAAACTTCCAATTTATATTGTTTCGTCATTAAAAGTTTTTTTCTCTTATAATCTTTACATTTTATTCTCTTCTTTTCTTTATCATTTTTCTCAAGTATCATTAGTGTGTTATTCTCTTCTGAATAAATGTTTTTGTTACGATATTTAAATGTTAATAAACTAAAAATTACTTATAAAAAAGTAATTTGAGGAAATAGTTTATTCGTAGGCCATTTGAAAAAATAAAGAGAAGAAAATTGATAGAGAAAATTTTATATTTATAATGATATTATAACCTCTTTTATATTGAATATATATTAAAGATTCTAGATATTAAACGGATTTGGATTTACTTTTTCTCGATTTTAGTTGTTCATATGTAATTCATGCGTGCGATTATATTGATTTTGAATTTCTGATCAACAATTGTAGTTTAAAGAAATACAAACTTTTGATTTATATATTAGTTAGCAACGTACTCGTGTCAATACTCAGTATTGGTTTTCTTAGATATATCTACACTTTTTACTTTTTAAAATTTTCTAAAATCGTTCTTCTAGACGTGCATGGTGAATGACTGAATGGTCCTTTGGACTTTGGTAGTGCACCCAACACTATATTAAGTAGCATTTGCATATATAGGTTATAGTATAATGTCAAAATAAAAATTAATAATATGTAACAGATTTTTTTTAAGAAATATATAAGTTGCTGTTTGTTTGGGAGAAAGGTTTTCTATTTTATAATTTTCTGGTTTCTATTAAAGATTATAGAGTTTTAATTTTTTAAGAAAAGTGAAAAACATTTTTAAAAAATGAGTGGAGTTTTCGTTTTTTTAGAAAAAATAGAAATAATGTTTAAATATAAGAATATTTTCTACGAAAAATGGTAGAGTTGTCATTTTAAGTATTTAGCTTTCTTGAAAAATCGTGTAAATGAAATACCGTAATTATGTGTTAAAATAAAGGGCAAAATGCGCGAAAATACAACAAACTATACCAATATTGTCATTGTATGCATCTAACTTTATTTTCTACCTAAAAATACAAGCAACTTACAAATTTGGTTCATTGTATAGAATGGGTAACCTAATTACCAGGTTACCGGTCATTTGATTGTATACAATGAACAAAATTTAAAAGTTGATTGTATACAATAAACAAAATTTGAAAGTTGATTGTATACAATGAACAAAATTTGAAAATTGTTTGTATTTTTAGGTACCAACTTTCTTTTGTTTTTGGAGAGGTAACCGGTAAGTTACCTATTGTTATAGGTAACTTGCATACAATGAACCAAATTTGTAAGTTGCTTGTATTTTTAGGTAGAAAATAAAGTTGGTTGCATACAATGACAATATTAGTATAGTTTGATGTATTTTCGCGCAATTTGCCCTAAAATAAAATTATATATGTTTTTAACGGATTAAATAGCATAGTTATAGTTTAAATTAAACTTTTTCGATATTCTACCTTTTTCTATAAACATTCTTCTAAATCCCATATATGGGAATTTAGAGAACAGGTTAGGGATAATCTTATTATTTATTATTTATTTATTCATATGTTTTGATATATTGTTTTTACTTTTTAGTGTTTGTTTTAGAGATATAAGTATATGTGTATATATTTATGTGCAAAGAATATTCAATTTAGTTCATATTTAAGTTATAGTTTTAAAAGATTAATTATAGTCTTTGGATTAATGACATCAATTGTCCAGGCTGCATTTAAAATTTTGGGCGGAGGGGTATTTTGGTAATTCACATATGATGCTTTACAAAATCACATGTGATTGTGTACTGATTACATGTGATTGCATTTTAAAATCTTAGGACCTTGTTTTTACATGAACTTTATTGAACACATCCCACTTATGTGTATATGGAAAAGTTAAAAGAAGAATTAAACTCGTACGAAAACTGTGATGATTGCTTATGACAACATTAATAACTTATTAATAGAGGTATTTTGGTTATTTGTATATTCTTCCAACCCTGGATTACGTCCGGATAGATTTTCATTATTAGACTAGTTTATTATTATCAAAATAGAACTCATTAATAAGCCATTGTAATTCCTACAGACAAAATTGTTGAACATGCAAAAGTGTGTATTCCTTTTTTTAAATTTTAAACGTGGCTTAGATGGTTGTTTATATTGAGACATACTTGAGACACAAATAGCTCAGTTTATATAATTAATTAATTAATTATTGTCTATATAACAAACATGTTTCCCACTGATTTGTTGAATTTCTTGACAATTTAAAATATTCAGTTCTAATTTTTTATTGTGCAGCTTTTATTTATTCAACTTTAAAATTCGATAAGAACTTTGTAATAAAACGTTATAAATGCTATCATTTATACAAAATTAATTTATGAATTTGTAACGTACTTGTTCGTATAATATTAGACAGTATGCATTTACTTACTTATAAAAGAGTTCTTATATGGGCTTTAGGCTTAGTCCAGTGTAGGCCCAATAAGGTTTTGATTTCAATATGTGTAAGCAAGCTAAAATCAAACAATTGATGGGAATTAGTAGCACATTGAAAATATACCATCAAAAATCAAATAATAGGATATGTGTATCATCATAGTAAAACAAATCACCAAGAGTCGTAATATACTTTAAAAAATATGATTTAAACACTCATATCAGGGTTATTAGATTCACTATTCAAATAATATTACACAAACAATAAAGGGTTTATTTCATAAAATAATAATTGCTAAGATCATTTACAGAAAATTTTACAATATAAAATAAAAGGGCGAGTGGCGTTGATGAAACTGTCTTCAAACTTAATTATTATTTTGTTACTTTCATCAGCAATAAACTCTCATTACATTCATACATGTACCCTAAACATGGTAGAAAAAAAGGAATAGCATAAACAAGCAATAGACTAGTGATATGAAACAAGTATACACACATGCAAACATACTCATGAGTTGATACATATACATACTCATAAATCTTATTCCAACTTAATTAGTTGAGGGTAAAGAGAGCAGGTGGTATAAATGACAACAGCGTTCAATAATTTTGTGTGAATATGATCTATTGAAACGAACATATCTACAATAAAATACACCAAGTTTTAAAATTACTAAATTATATATAAATATGTTGGAGAAGTTCAAAGATTGACATAATATTTTCAATGTAATATTACGTTAGAAGAATGTGTATATCAATTTTACTATCATTTACGTAATGAAATATAAGAGTCTCACAAGATTGTTTAAATTTCATAATAGATAAGAGGCGTACGTTTAGAAGTAAGTTTAAGAAATGTGTATTCTACTATTTAAAAAAAGCGTGGTATGAAATTAAAATGTTTAATTAATTTTAGATGTAATACAATATAATACTTAACAAATGTTTGACATTAATTCAAAAATAATTTTATGTTACTTTTAATTATATAATATACTTGCATATTTTATCGTAATTATATTTTAGGTTCTTTCTAAGATTGAAATAATTTATTATTTTGTAAGGTCTAGAATTAATTACAAAAATGGACTCTGTAGTTGTTACTGATTTTTGCTTTTACTCATTTAACTTCAAAAATTACAATTTTAGTCATTGTGTTTGTCTATTAAGGACGCCGCTACCACCTTCGGAAAGCATTTTATCTACACCTCCATAGCCGACAACGATGGTTTGCATCAGATCTGAGATCTATTTGTGACAGATTTGTCGGATCCAGTAAGAAGATGTGAAAAACCGTCGCCACCACCATCTGAAAAATTATAATCACAGTGACTATTTTATCACAGTGACTATTTTCATAGTTTTAAAGTTAAATAGCTAAAAGTGTAAATCAATAACCAGAAACTATTGTTATAATTAATTCCTAATTTAAAATTCTTTTAAATTTTAAAAATATCTTTTTATATTAATATATTTGATTAAACAGATATCACTTTCCGGTAAAACAAACAATTAAATTCGACCCTAAATCCACGTTACATGGAGGCATGATTGACGGCAAACAATTACAATCGGCACGTCATCGACGCTTACGACGGCGCGTGTGATGCTCGAGTGGAGGATGTTGAAAGTTGAAACAAAGTTCAGTACAAAGTGTCCTTGAAGTCAACAACGACGAACTAAAACGAAAACAATCAACTCGAGCACGCACACGCGCTTCATTACCTCACATCTATATTCTACTCTCTGTTTCTCTGTCTTACACGAACCGGAGAAAATCTGTTCTCTCTCGCTATCAAATGTAGCGAATCGCGAGCCTAATCTCAAATCCTTTCCCACACGTAAGGTTTTATCATTTTATTTGCTTTTGTTTTTCTGATTTTGGTTATGTTAATGATTTTTATTTTCTAGGGTTACGACAGTTTGTTCTGGTTTACGGTGTGAAGTTTAGGGGAGATGAGCAACAACCGGCCACCGGAGCCTCTTGATTTCTTCATCTGGACGGTTGAGGTATGCTCAATTCCTTAATTGTTCATGTTTTGAGTTTCGACAGATCTTGTTATCTTGATTGTGATTAGTTCAGGTTAGGAATTAGGATCGGAATTAGATTCCCTTGGTCTAGATATAGATAATTCCATCCCACATTGGTCACGGACTAGAATTAGGAGTCTAGGTAGTGCGTGGATGGAAGGCGGAATGGAATTGGTCATTCCATCTGAATGAAGGAATTGTGTTTGGATTGGAAGATAACAGATCACCTATTTGTGGAGCTCAGATTTGTGTGTTGTTTATAAATGAATCACAGAAAGCAAGATGATCATGATGGTTATGTTAAAATTAATGTAACTTGAATCAAGGGTGTGTTGTATATATAATTAATCTGTTCACAATTTAGCTTGACTGACTTGATTTCTCTGTGTGTTTGGTTCTTGAGGATGTTGGCCTTTGGTTAGAAGAGATCAATCTTGGCAGGTATCGTGGTATTTTCAAAGAAAACGGTGTTAATGGAGAATACCTGGAAAGTATGTCCATGTTTACAACTGAGCAAATTCTTCGGTTTATCAGACGTTGCCACATGAAATGGGGGGATTTTATAACATTGTGCAAGGAACTCAGGAGGATTAAAGGTTATCCCTGTTTTTTTCTCTCTTCCTCTTGCAAATTAAGCCATCATAATGTACATTATTTTCTTTGTATGTTTGGTTTGTTGGTACAACTGATTGGATTGATTTTTTAAATGTTTTTCCTCCAGTGGCTTGCTTTAGGGGGGAGCAAAAGGTTCGCCATCCACGATGGGCTCCATCTTGCCTGTCTGTAGTCTTTGTGAGGGCGGCAAAGCGTAATAGGCAATCACGGGTTGTTTCTTTGAAGCTAGAACCTTGATCAACTTAGGGGAAAGCTTGTTGGGAGGATGGATCTTGGTTTGGTACCTTCTATCTATCTGCTTACAGAAGGATTTCTGGGTATGTGCATATATATATTTTTTGTTTGTTTTTCTTTTTAGTTGGAAACACTTGTTTTACTACCTTCTTTCTTGGTTCTTGCTTGAACAACAGTCTTATGTCTAAAATCCCCCAAATATAACATCTTCTATAAAGGCCAGGGAAGATATGTAATATATCTTAGAATACACAGATATGAAAGAGTATATTGTTATGCTTAAAGTATTTAAGCTTGTCAATTTGTACCCCACAATTCCACATGCATCTTGGTTTTATGGGTGTGGACACCAGTTATGTATTGTATGATTTGTTATCTTTGCTTGAGGTTTGTTTTTTTAATTTTATTTCTTGTTATTATTGCTTTTATTTTCTATTCTTTTTTATTGGTGAAGAATGATAATGATAAAACTCGAAAATACTCGTGAAAATCTCATAATACTTAACGTTTGGATTCTACGTGCAGCCATCAACTTTAATCGCAAAGGGAACATCATGAACGAATTTGGTTGAAAGCAGATCTTTGTTGGTTATTACATCAAACACCTCCTATGCACCTTTAATCTCTTCGAGTTAACACATCCTAACTAAAGCATTTTGAACTCCTGAACGAACATATCAATCGTCAAAGCCACGAACCCAAACCCATACTTCTAAATCTAACCCATAAACAAAGACTGGACAAATAAATAAAAAAAGGTTATAATAAAATCAATAATACATTTAATGTTATTAATTGTTCTACCAGTTCTTTAGACACTTTAATTGCTATAAACACAAACACAAAAGTAAGATTTATATATCACCAGATCAACTTATCTTTTTACTCTTAACTTCTACTTATCTTCATACTCATAAAATCAACTGGCCATGCCTGCTATTCCATTCAAACAGCATTTAGTAAAGCACTAACTTTGACTTTCCATAAATAAAATGAACATACACTATAGTCATGTGTAATAACTTGCCAGTTTTAGCAAATACAACAAATTCGACACTCACAATGAGGATTTAAATGTATGGAACAGGTACAAGTGCATACAAACAAACCAACTTTGGAGAACACTATCCAACAAAGGGAAATGATCTCAACTTTTTGTTTACCTTCTTTCGGGGCTTTCGGCATTGATACTCATTCGGGCCAATCTTTCTGCATAGTATTCACCTAAAACTTTGTCAACTTAGCCATTGTGCTTATCTTCAGCCATATGGAATACGACATCACCTGCCCGAAATAGAATTTTAAAATCATCTTTCTTTTTTTTCTATTAAAAATACACATAATTTACGCGTGGTACATGAATATAGAACTCAAACTCGTGACCTTTCGATTATCTTGAAAACTTATAAGATGAAACTATGGAAGTGTGGTCAAAACCATCAAGGAGATGGTGACATTTTACCATCATCTTCTACAGAAGCTTAAATTAAGGAGTATAAAATGTCAAAAGCTGACCACAACATCAAACCTAACCTTAGATTCTTTCAAAAACACTCTTCCAAATGCTAAACCCTCTTTCATTTGGATTTACTCTCTTAACTTCTTGCTCATTCAAAAGTCCTTTTGCCTTCATATACACCAACCTACCCTAACTTACATTATCTTCCTGACACTTTGTTGTTGGATCTTGTGCTACTGTTGCCGATCCCTGACCACCAGAATCAACAAAGGGTGGCTGACAGACCAAATATCAGTACCAAACAAAGTTACACTATATATAAAAACTCACACAAGCAGATGAGCCATTATCAATATAAGAGCTGAAAGTTGAAACAAGAATCTTGATTTGATCATACCCTTTTCAAGATTTTGAATTTGATGATGGCCCTTCAATCAATGGGAAGGCAACATGGTGACGGAATGGTGGTAGGCGGAGATGGTGGTGGCGGTGGGGCGTCTTCCTCTATTGCTCTTCTGCAAGAAAGATTCAGACAGCTGCAGAGAATGAGGGAAAGAAGAGAAGAAGTGGAGCTGTTAAAGTTGTTATCCGAGTCAGAAAAATCGAGTCGAACCAATAAGTATTATGAGCGATCGGGAAACATGTTGGTGCACCCGTCTGATCAGATGATTTATCAAAAGCCAAGAACTACTGCAACCACAACATCATGTTTTCAAGATTCCCTGTCTCTTGGGCTTGATTTATATGGCAAGAAAACAGAACATCAACCATCAAAAAGACCACCTTCTGGAGACTTTTGGTCCATGAATTCAGTAGCAGTTAGCACATCGCGTACTCATGACAAGCCTGATGTTGATACTTCCCTTCATCTGTAGAAAAAAATTTGGTTCTTCTGTTACTTCATTTTTATTTTGTTCCTTTTTTTTAGTGTAACTTATAGCAAAAACCAATGATGAAAGTGGGTTCATTAAATAAGAAGAAGATACGAGTCAATAAAACTTGTTTCAGCTGCACCACAACGTGCAGCAATCTTTGAATTTTTATTTTTTAATTTTTGTTGAAAAATAGCATAAATGAATAGAGAAATTGGTCTGGATAAATCATTTGGATAGATTCTACCCTATGTTTTAATTTACAACAACAACAATAATTTCCAATCTTGTGGTAGCGGGTATGGAGGAGGTAAAATATAGACAATTATACCTCTACACAAAAGTAGAGAGATTGTTTTCTACGATAAACTTCCGGCAATGAAAGCAAAAGACAGAAAAAATTAGGGAAATAAATAAACAGAAAAAAATAATAAAAAAGCTCAAATTACAAAAAAATAAAAAAAATAATTACAAAAGCAAAAACAATCCCAATATTTTAATTGATTTTAATAAATTAAAGCAGCATAGTGCGATCGTTTTCTAATAGAGAAACTAGTAAACAAAGAAAATTTAATTAAAAAAATATAGAAAATGAAACCATCTGATCTAGTAGTATACATGGCTGGGACCAGTGATTGTGTGAAGCTAGGGATGGTAAAAATACCCGATCCTGACGGGAATATCCAAAACCAAAACTTTTATGACAGGATTTGAGACGGATAAATAGTTATGGGACCGGGTATGAGATTTCTTTCAAAAAAATTCGCGGGTATGGGACGGTTATGGTTCTAGTCAACCCAGCCAATTACCCGTCCCATATACCCGATCCCAAACCATTTAAAGTAGCATAGTGCTATCCTTTTCTAATAGAGAAACAAATAAACAAAGAAAATTTAATTAAAAAAATATAGAAAAAATGGAACCATCTTATCTAGTAGTATACATGGCTGGGACCAGTGAGTGTGTGAAGCTGGAATTTGGGACCGAACATGTCTAAACTCGGCTCAGGGTGGTACGTACGTATGGTCATGGACCCCTTCATCACCGTCTCTTCATATTACATCAACTTTCAAACCATAAGATATCGAACTAGAGGTATTAAGGTTTGATTTAAAGTAGTTTTTAATGGTTTAAGTGTGATTGTGAATTTAGGTATGAATAAAAGGTGGTGTTTAATGGTTACTAGTAAAAGTAGTTAATTAAATTTTTTGTTCTATGGTTTGGTGGTTTTACGGCTTTGCTCCGTAAACGACATACCTCTTACATATTGGTCGTTGGAAAATTTTGAAATGATCGAACTACCCCCACTCTCATTATATCTTCATTCTTTATATTTTTAATTAATGTATAAATTGGTCTTCCCATTATATCCGTCTCTTCTCTTAAAATCTCTGACTTATATCTTACATCTCTCCCTTTTTCTGGTAGAAAATTGCCACCACCTCTAGCACACCACCACCACCCACATCACCTCCACCAATTCTTGGCACCCCTTCAACACCACCGCCACACCACCAACTCCTCCAACAATGCCTCCGTAATCTTCACACACACACACGCCATAAAAAATCATTAGAGATTTTATTATGTAAGGATCACAATCGTAAAATGAAAAGTCAGGTACCCAAACCATAAAAAAATGTAATTAACTCTTACAAAAATAAACTTTCACACTATAACAATGCATACATTTTTCACATAGGAAAAACGAATTATGTATAAAATGTTTTAAGAGTTGCGACACAGAGTTAGAAGCTTTGATTATGAGCTTTTTGTAGCATTATCTAACTATTAACTACATTAGTACCTTTTTTGAATCGTTTTGAGCTTCTATCTTTTAGCTAAAGACTATTAGACCATTCGTTATGTTTCACCCGATTGCATCGGGTAGTAGTGGGTAAGGGCGGAAACACCATTACATGATTTTTTGAATATCGGGTAGAACTTTCGGGTGTATAAATTCGATGGTTACTCGAGGGAGAAGATGCCCCACCCCCACCCCCACCCCTCTTAACCTATCACACTCACACACGTGTACTTTTTTAATATAAAAATAATAAAAAAATGTTAAAATGGGGAGAGTTTGAAGGATAGTTATAACACTTAATTTGGGTTAGGATAAGGAAATGAAAGAGAGAATAATGTGGTACTGATGTGGCATTAGGTAAAGAAAAGAAAAAGTAACACATGGCCTTAGGTCGTGTTTTGTAAGCTTATTTTTTTGGGTTTTAAGTTTATTAATTTTTAGCTTTTGAGCTTATAAGTAAAAAAGTGTTTGGATTAGCTTATAACTTATAAGCTAATAAGCTATTTTTAAATATGTTTGTCTTAGCTTGTTATTGTAAGATGACTAAAAAAAGTGCTTACATTTAAGGAAGAGAAATGTCAGAAAAAGAAGGAAGATAAGGGTATATATGTAAATATACAAAGAAAAGCTCACGTGAAAAAAAAATTGTTTTCACTTAAGTCCTGTTTGGTTGGCAGTAATCCAATGGATTCTGTGAGAATTGGATTTGAATTCCTTAGTAATTCCTGTTTGGTTGGCTATGGAATTGGATTTAATGAAATTTAAATCCCTTAGATAAGGGATTCTAAAATCCTATCATATATGGGAGGATTTTAAAATCCAAGGAACAAAGGAAAGTGGCTAATTACCCTATTACCCTCATTCATACCTCAAAACCCTATTACCTCCCGTTCTCCAAATCAATTGATTCTCTGCTTCTGTGTCGCCTCCACCAGCATCGTCGTCTCCAACGACCTTCGTGGTTTCCATCGACGTCGCCGACCTAGGTCTCCACCAGCTTCATCGACGTCGCCGACCTACGGTCTCCACGGAGCTTCGTCGTCGCCGACCTAGGTCTCACCAGCTTTGTCGTCTCCACAGGCTGCTCCGTTCTTCTCCACCGCCGACCGTAGGGTTTGCTCACCGCCGTCCGGTGTCGTCGTCTCCACAGCTGCTCACCGCCGTCCGCCGACCGTAGGGTTTGCTCAGTAAGTTATCTCTCCCTTCCTCTCTCACCAACAGTCACAATGATTATACATGTATAACAAATTCTTGATTCTTGATTGTGTGGTCTGATTCATGATTCATGATTCTTGATTGTGTGGTCTTGATTTTTGATTGTGTGACCTGATTCATGATTCTTGATTTTGTGGTCTTGGTTCTTGATTGTGTGGTCTTGATTATACATGTATAACAAAATTCTTGATTCTTGATTGTGTGGTTTGATTCATAATTTTTGATTGTGTGTTCTTGATTTGTATTATACATGGATTTTAACTTATTATGTTTGTTAGTATGTTTATTACTATGATTCTGTGATTTATTTAATATAATGTTTACATAAAAGTTATAAAACAAGTTATAAATTCAGGAAAAAAAGCATGAAGGGTAATCCTGTCATTTTACATATCTGAAATCAAATTCATCTATATTGTCTGCAAACCAAACAGATTATGGAAAAGGATTCCAATTCCATTTCCTGTCAACCAAACAGATTACAGATTTAAAATCAATTCCTGGCAGATTCCAATTCCATCAGAGAATCCAATTCCATCATCAGATAATCCAATTCCATCAGAAACATTCCTACGAACCAAACGCCACCTTAGCTTATCAAAATTAACTTATTTTTGCTAAAGATAAACTCATAAGCTTAAACTAATAAAATAAGTCTAACACTAATTTTTTATAAACTTATGAATTAATAGACAAAGTTGCGGAGAGAGAAAAGAATTATCTTCATTTTATATTTTTAAGGAAAAAGGCCATTTCTATTAAAAAAAGGCTTAAGAAAGAGACATAAGTGTGACAATATGAAAAAAGAAAAAGGAAAATATAATATGGATGATAATGTGTATTCAAATGAATAAATTCAACTTGTCTATGATTATGATGATAAAAAAGATGCCCAAGAAAATGCTTAAAATGATTGAGGTACATGTGTCAACATACATGCTACTATTAGTTATTTTTAAGCTTATATACAACCATACAAAAGTTTTATATTCATTACATATTTGTCTACTTGTTGATTTTGGAGAGTCATGTTCTTGATCATATGATAAAAGGTCTAACAAACCTACTTTTCCCTTAATAGAAGATAAATCGTTAAAATAAATCGTCGTAAAGATGTATTTAGTAAAAATAGATAGATTAAAGCTATAACCAGAGTTGGAGCTTGAGTTGAAGGCTAATAGATAGATTAAAGCTATAACCATACGTAAAACAATCTCAAATTTTCATCAACTTTAAATAAAATACAATAAACATATAAAATGTATTTAACTTATGGTGGGTAGGTTTATTAACGAGTCACTTTAATCTTAAACTGAAATCATAAAATTTTAATATTATAATTAAAACCGTCAAAACTTAATATGAATTTGATTTTATTAGTTTGATTTAATCGATTTTATTGGTTTAGGTTCGGTTTTCGATTTTTTTACTCGCCTGTACTAAACACAGAACTGATGTTGAGTATCATATTTACACGAATCCTCCGACCGAACACATCACAAAATTAATTATTATTTCCAAAACTTTTGCTCGCAAATGGAAGAAGAGTCCCATATACAACAAAGTATGCAATTATTTTATTATTTTTGTTTATCTATAATTTATAATTTAACACCCCTCCGGCCCTCCCCTCCCCCACCCCCTCCCTCCCTCACAAAAAAATAAAATAAAATTTATATAATAAAAATAAAAAAATAAAAAACAAATATTAACCGTGCCGTAATGATATAACTTTCCTTTAAAGTAATTTTTCTTCAATTGTTTCCAAACTAAAATACGTAGCGTTAGAACTAGAAAAATCAGACACGATCATACAAAATAATAATTAATATTAATATTCATAAAAAAAGGTTATTTTCAAATAATACATTAAAAGAAAATATAAATGATAAAGCTCTCCAATACGTATATGAGCCTTCATGTTGCATCGGGTCCCGCCATGCTTGTAAATACCCTCACATTTTCATCAACCCGAGTTCCTTTCTCCTATCTATTTCTTCTCTGATATTTAATAAAAAAATAGGAATTATTATACGGATAGAAGGACGGATATATTTACACTAGAAAGATAAAAATAATAAAAAAAAGTGATATGGCTTTGATATGATAGAAAGATGTAATAGTAAATAGCTAACGAATATCTTTTTCGGAACCAATCTTGACCAATATCTTTTTCAGTTGGAAGGTAGATCGGAGAAGAATACCGGTAAGATCATTGTTTGATGCAAAAGGGGTGGATTTAGACTCAATTCTATGCCCAAGATGTGAAGAAGCTATTGAATCAGTAGACCACACAATTTTTCTTTGTCCAAAATTACGCTTCTTGTGGTCTGATCTTTATAACTGGTGGGGGATGTTATTTCACCCCTTTGCGTCTTTCTTGGAGATATCAGAGGCTGGGAAAACGAGTGGTCTTTCATCTGATAGTTTACAATTGTGGAATTTGGTGATACGAGTGGCGGGGTACTTCATTTGGAGAGACCGTAACAACATGGTGTTCAAAGGCACAAAAGCATGTACCGATAATACGGTTTTAGACATCAAACTGTACCTATTTCAATGGATTAAAGCTCGATCAAGTAAACGGTTTTCTGGTACGTGGCATGTATGGTTAACAAACCCGAACTCCTTAGTCAAAATAGGCACTTAAGATTAATGGGGATATTTATTGGATCGTTTGTATTATTTTGGGGTGCCGGGACTTATATACATATTTTATTTTCACCACTGGTGGGATGATATATCTATTAAAGTAAGTCCCTAGTAAGTTCATATGTAAATATTCAAGCAACTCCAGTGATATATATATATATATATATATATATATATATATATATATATATATATATAGAGAGAGAGAGAGAGAGAGAGAGAGAGAGAAAGAGAGAGTTAAGATCAAATAAGATGCATATAAATGTAAGATGAGTAAGATGCATTGTATAAGTGACATGTGGCATTTTAAGCAAAAGGGCATAATAGGTATTTTATAACTATAATTACATAAATAAGTATTTACTAAATAAATTTTCCTAAAAACTTGGCAACTTCCTAATTTATCTCTGATTATAAAACTCTTTCCTAATTATTCTTGTTCAGCCATTAGTCTTCCTTTCTCCCGAACCCTAAACCACCGAGCCGCTACCGCATGAGGCCACCATATATTGTCGCCACCATACTTCTGAACTATCACGATTGACAAGAGTGCACCATAGCCACCACTTTCCTCCGGCATCATCACTGCTTTAGCCATCCCACAGTGGTCGTCACCCTCTGCAAAGCGACACCCCCACTCGAACTCGTTGTAGATTATTTCTCCGACGCAATTGAGTCTTTGTCTAAGAATGACCGTCAGCTTATGTCATCGTCCTTCTTCCCACCGATGAAAACGCAAAATTGCCGGCCAATTTTATTTTTCCTTCACCACCGCCGCACACATACACCATCATCGAATCAGTATTGAAGAACCATTGATCGTATGTGGATATATTTTTGTTCATCATTTTCTAAACTTGCATCGGATCTGAATCTGATATGCATGGTTTCCATATTACTTGGTTAATAGAAATATGATGCTTTTATGGTGAAAGCACTGTGGTGTGCGTGAGATATACGTCTCAAGTACGCGAAATGATGTCACGGAAATGTTTTAATTTGGAATTACTATTAGTCTAAATAAACGCACACGGGCAGAGCACCCACGTATGTAATATAGGCTACTGGTAAGACCGAAGATTTATCGAACACGGGTAAGCGATAACTGTTGCTATTTAAATCCGAACCTATTGTCTAGCTATCAATAATTATGGGAAGAATGAAATTTAACTACAAGGAACATGTAGATAAAACTAAGACAATATTAATAACTCTAAAAAGAACAATAACTAAGCAGAAATGCAGATTGAAATAAGTAAAATAAAAAACAAGATACCTAGTCATGAATCCTCCAGATCAATGTTAATTAGTAGTGTTAACTAATCCAGTTATGAAAGGCTGATTTAACAAAGACTGTCTTTAAAACATAATTTATCTTTTAGAATCAAATATAAATAATCCTGATTTGATCTTTAAATTATTAAAACATCACTTAGATAAAACCTTGCTTTCCGGGTGTTATCTCGTTTTACTTAAAAGGATAGTATTTATCTTTTGACGAAATAATAGACAAAGTAAATACCATCGTCGGTCAACATCCGGTAAGAAGATATACATTTGGGTATTAAGATAATATATCAGTTCAACACCTCAAGTGGGTCTATGAGCAAATGTCTCTGTATACATATACCAAACTTATACGTATCATACACCTCAAGCGGGTCTAAGAGCAAATGCATATAAACATGAGTTTGTTTGAATATATATGTATAAAGATACAGATATTCTAAACAAATGGTTTTTCAACACTTACAATGCCGAATACCCGCATAGACTGATAGTATTATACAAAATAACCAAATATATGTTTCATTAATTCAGAAATATCATGTCTTTATTAAAATCATTCTAAAATAACCTACGCATAACAACTACATATTTCTATTGATCTGGATCCATCATGACGAGGTAATGGAAAGTTAGCTACGCATAATGACTGGAATACGAGAATACGAAGACATATTTAAGAAAAGAAAGTACCAACATGTAGATTACAGAAGGAAGAAGAGTTTTACAGCTTCTGGAACTTGAATTACAGGTACATGCTTCTGGAATGCGGAAATAAACTTGAAATAGCAACTAACGAACATACGAACGTAATCTACGCTAAATATTACATATAGAAACTAAGATTTACTAAACTACTGAGCCTGGGACGAGAGTATAGCTCTGGTTATTGAATTCTGGCTTTTTTTTTCAACTGAAACCGAAGGCATATATTTATAGAGAAAGTTCGACAATTTCCGCGCCGCGTAACGATCCATTTCCGCGGCGCGGCAATATTCCTGACAAGATTCCCTGACAAGATTCGATGACAACTTGCATTCTGTTGTAACAGAATTCGTTGGGTCCGCGTCGCGGAATAAGATAGGGTACGCGGCGCGTAAATTACATTTTCATAATATCTCCATCTTTTTCGCGGTGTTTTCTCGTTTTGATGCATGTTATCCATTTTTCCGTAATTTGTACCTGAAATAGCCTTAAATAAAATAAGGAAACATTTAAAGATTATTTTGGCTATATTTTCTTAATAAAAACCAGATATTGTCAGATATCAGATATATATTTTATGTATATTTCTGACAATATCACACTGAAATTCGATATCGGAAAAAGTTAGCAACGAGGTGAAAATTTATTTTTCGGATAAGGAAACTTAGATCTTTTTGAGTTTGATTTTGATTCCTGTCAATATACATCAGTAATCAGTTTTTTATTTTTTTATTCATCACTTTCTTGGATCTGTTAATCTCATTGTATAAGTGGATAATGGATGAATCAAAGTCTTTTTGTTTTGAAGTTGTTAATGTGCATGAACTTGTAGTGTGTACCAATATTCTAATTCAATTGCGTTGAATAAAGTTTCTGTTTTTGTTTACTAATTGTGCGATGAATATGTGTCAATTGTATTGACTTGGTATAAATTCCAGGATCATCAACTTAATATACATCAGATTTAAAGTATGGTTTATTTTTGTTTGGTTAAAGGCTCAATTTCTCGATGTTAGTAGTTTATTTCATCAAATTTTGATTTTCGTTATTTGAACAAGGATTAACTGTTCAGCATCAGATTTGATATTTCTGTTCATCGATATCAATTTTGAAGGGAAGTTCAGTTTTTTTAGTAGATAGATGATGTTTGTGAAGTAGCAGTTAGTTCTCAAATATGTCTTTTCATAATTTTAGTAGATAGCTGATGCTTGTAACAAAGTTTTTTTTTTTGGTGATCAAAATCATAAGAATAAAAAAGGGGAGAAGATTCTAAATTGTTTTCATCAATTGCAAGTTAGAAGCCTGATATTTTCATCAATTTCAGTGATGTAGTTCATCACTTTCATTTAGAAATGTAGCAAGAATATAGTTCTCATAATTTTAGCGATGAATATTGACTGGTTGTTTTATTTACGTATTCCTTTGTATTTAGCGTGATTTTAGGAGCTTAGGATCTGTCAATATTTTCCAAATTCCTAATTTGCCATGAAATTTAATTAAATTGGCAGTTATCAACAATTAAATTTTGACTATTTTTTGTTGAATTTTGATGCAATCCAATGACTCATATTCCTTCTTACCACATCTTATGATTATTACATCTTACAATAACCCTACCATATATATATATATATATATATATATATATATATATATATATATATATATATATATATATATTCAAAAAAATAGCTAACGAATAAATTCAAACAAAAACATTAGAATTGGATGAGATAATTTTAAGAAAGTGAGTGTAAAGTATTCTCTCTTTAAAAAAATTAGTTTCCTCCCACAAGATGATGAGATAATCATATGTCCCCAGCCACAACCAAGACACCCATTTCTATGTTTAGATAGAGGGAGAGGTATAGAAAGAGAAAGCGAAAGAGAGATTAAAAAGCAAAGGCGCCTCTTTTCCCCCTATCTCTTTAATCACAAAACACTTGGTCATTGATTCCAGTTGGGCAGTGAAAACCCAACTGGCTTTCCAAATTTCTAATCATACATACCCTCTCTCTCTCTCTCTCTCTCTCTCTCTCTCTGTGTTAAAAAACTTAAAAAAGGTTTGTTCTTGATGCCTCTTTATGCTTCCAACAGCCTTTGGTGAGGCAGGCAGACCTCATATTAGGAAAATTACTTAATTCCTCCATATTCCCTTCTCATTTCTTTGTCTTATTCTTGATGATTTCTTGCTGTTTTTGCCCAATTCTACTTCTGGGTATCAAACAGCAGCTTGTGATATGCCATGATTCCTTTTACCTTTACCTTTTCTTCCTCCACAAGATGTGATTATGATTGGTTTTTTGCAGCTTCAGAGGCTGAGGATATGAAGTGCTTTTGTAATTATCTCACTGGAGCTGCAAACATCTGTTTCTTGATAAGAACCAAAGCTCTGTGTTTGTCATAGGCTTCTATCATTGAATTGTGAGCTGGCTTTGCTGCAAGATCGATCTGTACCTCATAAAGATTCTGCTTTTTCATGTTTTTACCTGCTGTTCTTGAGTTTTTAAGGCCTTTTCTCAAGATTCACAAGCGGATTTTTGTGATAATGTCTTTAAATTGCAAGATTTCTGGGTTAAATGGTAGATTGTCGACCAGTACAAAGACGAGAAAGCCTCCGAGAGGGTCTGATAGTGGCCGGGAAAGGAAAAAATTGCTCCTTTTTCTGTGGGTTCTTCTTGTTGCAACTGGGTTTAGTTTATTTTTGACTAGTGGTGTTTTTAGGAAGAAGATAGAGATAACTGGTACATGTGAAGATAAATCTTTAGTCTTGGTTGAACAATTCAATGTCAGCCTAGACCATCTTCATGAGCTAGCTTCCACATTCGTAGACTCAGATCAGGTTTTCCTTTTACGTCTTCATCGTTTTACTGTATCTTTTCTACTGTTTGATTTATACATTACAAGCAATCTTAACCAATAAAATTGTAAAGACACAAATAATGCTGGAATTTGTAGAAACTAGAGAAATACAATCTAAAACCGGAGAAACGTCACAATCGACTCAATCTAAGTATCTAGTACAATAGTTTGCCATTTTGTTATAATTACTGTCTTAATTTAGCTTGATTAGGATAACTGAAATGCTCTCAAGCATATTACCTTTGTAGTTGTTCTTTATCTTGGTATTTGTAGTATGCCATTACAATCTCTATATGGTTCTGTAATAAAAATTCTAAAGACCTTTTAATGGTAACCGTGTCATAAAGAAACTTAAGGTAACCGTGTCATAAAGACCTTTTAATGGTAGAATCCTATTTAATTCATGTCATCTAATGAAACTAGAAGATTTGGAACGTATATGTAATCTGCAAGAATCTTTAAAACCATTTCATTTCAATTATGTTCAAAATTTTGTCAGTCTCTTTCAGATAACTACCTTGAAATGTACCAAACATGTGGGAGATGAAATGTTGACAAAACATGACATTAAGTGTTCTCTCAAAGGGCCAGATTGCGCACAAAAGGCGGAATTGTGGGGTCAATGCCCTATTCATGACGATAAAGCTCCTATGGTGCATAGCTCATCAAAACTTGGAAAACTTGCAAGAGAGCATAATAATGGTATTCTGAATGTATCCCTGTGGGCCATTCTAATAATTGCACTGTGTTGCGCTATTCCTTGTTTGTGGAAGAATCGTAAAGGGAAAACGAAGATGAAAGAGCATACACAAGGCTCCTCAAGGAGTGCTGGGAAGTGGATGAAAAAGCTTTTAGTTGTATTTGTGATAACTGGAGTTATTGTATCAGTTTCGTTATATTGGTACTTAAACGAAGGTATTCAGTTTAGAAGGAAAGAAACTTTAGCAAACATGTGTGACGAGCGGGCACGAATGTTGCAAGATCAGTTCAATGTGAGCATGAATCATGTTCATGCCCTTGCTATTCTCCTCTCGACTTTCTATCATGGGAAACAACCTCCTGCTATTGATCAAGTAATTTTTCCATCCCTACAATGTTGTTTTTTCTCAAAACTTTCTAGATTAAGAAAATTTTCATTGTATCATATAGAAAATCTTTGGGGAATACACGGAAAGAACTTCTTTTGAGAGGCCACTAACTAGTGGTGTTGCGTATGCTCTGAGAGTGCGCCATTCTGAAAGGGAGAACTTTGAGAAAGAACATGGATGGACCATAAAAAAGATGGAAACTGAAGATCAAGACCAAACTTTGGCTCAAGATTGCGACCCTGAGAACCTTGATCCTTCACCTATTCAAGATGAATATGCTCCCGTTATCTTGTCTCAAGAAACTGTTTCTCATATTGTCTCTATCGATATGATGTCTGGAAAGGTATAAACTTCTTCAAGCTTAAAAGGGTCTACTTTAGAGGTGGCGATTTCGACCTAGATACTTATGAAGGGATTGATTCAAATTTAATTTTTATCTCTAAATTGGTAAAACGGGTAAGATTAAAGGAAAAGTTGCTCCGATGAAATGGATCGAAAGTCACCCAAAGTCTGTTGTTAATGCATAATACCAGCTAAATCAAATTGTTCAAAAATTTAGACTACCATTGAACTAAACGATTTTTGTATTCATAGTTGCCAAACAATTATTGTTAATACATATATTAAGCTCGGAAATATAGTGTTTCAGGTCAACCCAACCCGTACCAAAACGCTCCCCGACACCCTGCTGACATCCCCTCCCCCTTCTCAAAAAACAAAAATGATTGAAAAACATTCAGCTTCAGTAAGCTAGGTTGCTTCATTCTTGGCTAGTTTGACTCATGAGGTTATATTTGATAAGAAATGGTCAAATGATATATGGCGCATTATATTATGTTGACTGAATTTTCTTCTCATTTGGACAATCGTTTAGGAAGACCGTGAAAACATTTTGCGAGCAAGGGCATCTGGAAAGGGAGTCCTGACTTCTCCTTTCAAGCTATTAAAATCAAACCATTTGGGGGTTGTGCTCACATTTGCTGTTTACAACACTCATCTCTATCAAGATGCTACACCAGAACAGCGAATTAATGCCACTGTGGGGTAGGTTTTCTGTCGATACACCATATCATTGGTTAATTTTACCTCATTTTGATAAAATTTGAGACTTTTGTAATGTAACAGGTACCTTGGTGCATCTTATGATGTCCCATCGTTGGTTGAAAAGCTTCTACACCAGCTAGCAAGCAAACAGACCATTGTGGTGAACGTTTATGACTCTACAAACGTTTCTTCACCAGTTAACATGTATGGTCCTAACGAGACTGATACAGGGTTGCTTCACATTAGCAGTCTCGACTTTGGTGATCCTGCTAGGAATCATGAAATGCGTTGCAGGTTAAATTTGGAAAAAAAGCTGACTTTTGTTTATTAAAAGAACACTAGGCCTGTTTGGATTATTTTAAATGGATTTTATTTTCTAACAGGTTCAAGCAGAGGCCTTCTGCACCTTGGACGGCAATATTGGCGTGTAGTGGGTTGCTTACAATCACTTTTCTTCTTGGTCACATCTTCTATGCAGCTATAAACCAAATTGACAAAGTATTTCGTGATTTTCGTGAGATGGAGGAGCTCAAAAGTCGTGCTGAAGCTGCAGATACAGCAAAATCTCAGGTGCATTTAGAAGGCTTCATATCTTCTCTCTTTTTCGTATCCCATGATTGTGATTTTGACAATAATTATTTAAAAATATCCTTTTTGTAGTTCCTTGCGACGGTTTCACATGAAATCAGGACCCCAATGAACGGCGTTTTAGGTAACCTGTATACCTTGTAGTTCAGTATATGCTAATCTATTATCTAGCGGGAGTTTCTTGTAATGAAATATTAAAATTTTCATATCAGGCATGCTGCAGATGCTGATGGACACAAATCTAGATGCAAAGCAATTGGATTTTGCACAGACTGCCCATGCTAGTGGAAAAGATTTGATAAAGTTGATTAACGGGGTTCTGGATCAAGCCAAAATTGAATCTGGAAGGCTTGAGCTTGAAGCTGTCCCTTTTGAGCTGCACACGATTCTTGATAATGTTTTATCACTATCCTCAACAGAATCTCTAGAGAAGGGAATCGAGGTAGATACCCATTTTCCTATTTGTTTTATTTGTTACTGTAGTTAATTCATCTGTTTCTGTTATAACTAAAGATTTTTATTTGTTTTTGTGCATGAGAAGCTGGCTGTTTATGTTTCTAATCAACTTCCTGAAGTTGTTGTTGGAGACCCTGGACGTTTCAGGCAGATAATAACAAATCTGGTTGCAAATTCACTTAAAGTTAGCACCTTTTCTCGTCTTAATTACTACTATGATTTTCCACTACCTTTTTGTTTTTGGATATATTTCCATTTGTGTTTGTTGCTTTCTGCAGTTTACAAATAATAGGGGACACATATTCGTGTCGGTGCATCTAGCT
The DNA here is from genome assembly GCA_947179395.2 of Pulicaria dysenterica. Classification (NCBI taxonomy): domain Eukaryota; kingdom Viridiplantae; phylum Streptophyta; class Magnoliopsida; order Asterales; family Asteraceae; genus Pulicaria; species Pulicaria dysenterica. Next base: position 72,294,443 of record OX359294.1, on the reverse strand, counting down.
GATGAAGTGACTCGTGATGATGACATGAAGGATGACTTACTTAGAAAAGTCTTGAACTCTGTTTACGAGTCAAAGTCAAATGTAGCTTGTAATACTTTAAGTGGTCTTCCTGTGGTTGATAGGAAGAAAAGTTGGGAAAAGTTTATGCAGTTGAGTGGCAAAGATTCCATAAATGAACCTGAAAAGATTAAAATATTAGTTACTGTTGAAGATACTGGTGTGGGAATCCCTATAGATGCAAAAGACCGCATATTCAAGCCTTTTATGCAGGCTGACAGTTCGACATCAAGAAATTATGGGGGGACGGGGATTGGATTGAGCATTAGTGCAAAATTGGTAGACCTTATGAATGGTGAAATTGGTTTCTTTAGTGAACCGGGTATTGGAAGTACTTTCTCTTTTACAGCCGTTTTCATGAAAAAGGAAACATGCTCTCTTGATACTGTACTACCACACTATCATCCAGCCATATCAGATTTCCGGGGACTAAAGGCGTTGCTGATTGATGAGAAAAGTATAAGAGCTGAAGTCACAAGAAACCATCTTCATAGAATGGGAATATCAGTTGAGATCATACCTAATTTTGATTCTGCTCAATCTTACCGGTTGGCGAGGTAGATTATTATTTTTAGAGGTAGCAAAATGGGTGGATCGGGCAGGTTGTGTTAAACAGGTCAAAATGTGTTCCAAGTGGAACCAAATCGGGTTTGGTTGGGTATGCCACTTTTTGTTTAAAACCTTTTATAATCAACTACCTTGCCAGATATGATTAAATGTCACACGCACACACCTTCACAAACACACACTCATATTTAGATAGTAATCTAAGTTTTTGAGTAAAATGATTTTGGAGGTATTATATGATAAAACTGCATTTTGTGGGCTCCTTTTGACCCGTTTGACATGTTCAAGTTCAACCCATTTGAGACGATTCCTACTTTCCTTTTTGGCTAGTTTTCCTTGATTTGACCCATTAATGATGAAAGAATAACTTGAGCCGATCCATCTATAAGTAAATGGGTCTAAACTCGCATATCTAATAATTTGTTAAATGTTCTGTTCCTGACATCAATAAGCAATTTCTTTTGTAGTGATTCAGCTAATATTGCAATGATTCTTGTTGACCAAGAAGTCTGGGATAAGGAGAGTGGTCTCCGATTTCTTGGAAACTTTGAAAGTAGCACAAAACTATTTGTATTGGCCAACTCTATAAGCCCTACGATACATGATGAGGTCAAACCTGCTATGTTGGTGCCAAAGCCTCTAAGATTAAGTGTCTTGATTTCTTGCTTTCAAGAAGCACTTTCCATAGGAAACAAGAGTGGTGTAGCAAGAAGAAAACCACCAACTCTTGGGACTTTGCTACGTGATAAAAGAATCTTGGTGGTTGATGATAATGTTGTCAATAGAAGAGTGGCAGAAGGTGCTTTAAAGAAGTATGGAGCTATTGTCACTTGTGTCGACAGTGGGAAGGCTGCTTTAAAGAAACTTAAACCTCCTCATTCCTTTCATGCTTGTTTCATGGATCTCCAAATGCCCGAAATGGATGGGTAAGAAACTCTCTCACTTTGTATTGATAGACAAATATCTAAAATACCCTTAAATAATAACAAAATCTGGGAAACCTATAGAATTGGTGTAGTTATGTTCAATGTACTGAATTTTGGTGTCGTAACTAGGTTTGAAGCCACAAGACAAATTCGCAGGCTTGAAAGTGAGGCTAATGAACAAATTGAATCCGGTGAAGTATCAATGGAAATGTGTGGAAACATGGGTCGTTGGCACACGCCTATTTTAGCAATGACAGCAGATGTGATTCAGGCTAGAGGTGAAGAATGTGCAAAATGTGGAATGGATGGATATGTCTTGAAGCCATTTGAGGAAGAACAGCTGTACGAGGCTGCAGCCTGTCATTTTGAATCTGGTTGATGGTCCACATGCTCCCGCAAAGTGGATTGCACCAGCTGACCTAGTTGCTAACCATGGTCCTGTCTAACAGTCTGGTTATATGGCCGTTGGTTCACGGTTGATGACTTGATTCCCCTCAGAACTAGCAGCATGACCGTCGACTCAGCCAAAGCTTGCCCCTTTCATATCAGCTGATGGTGGGTTGCAACGGCTCACCTAGCTAACCAGTGGTCTTAACAACGGTCCGGTTAGCCACATACTGTTCTTGCCATGGTAACTTGCTATCTGATTATACCATCAAGATCATCTCTTTATCTAAAAAGATTCTCTTTATTAACTACCCATTTTAATTCTCCGTCATAAACAATCTTGAATCATTTTCAAGATTATATTATGATATTTTGATGTTAATACATAGCTTGTATTCTTTCAACTTTCAGCGAAGATGTGCATGAAATCCAAGTTTAAGGATGCCGTGCTTCATGGAATCCGATCAAGAATTCTACTTTGACGACCTAGGAATACCACTTTACATCTGGTATAACCTGAAGATCAAAAACCATGTTTTGGCTATTCTTGATTGTACAAAAATCCATGCAAGTTTTGTTCATATTGTGATCTATAGTTGTAAAGAAATTTGGAGAGTAGGAAGAGTTGTGTTTGTGTGCAATAGGGTTTGTAAATTGGATTGGATTCATTATCAGAGAATGGTAAATGATAATGCCAAAGTTACCATATTACTTTCCATGCCCAATATTAATAAAATATATATAGTGTTACATTTGAGGTGAAAAATAATACATAGTTGAATTACCATGTGTGGTAACTCTTTCCTATAGTTACATAGATGTAAAATTTATATTCATAGTTTAGAAGTTATTTTAAGCAAGTTTCAGTCACTTAACTTGCTAGATTGGTGTATGAGTCCAATTAAGGCTACCAACATGTACAATTGTTTGGAACAATTTAGGCATCCCATGAAACACAACATCCTTAAACTCTTTCCATTTTGGATCATACTTTACCAAACTTCCTCCTCTATACTCCATCAGTATCTCCCCATTCTTCAACACACCCAAAACCCGAATCATCTTCTTGTGACTCGGGACTTTCGCGAGATACGCCCCATGGATGTCAAACCGCTTGGTCCATGACTCTTTGACATCGTATTCCTTCATTACCCAAATTTCCAATTTCCCGTACCCACACGACACTGCTGCCGCTAGACAATCGTCAATCACCGACAGGTGATAGTTGCTACGGTTAACTGGCTTTGAAACCAGTTTAAACTGTTCGTCTTTCAGGTCAAACGATACAATAGTTCGACCTGGAAGCCTGCCGGTGAGCCGCCCTGGACGGCTCACCCAATGAAGTCTCCCATTCACCACAACCGCTTCTTTTGCTTGCCTGTCGAGCTGATACGGCACTTTCCCGAGACATCTCCAACCATTGTTTGAATTTGATTTGCCAATGGTTAGAACATGAACCTCGGATTTTGGATAACTCCTGTTGTTTCCGGTTGACCTACGAGGGGTTCTGTAGTACACAATCCTAACAACCTTGTACTCATTTGTAACCGGATAAAACCCGAACCCGAAAACCACCTCCTGGTCCTGAAACTGTCTACATTTCGGGAGCTCCAAATAGTTTCTAGTGAACGGGTTGAACACGTAAACCGGTTCACCATAAAGTGAATCCGACAAACACAACAAGCCATTGCAGGAGCCCACAACGTTGAATTCTGGCATGGAATCACAAAATGGTGTCGATATCTTTCGTACAATCTTGTCACCACCGTGATCGCCGTCGTACTCAACAAAATAGAGCTGGTTGCGGATCGGAAAATCACAGTGAAACACCAATACAGGGTCTCCTGTCGCCGCCGTGGGATGGTGGAGACGAGGCAGCTCAGGGTCGTATGACAAGGCGGAGCACGACCGGCAAACGAAGCGGAATTGAATCAGTGAAGATATCGGAAGTCTAGAAAGAACATCGAGAATTACATCTCTGGGTAAAATCTCGAACCCAGAACAACTCTGATTCTTGATCAAGATGCTTTCTTTATCTTCAAAGCTTCGTTTCGGTTTCTTGTTTCTGGGTTCGTTTTCAAAGCTCGAATCCATGAACCCGAAACAAGAAACCAGGGTAGAGATTAAGATTCAAGAAAATGGAGGAAATAAGCAAAAGCAAAAGATGCTTTTAGAACATTGAGAGACGGAAAGCACAAGGAAAACTATATAGCTGTGAAGATGTTGAATTTTGATAGTAACAATGCTACACTCACTTGTACATCGTGCTTTGGATGCTGCACACGACATTAAAATTTAACGATATTTGTAGAGTTTGAATAAAATTGAAGTTGATGGGGTCCATCATTGAATAATAATTTGTAAGCATATGTGACAAAAGTCCACCTTTTCCCCATTAAAAACGGGTATTGGGACAAAAAAATTCAGGCCGAGAAGATAAAGACCATATCGTGATGCAAAGAAAAATAAAAGTGTGTTTAATATATATACACATATATTATATGTATATGTATATGTATGTATGTATTTATATATACAAATATATATACATACACATACACACACTCCAGGAAATAGGGTCTGCTAATAACCAGCTTTTCCCTACTTCCCATTTACTATTATTTATTTATATATTTGATTTTGATGCGAAGGTGGGTTAGTAACGATTATGACCTTTTACTTTGTTGCAATTGATTTTCAAAATTCACACACAAATCAAAAACTATATTTGACTTTCCTGCTTAAACAACTATTTTAATTACAAAACCAAGATATAGAATGTTGTACTACTGATTTTATAATAAAACTTTTGATCAATTATGTTGAAACAAATTCAGGGAAGATGGAGAATTAAAGTGTTTTAAAAGATTAAAGATGGTTTTAAATATAAATCTTTTGTGTAAGCATGGGTGAGTTTTCGGAATTGAGATATTGTCAAGATCAGGGAAGATGGTGTGTTATCGTTTGATCATGCGAATCTTATGTTTTAATGGCGACATGTAACTAATGCATTGAAATTTGTACCATCGACCGCGGGATCTTGGGAAACGAGACGGTTAGCCTGTGATGTTAGATATGGTTTACTGGTGAAAATGATTGATTCAGGTTCATGGCACTAATGAGAAACCTTCCCATGTGGATTTGGAGGACATTAAAGACATCATCCACATGATCCAACACAAAAAACAGCCATGTTTGGATACTATTGCATCATTTTCCTCTAAAGTTCACATCCCTTGTCATATATGAACCCCATCTGTTTCTGACCTCTCTCCCTCCCTCTCTCTCTCTCTCTCTCTCTACCCCTTTTCTCTCTCTAACAGTTCAAACAAAAATGTCAACTTTTCTGGTGAAGGTTTTGCTCCCAATTCTGCTTCTTGTGGTGATATTTCCACAAAGATCCAGTAAGTAACCTAATTCAGTTCTCAATCTTTGTACTTTTCTTTGATTTTCTGTGTGTTGGTAATCTATATACCTATAATAAGATATTATATTCATCAATCTCAAAAAAGACCTGCTAGCTTCAGTTTCTTATTCCATCTTCCATAATGCCCATGTGCTTTCTAATCCAGTATGATGTGAAGGCTACCCAAGAATATATTTATATATTTTGGCCTTATTGATCCTGTAAGATCATAGCAGCCCCCCACCCCTCAAAATCCATATTTAAAACTAGAGAGGGCCCACTAATCCTGCAACACCCACCAGATTCAATTACTGTATAAACAAAATTGAAGGCATTTTGGTTTTGTAATTACACTAATTGTCCTGTTTTTGGTACATGTATAGAAGGAGAATTTGAACAATGGTGCATAGCAGATGGACAGGCAACAGATGCAGAATTACAGGCAGCATTGGATTACACGTGCGGGGAAGGGGGTGCGGATTGCAGCAAGATTCAAGAAAACCAGCCTTGTTATACACCGAATACATTAAAGGACCACGCTTCCTACGCTTTCAATGCTTACTACCAAAAGTTTAAGCATAATGGTGCATCTTGCTACTTCAACAGTGCTGCCATGACAACTGAAAAAGACCCCAGTAAGGAGTTTTCTTTTTCTTTAATTACTTATCAAGAGTTTTAAATTTGTATAATAAATCTAAACATTAGGGTTACAGCCTTGCTAACATTATGATCTAGAAAGATTCTCAATCATACCATGTGATTAATGAAAGGGAATACATATACTGTTATAATAAATTTTAGGTTTATTTTAATCTTCTTCAATTGTGGAGCTTTTTAGAAGTCTAAAGAGGTCACCCATGTTCTTGTAGTAACTTATTCTTTTAACTACTTTATTCTAATTCAATTTTTTTTTCTTTACCTTTCCTCCATCCTTTTGGCTTTCCTTTAATCTTTTTAAAGCATGAAAACAGACCCTTTGACCTCACATGCATGTTTTTATCTTTACAAGCTGTATTAATAATTAGCTTTCATTTTCTTGATTGGGTGTTTGGTTATTCCCACAGGTTCTGGTTCATGCCACTATGATTATACTCCTTGATGCCACGGGACAACAAATTATAAGAAGACAAGTTACTTACGGATATGTCTATTTGTTCGCTTTCTTGATTCATTTACCAAAAGTCTTGAAAAGAATCTTTGTTTAATAGCTATATGTTGGGATATTACTGGTTCTTCCCAAACTTTATCTTTTTTGTGGACAAACAAACATATCACATACCTTTACAAACGGGTGGGTAAAAATACCTGCTAACATGAGCCACGTTATGCTTCTTTAACCAGGTAAACTCTGTGCAAATCAATCATCATGCGGTAGCTATAAAAACAGAACACATGCAATAGATAACAAAAGTGATATGTTAAACAAAGTATTGTAAATCTCTGACATGATATTGCCAATAACAAAAGATGATTTTCATTTACTTCTTTAAAAAGATAAACATTAATCATAGTGATAGATCCTTCTTTCCAAAAAAAGTTAGTCAAAAATACACATATAAACCCCCCATAAAGATTCATAGGGATTTTAAGGGCATTATTCTAGCCTCATTCATCTTCAGGGGAAGGCCGTTCTAGAACAGCAAGCTTCCCCAGGCTGCAATAAAAGCAAATCCACCAAGTGGGGCCACTTTAGCGTATGTTCTGTCTTCAAGAAACGCCACCGCATAGCAACTGCAACATTAAGACCATAATTTTCATCTTTGACCAGTGTAAACAAGAACTTGGATTATTTAAGAGAATTAAGAGACACCGACCAAGAACAAAGTAAAAGGGCTTAAGATGGTCCATACAACTATTAAAGCATTAAATTAATTGACACTCGTACTACTGCCAGAAGCAATCATGTTACTTCCCGAAAAGAAAATATTGACCTTTTATTGTACTACTGTGAAGAACCATTAATCCCTGAGCTTTGTGTATATAAATGCATGAGTACTGATGTTAGCTAGCCGATTGATAAATTGCTTGCATTTTAACTAGGTACCCTAGTTCAGATAAAAAATAAGTGCCCTATGTACTGCATCCAAATAATGACAATAAAGAACGTATATGAGAGCACACAACCAGAACTTACGTCCCAGAGAAGGCGATAATTCCAGTAGTCAAAAGCCCTCCAAACTACAACTCACAAGACAAATGAAACGATGAGCATTAAAACCACTACATGCGTGCATAATAGATTCAGAGTATCAAAAACAGTCAACAAATTGAAACCGTTTCCGTATACACCAACACATAGCAAGAACGTGATTTCAAATGAATGAAAATGCATTTTCACATATATGCATTTGTTTTTATGAGGTGTTATTAACATATCATATCGCATTCATCCTTCATCTTAAAGTCATTGCAACAATTTTCATTTGCAACTGTCCCAAATTGATGGTATCATTTCCTTCTTTTTTACTTTTCTGAAAAATTTCAAGCCAAAGTTCCAAAATTTTCTATTTTAATTATCACATAATATTAATGATATTCTAAAAAATGGAGGATAGTAAGGCATTAGACTACAGTCTTACATCTTAATTAACCAATGTACCCAGTCTGCAACCTCTAGTTAGTATAAGAAAACCAGAATATACAAAAATTCACACCAGCAGTAAGTTGAAAACACTGGGTCAAAAGAGAGGGTTTTAAGCTGATCATCTTATTTATATTGAGATAATCGCCTGCAAAACACATTTAAACACCTACCAAAGGAAAAAAAAAAACACAAGACGTAGAAGAAAAAAACTTACAATATTAGGGCTTTTAGCTAAAGGAGCACCAACCAATGCAGCTGTATGAACTAAATGGTAAAGAGATGCTGTGTTCCAAACCTGAGATATTTGGAAGTAGACAACATAGTTGAAAGCAAACTATGTTATCATTAACCAAAAGGATCAATTAAATGTAAAAAGATCAGAAATTGACCTCTTTGTAAGAAGGATTGATGGGTTTGAAGCCATGGGCACCATATGTGCCTAATCCAAGAGCTGCCATTCCTGTTCTTCAAATGAATTGAAAGAAAAACGATTTGCCGATCAGTACAAATGAAATTTTGGAATTCAAACAAGGGTTTTGTACGGCCATAAGTAAGAACAAACTTACCGGAGATTGCAGCAACCTTGTGCCAAATAAGAGGATTCATCGTTCGTTTTTCTCGCAGAAACACACGCAGGTTTGGAATCAAAAGGAAAACGCATCAACTGTCAATAGTCGACACAGTACACATGGCCCCCTACTGACTCTACGGCGAGTAGCAATGCTACGTCAGAAAACAAATAGTTACACTATGCCACCCTGACTCTTTGGTTTCTTACCATTACCACCCCATTCTTTACTTGTTAACAGGTGAGATCGGTTCAACCGTTCAAGTATTGAATATTGATAATGTTCGAAAAAGACAACAATGAAATCCGAAATCTATATAAACAAAAATCGAATATCGAAATGACTGGTTCTGATTTGTTTTGGTTCGGTTCCTCAGTTTTTCAATTTATTGGTTATGCTATACACTGTATTAAACCAAAACGGACTGGACCAGTCCGTAACCCGGAATCTATAAAAAAAACAAGGACCGGAGAGCGGACTAAGTGCATGCTTACACCTACTAGTTAAAGACTTAAAATGACATTTAGCCCAACACTTATTTAAAATATGCTTTCTTAAGTTGTGAGTTCTAGGTCTATTATATACATATGTGGTGTTTATTAAATAGTCAAATTAGAGTGTGTGTTCGGTTGTTAAAAAAAATTAGAGAATGTATCTTTGGGATTATTTTTCAATACAAATTATTTACGTAGTATATTTAAAAAATAAGCAATTTTAACAAGATATGGATGTATGTGTTTATATTTTTATTCTTATGTGTTACTTGGTTCTTAACAAAACACAATTGGATAAACAAGCACAAATGCCCAAAAAATAGTCATCTTCTAATCTGGCAGAATCATGTGGTCAATGGGTAGTCTTTAAGTCGTTAAGCTGCTTGTTAGTTGTTACTTGCATTCATGAGCTTATAAGAAATACACATAATATTTCATAGAATTTGATTGATTGATTGTTAGGAAAATGCAAATGGAGCAAATATATGCAACCCACAAGAAGATTGGTTCTAAACAGTAACTTGCAATAAAACAAGAATTCAGCAGCCAATGGCTACTTTGAGACATTTAGTTTCAAGGTGCATTCTCATATAAAAAGTTAAACAAATTAAGCCCTCCAAAACCAAATGTTTGCTTGCGGCTATCTAAATTCTTTCATCAATTCTCCATGTGTTTTAGATCTGTACATTATCAATCTCACAACTTGTCAAATTAAATACCTAAAAACACCTCTTCAGCAATCTCCATCACCAGCCGCTGCTTTTTCAGGGTTTCGTTCCATGGCCGAATGAAGAAGCTCTTCGGGTGTTGCAGCAGGGTCAAGATCCCAACATCCATCTGGCAGTTTAAGAGCTTGACCTTTAAGCAAGCAAGATGGAACCTGGTGTGAGAACCGCAGCATTTCTCTCTTTGGAATCCAGCGAGCCGCGTGCTCATTGGGGTCCCTTTGGTACACCGTTTTGTACCCGGCTAACTTGATTAAAGGAGCCACACAGACTCCGTCTTCATCAGAATAATCACCAACCACCTCCACCATTTCATACTGATGAATCACTTCTTTCGGTGTCTTCCTGTTCCATTTCTCTGACCAGTTCCGATACACAGCCCATACATCTCCCGTTTTTGGGTAGATTCTAACACAGCCCCCTCTGCCAGCCTTCTCTCGTCCTAAAAGATGGGAAAAGATGTTGACTTGGTCAACAACGTCCGAATGAAAAACCCTAAAACTTCCACAAGATTTAGTGAATCCAGATTCAATCCATTTCACACAACCAAATTCCGTATCGGTTTTTGAGTTCAAGTAGCTGATATAAACCCGAAATGGCTTCACAGACAGGACTTGTCGAATCAAACAGTAAAGGCGAGGCATTCCATCTTCTTCATCATATATTGCCCATATTTGTTTTGCCTTAAAGACTTCCTCTGATCTGTCCATATCAAAATCATGAAAATCTGGATCAGGGACAACTATCGTCTTTTTTGTCATTTTTCCATTCTTTTCAGCTTTTGAAGCTAACTTCATTTCTTCCAACTTCACACGAATCACCGATCGAGCTTTATCGATTAACAACTTTCTAGCATCAAAAGCAGGGTTGACGTTATATGAGTAGCACCCGTTAAGTACAGTCTTTACACCAGCATCTGGTTCAATTGTCGAACCCGTTTCACCATTTGTGGTCCGTGGTACATCTGCCACTTCAATCTTTCTTTTCTTAGGAGGCCTGCCAAGATGCTTCCCGTTCACTTTTGCTCCACTGACATCCCCATTAGCCGTATGAGCAAGATTCACGGAATTGTAGGAAAATCCATTAGGATCTGAAATAGCAGAAGTGTTCCACTGGAATGACATGTTGTTTGTGAACTCGAGTCCATGCCCAGAATGTAAACCCGCATTGTATGAATGACCTGTGAACCCGTTATCAGTTGTATATGACCAAGGGCAAAACGCCACCGGAGCTGCTCCCGTTTCAACCGCTACAAAAACCCCACGACAGTTCTTACAAGAAAGTCTTTTGTTCACGTATTTTCTAAGATATTCATATTGGACCCGACAAGAGGTGCACACAGTCCAAAACGTGTCGGTTCTAACCCCAGAAAGTATGTTTGACTGGTCAACTAAAGCCGATAAGTTCTTACTTCTCCTGACATCATACGCCCTTCTTTTTGCATTATCTGACAAAATCGTCCATGATTCCGAGACCAGCTTGAAGGCCTCATCAGCTCCAAGAGTCTTGTTCTTGTCAGGGTGCAAAAGCACTGCCATCTTTTTGTACTGTTTTTTCAGTACGGATTTGTCTGCAGATGGATCCAATCCAAAAACCGAATACAAATCAGTTTCCCCGTTTATTTTTGTCTCTGAAGCGGCATATATTTCAAAAGTAGCCACCATGTGAGCAATACCCTCCAATTGGGGGCAAAAAGCTTGAGCTTTTAAAGCATACCGCTTTGCACCTACGAAATCTTTAGCCGCAAACAGCTTCTCTGCATATTCTTTAGCTCTAAGAGCTTCTTCTATATTTGATTCCATCTCAACTGCTTAAAACTCTAAACCAGATCCTCTACTAGAAAATGTGAACCACCATGTCTAGTGTCTACATGCCTGCAAAATTGTAAACTTGACAAGTTACTAAAGAAACTGACACCATTTTATCTGTTCAAATTAAAGCTACAATGTTTGACTATTAGCCATTTGTTAAAAGTCCACTAGATAGTGACAAAGAGTCTTGTGGACCTGGATCGATATCATCAATTTTGGTTTGATGACTTTCTATAAAGGGAAATATTGCAGTTTTCAGTGATCTGGATCATGAAACTCAAGAAACATTATTTAAATGATGGTATAAGGTCAAAATGTTACTAATCTGAGATACAACCATCAAAAATTTCAAATGCAGACCACATCAGAGATTATGATTACAATTGACACATTTTCAGAACTATGATGAGTACAATTAAACGAAAAAGACATTATTTTTCTAATTTTTGGTATCAAATTAGAATCTTGTAAGAGTTCAAGCTTGAATCAGTAATCACTCAATCACACGCGTAATTTACTACAGAAATAGTAAGATAAATTAAACACAGTTACAGACTAATAAAAGTTCAAAATCAGTCAACAAGATTCAACTCCATATCAAATTGTTAGTTAATTCGAATAACCCAATTCGTTGAAACAGAAAAAAGAAACACAAAAAGATGAAGCACAATCTCAATTGACAGCACGATCGCTGCTCGAAAAAGCTAGAAAAATCAAATCTTCATCACTTTAAAAACCCTAAATTTCAATCGTGTTACAATTAACAGTAGAAAAACACGAAAATTGAAGTGAAACTTACTTAGATCCGCATCCTGCAGCAATTGAACATCAACTAGATCTCAAATCAGGCGGTGGATTCCTTTTGCTTTGCTTCAGATATCAGTTAATGAAGGGAGTAACTTTTGTAAATCTTGAAAAGTGAAAAAGGGAGAATAAAACTAAACAAACAAACAAAGAAACAAACGGGTATTGCTTAATTTTGATACCAAGATTAAAGACTGGGGTTTGGGAATTCTGATCAAGTTGAAAAGGTAAACACCAAAGACCACCGTGGGATTACGGTGGCTGACGACGGATGAGGAAGAAATTATGAATTGCGGCAAATCGCCGACCAGATATATTGATATGAATTAGGTTTACAAATATAATATGATCATGTAATGATTGCGTAGTGAAAGTTCTAAGTGAAGCTTTAAGGATTAGTTTAGGAAACTGCACTTTTTACCAAAGCAAATATTTCTAAATGGAGAAGAGTGTATACTTTTTACTACAGAGAGTACAAGTGGGTGAAGCATGATGGTTCTGGAATAGGATGTTTGATGAGTGGAAAATAGGGGGGTTGCTTTTAGTACATGTGAGGAAGGAGAAGTAAAGATGCGCGGTGGGCGTGATGCGCACCCATGGTGGGGTACAAGTGTTGTGTTTGGTAGTGGGGAAAAGTGAAGTGAAGAAGCTTGGGGGTTTGTTTGGTCCCAAGGAGGATCTAAGACTGGAGAGGAACCTTTTTTTAGAAGTTGAGATTTCAATTTGTGCGTTTGGTAACTACTTTAAGAATCTTATGCAACCCTCCCTCCCTCCCTCTCTCTCTAGTCTATTTGTTTATATATTTTTTCAATTTTTTTCTTAACTAAATTCTACTACTTTATTTTGATATTTGACATATATGTAATTTATTAGTCTCCTTTTTATATTCTCTCTTAATTTTTAATTCTTTATGTTTATGTTGGTTTAGTAACAATCAGTTGCATGGATGTTGTTAAGAGAGTATAAAATTTGCGATCGCGCATGGTCTACTGGGCCTATATAATTATATACATAGTAGATATAATATTTTAATATTTTTAATAATATATATATACTAAGAAGCTCACGTTTTAAATAACTATTCTATAAGTTCAAAAAATATATATTAGTGATTCGATGACAAAAATATCTTAAGTAATGTTATAGTTATGTTGAAGTCGCACATAAGTATGATAAACAATTAAATCTTGATACAAATAAACTTTATATAAAATTGGAGTTACTTGACACGGTTTTACCCTTTGAAACTATGACCGAATGATCTATTCATATATGTTAAACAAGTCGATTGCTTTCATAAATTCAGTTATTGCGTACAAAGTCTTGTTGGCTATTTTAATAATGTCAACGTCTGTATAAACAATTTTTTCAAAACTTAAGTTGTTGAAGTCTTCTTTATTGTTCCAGATGTCACTGGAAAAACTTAATAGATTAAAAAGAATGATAGCTATTAAGAAGGATATCTTATAGGGTTTTCATTATAAAGAATTTATTAATAACTTTGTTTTCAATAATGTTAAGAAAATTCACAATTTATATAACTATGTCGGATAAGATTATTATATTGTCGTTCTTTTATTTTATGTATTGATATAACAAATACGGAGTATTATACTTTCGATATATATATATATATATATATTTAAAGACTAAAATGGGTTTGGAGTTGACGGGTTTAACACTAAAGTATAGAATTGGATTTAGTTTTAAATAACTCAAAATGAAATGAATTGCTAAAGTAGTGGGCTACGGGCTACCCACAACTTTAATAGTTACTAGATGTGTTCTCACGGCTTCAAGAATTCGACACTGGGGAACACAGCGGGAGTTTTAAAACTCGATAATAGAACCTGTTGAGTGCTTTGATTTATGGCTGGATCTTTGACATCCTCATTTGTATCTCATACTACAACTCTTGGGCTGTCTGAATACTATCAGACGCGATTACATAATTCAAGATTTTCTGAAAGTTTTAGTTCAGACATTACATCGAACAGTTGGAGGGCGAAATCGAAAGTTGTACCTTCGCATAGGCGTCTTAGAAGTACTGGAGTTGACAAATTTGTACCCAAGATTTCAATTGCATACGGGTCGTTTATAAAGGAACATTCCATGTGGGTTAAGGTTGTTGATGATGTTAGAGAATCCTCAATGGTTTCTGAAAGCAAGCTGCAGTTCTTGGAGGAAACAGATGAAAATAACCTATCATGGCGCCTTTTGAAGCTTAGCAGGGCAGATAAAGTTAGAAGTGCACTGGAGCTTTATGCTTCCATGGATTTCATGGGTCTGAGACCTGAATCACATGCCTTCAACGCGCTTCTCTCTTGTTTGTTGAGGAATCAAGAGCTCGATGATGCTTTGCAAGTCTTTGAGTCCATGAAATCAAACGACCAAACAAGTGGACACAGTTACAACTTAATCTTACAAGGGGTTGCAAAAGCTAGAGGCTTTGAAGCAGCATTTCAAATGTTTGAGGAGCTTGTAACTGATCAAGAACACAAGAAGAAAATGGATCAAATTTTGTTGAACGTGATGCTTACACTATGTCGGGATGAAAAAGATTGGATGAAATCCGAGATTGTTTGGAGAAAGATGAAAGATAACAATTGCATTTGCAAAAGATGGAAGATGGTGTTGGAATTTTATGTGAAAACACAAAATTGAATGTTGTCAAGTTTGTGTCCCACATAGGAGGGAGAACAAACATTTGGTGGATATATAAGGGATTTCCCTCCCTTAGTATTCAAACCAAATGGTGGGGGTCTAGTAGAGGTATCCCCACACGCGCGCCGAGCCGGAGCCGCGTGCTCGCGAGTGGCGAGTGTAGGCGCACTTTGCACTTTAAGGAGCTTTTGTTTTTCGGTAAAGTGGGTCGTGGATACGGGTGTCGGATTCAGCAAACGGGTCGGGTAGGACCGGTTCTCTGGTCAGTTCCGAGATATGGGGAGTCAGCCCACGATTTCGGGAACTGCCCCCCAATTTCGCACCCACCAGGGCTGCTGGGTCGGCTATATATATCAGCCCCCAGTCTGCCTCATTCCATATTCCGAAAATCAGCTCCAGGCTCTCTTCTCTCTCTGCAAAAATTGCTTCTCCTTCCTCTGCTACGTTTTTCGATTTTCTGCCATCAATCTTCCAGGAAAACGATTTCTAGTGCTGTTAGAAATCGTTTTGTGAGGTTGCATCAAATCCTGGGTCGTTACGTTTGAGGCTTACAGCGAATAGAGCAACGTAAACACCTTTAAGGGCAGGAGTTAATCCGTGCAGTTCATCTACTCTGCTTCTTGTGATCAACGATTTCAGGTTGGTTTTACATTTGTGTATTGTGTATTAAATAGTCCGATAACGGGACACTCTCCTTCTACCTTTCTTTCTGATTGATCGAGGAGGATCATCAGGGTTGGCAAACAACTTGGTAATATTAATAAAATCGGATTATTATTGCTGTTTTTTTGAGATAAGAACAAACAAGTATTAATCTTTATATATATATATTGTTTGTTTGTTCATATTATTTGGGAACTTATAATTGTTTAAATCTCTCTTTGTTAATCTGAAACATATTTTCAAAAATCTTAAAGGTGTTTATCTTTTGATAGTTTTTTGTGAAACTATTTTGATTTCAGATTAACAACAACAATCAATGGACTCTGAATTGCCTTCAGCCAACCTTCGCTTCATGAACCAAGAGTTTGTGAAGCTTGACCGCTTTGATGGGCAGAACTACACCCGTTGGGTGGAGAAGGTCAAGTTCATGCTGATGGTCCTGAAGTTGTATTATATTCTGGACCCTAGCTTGCCTCCCATCCCTGCTAACCCCATTCCCAAGGAGGGGAGTGAGACAGATCAGAAAGAGATTTCTGATTTGGAAAAGCAGAGGATGAAGAGGAAAGAGGATGAGGATCTGTGCCTGGGGCACATTAAGAACTCACTCTCCGACCGCTTGTTCGATCTGTACGCGCAGGTTACGGATCCGAGGGACTTTTGGAAAGCGTTGGAGGCTAAGTACAAGGCACATGAAGAAGGTACCAATAAGTACCTTGTGTCGAAATACTTAGACTTCCATATGGTTGACGACAAACCGATCATGGAGCAGGTTCATGAGCTCCAGGTTTTAGTTAACAAATTGAGAGCGCTTTCAGTTGTCCTCCCAGAGCTCTTTCAGGTTGGGGCAATCATTGCAAAATTGCCGCCTTCTTGGAAAGATTTTTCCAAGCGAATGATGCACAAGTCTGAAGATTACAGCTTGGATGACCTATTAAAGCACCTCCGTATTGAGGAGGAAACGCGCAATAGGGACAAGCGTAATAAGGCTGGTCCGAGTGTGCATCATGTTGCTGGGGGTTCTGGGTCTAAGAACAAGCAGCCGTGGGTCCCGAATAAGGGAAAGAATCTTGGCCCTAACAAGCCTAGTTTCAAGAAACCGGCTAATCAGCAGAACAAGGCCAACTCCTCCGGCCAGCCGAAGAAATTTTCTGGACCGTGTCACGTCTGCGGAGAGACAGGGCACTATGCGCGAGACTGTAAGGATCGGAAGTCCAGACCTGCGGCTAATGCGGTTGAAGGTGGGGAACATTTTGTTGCTAATGTGGATTTAGGAGGGGTCTATATGATCTCCTCTTTGACCAGAGTGGTTGCGGCTCGTGGTTGGTTTGTGGACACTGGGGCCACTATTCATGTTAGCGGACAAAGGACCGATTTCCACACCTACCGTCCTGCGCCTCCGGGGACGGTAGTGGTATGTGCAGATGGTCATCGTGCTGAGGTTCTTGGGTTCGGCGATGTGACTCTGAGTTTCAAGAGAGGTCGCACGGTCACCCTCAAGGATGCAATCCATGTTCCTACTATCAGCAAGGGGCTGATTTCTGCTCATAAGTTTGATGAGGCTGGTTTCAAGATGGTGATTGAAGACAACCATATCGAGATCAGCAAAAGCGGCACCTACATTGGGAAGGCTGTGTCTTGTGGGAGCATGTATCGTTTAGCTTTAGCTAGTGGTGGTGAAGTTAATAATGTAATTGTTTCTCATGTTGCAAGTAATGATGTAACTTCCAGTGTTGGAAGCCATGATGTACCTTTACCATTTGCTAATGAAGTTGATTATTCTTGTTATTTTGTTTGTTCTATTTCTTTATGGCATAAACGTTTAGCACATACAAATGTTAAAAATATTGAAAAAATGCAAAGTAAAGGTATGTTAAAATTTGACAAAGAGGATTTTGGTAAATGTGAAACTTGTGTTAAATCTAAATTTACAAAGAAACCATTTCCTTCAGTCAAAAGAAATACATCATTACTTGAGTTGATTCATTCTGATATATGTGAATTAAATGGAATACTTACACGAGGAGGTAGGAGGTATTTCATCACATTTTGCGATGACTCTAGCCGTTATTTATATGTTTATTTGCTGAGATCAAAAGATGAAGCTTTTGATGCATTTAAAATATATAAGGCAGAGGTTGAGAATCAACTAGAGAAACGGATTAAAATACTTCGTTCAGATAGAGGTGGAGAATACTTCACGAGAGAGTTTGATGCATTCTGCGAAGAGAATGGCATTAAACATGAACGAACTTCACCCTTCACTCCCCAACAGAATGGTTTGGCTGAGAGAAAGAATAGAACCCTAGTTGAGATGGTCAACTGTATGTTGAACCAATCGGGTTTGCCAACCAATCTTTGGGGTGAGGCTCTACTAACTGCATGTCATGTGCACAATAGGATCACTAGTCGTGTGATTCCTACGAGTCCATATGAGTTGTGGAAAGGGAGAAAACCAAACATCGACTATATGAGAGTCTGGGGGTGTTTGGCTTACTACCGCACGCCTGATTCTAAGAGATCCAAACTGGGAGACCGAGCTATTAAGAGCATATTCGTTGGTTATGCGATGAATAGCAAAGCCTACAGACTTTTAGATAAAGAATCAGGTGTTATCGTAGAATCCAGAGATGTGGAATTCTTCGAAGATAAGTTTTCAAAAGATGTTGAAAACTCAAACCTCACTGTAACTCCTAGTACTTCTCGAGATGTTCCCGAGCCTTCTCGAGTTATAGAAGAGCCAAGGAGAAGTACTAGAGTTAGAAAAGAAAGAAATCTTGGAGATGATTTCTTGTCTTATTTGGTTGAAGGGACACAAAAGAAAGTGACGAGACAAGTCATTTTCACCATTAATTTGGATGATGACCCTAAGACCTTTACTGAGGCTATGTCATCTAGAGATGCTCCTTTGTGGAAGGAAGCTGTGAATGATGAGATGGACTCAATTTTGTTTAATGGAACTTGGGAGTTAGCTGATCTTCCCAAGGGAAAGAAACCCATTGGATCTAAGTGGATATTTAAGAAGAAATACCACCCAAATGGATCCATATCTGCCTATAAAGCAAGATTAGTTGCTAAGAGGTATAGGCAGAGAGAAGGCATTGACTATTTTGACACCTATGCTCCAGTTGCTAGGATTAGTTCTATTAGAACTCTCATAGCAATATCCGCTTTGAAAGGACTGTACATTCATCAAATGGATGTGAAAACAGCTTTTCTCAACGGATACTTAAATGAGGAGATTTATTTGGAGCAACCCGAAGGGTTTGTGATACCCGGATAGGAAAACAAAGTGTGTAGACTTATTAAATCCTTGTACGGGCTTAAGCAAGCACCTAAGCAGTGGCATGAGAGATTTGATACCACTGTGACTGTCTTCGGATTTCGGCACAACGGTGCTGATAGGTGTATTTATACTAAATGCACTTCTGATTACACAGTAATCATTTGCCTATATGTTGACGATATGTTGATCGTTAGCAATCACCTAGAAGGTATTTCTGAGACGAAGAAATATCTCTCCTCGAACTTTAAGATGAAAGATCTTGGAGAAGTTGATACCATTCTTGGTATTAAGGTGAAACGAGAAGGCAATCAGATTTCTCTATGTCAGTCTCACTACATAGAGAAAATTCTGGCAAAGTTTCAGCATTTGGATTTAAAGGAGTTTAATACTCCCTTTGATTCAAGTGTGAAACTTAGTGTGAACTCTGGTCGAGCAGTGGCTCAACTAGAATATGCTAGTGCAATTGGTAGCATGATGTATGCTACACATTGTACTCGACCTGACATTGCTTTTGCTGTAAGCAAACTGAGTCAGTATACTGTTAACCCTGGTGTAGAGCACTGGAAAGCAGTAAGCAGAGTATTGGGGTACCTGAAAAGGACCATTACTCTTGAATTGACATACGCGTCATCTCCCGGTATACTAGAAGGGTATTCTGATGCTAGATGGATTGATAAAACCAGTGATTCAAAATCCACAAGTGGTTGGATTTTTACCTTAGCTGGAGGAGCTATTTCTTGGGCGAGCAAGAAACAGACGTGTATAGCACACTCAACTATGGAAGCCGAGTTGATAGCCTTAGCTGCGGCGGGCAAAGAGGCAGAGTGGATTAGAGATCTACTCTTGGACATTCGTCTGTGGGATGTTCCTATGCCTTCAATTCCCATGTACTGTGACAGTGAGGCCACACTGTCTAGAGTATACAATGCAGTGTATAATGGGAAGTCAAGACATGTTGGTCTTCGACACGATTTTGTGAGACAACTTATTGAGAACGGTACCATCAAAGTTGTCTTTGTCAAGTCGAGTAAGAACTTGGCAGATCCACTAACCAAACCTCTGACGAGAGATTTGGTTGGAACTACCACAAGAGACATGGGTCTAAAACCACAGTAGAATCGGTTAGTGATGGAAACCCAACTTGAATTTAGTGCTCCTATCTCTCAAGTTTAAAGGGTAACAACGAGTCACTTAATCGATAGAAGGCACTATCAAATGTGATAGATCCATGTGTGGTAATGATAGTGCGTCGTTGCCGAGAATTAGGTTGAGATTATTCTCTTAACAAAGTTTTTGAGGCATCTAAGCAATGAAGATGATGTAAAACTTTGCCTATGTGACCTAGAGATGGTGCCGCCTTGAATGAAGATTTGTGGTTTATCTTCTAGAGGGTCATGAAAAGGATTTATAGTGCATGGCCATATACGCGCTCAGTGTAAACTGGAAGATATTATGTGATATGTGTAGGTGAGCCGGAGGGGTCACCAGATTCTTGGTTTAAATCCATAGGATACCATTGAATCGACTTCTCTTTGTTCACTTGCATCAAACAAGGTTTAATCTTTGTGACACCTATGTGATATCTCATATCTGAATGTCAGAAAACTTGCCAACATGGTAGGGGATTGTTGGAATTTTATGTGAAAACACAAAATTGAATGTTGTCAAGTTTGTGTCCCACATAGGAGGGAGAACAAACATTTGGTGGGTATATAAGGGATTTCCCTCCCTTAGTATTCAAACCAAATGGTGGGGGTCTAGTAGGGGTATCCCCACACGCGCGCCGAGCCGGAGCAGCGTGCTCGCGAGTGGCGCGTGTAGGTGCACTTTGCACTTCGCACGTACGCATCGTCGCTAGGAGCTAAGGAGCTTTTGTTTTTCGGTAAAGTGGGTCGTGGATACGGGTGTCGGATTCAGCAAACGGGTCGGGTAGGACCGGTTCTCTGGTCAGTTCCGAGATATGGGGAGTCAGCCCACGATTTTGGGAACTGCCCCCCAATTTCGCACCCACCAGGGCTGCTGGGTCGGCTATATATATCAGCCCCCAGTCTGCCTCATTCCATATTCCGAAAATCAGCTCCAGGCTCTCTTCTCTCTCTGCGAAAATTGCTTCTCCTTCCTCTGCTGCGTTTTTCGATTTTCTGCCATCAATCTTCCAGGAAAACGATTTCTAGTGCTGTTAGAAATCGTTTTGTGAGGCTGCATCAAATCCTGGGTCGTTACGTTTGGGGCTTACAGCGAATAGAGCAACGTAAACACCTTTAAAGGCAGGAGTTAATCCGTGCAGTTCATCTACTCTGCTTCTTGTGATCAACGATTTTAGGTTGGTTTTACATTTGTGTATTGTGTATTAAATAGTCCGATAACGGGACACTCTCCTTCTACCTTTCTTTCTGATTGATCGAGGAGGATCATCAGGGTTGGCAAACAACTTGGTAATATTAATAAAATCGGATTATTATTGCTGTTTTTTTGAGATAAGAACAAACAAGTATTAATCTTTATATATATATATATATATATATATATATATATATTGTTTTGTTCATATTATTTGGGAACTTATAATTGTTTAAATCTCTCTTTGTTAATCTGAAACATATTTTCAAAAGATGGGATCTCGCTTTAAGTGTTTTTTCTCGTCGTATGATGAAAAGAAAAGAGAACCCAAATGTAATCACATTCAACGCGTTGATTCATTCGCTTGGGAACAATGGTAAAGGTTAATCTCGCATTCAAACTCTATGATTGTATGAAATCTTTAGGGAATGTTCCTACATCATACACATGGAATGCACTGCTCGTTGCCTTATGCAGAGCCTAGAAATATGGTGATGCACTTCGGCTTTTTGAGAAAGTGCAACTAGAGACACCATCTGCACTCGGGTTGCATCTGTATAACACTGCACTAACAGCCTGCAAACAACAAGGTGCTTGGAAAAGAGCTTTGCAGATTCTATGGGAAATGGAAGATCTAGGTTTGTCAATTCCTGTTACATCATACTGTCGGGTGATTGGAGCTTGCGAGGTTGGGAAAGAGCCAAAAGTTGCATTGCAAGTATACCAGCACATGGTTCATCAAAAGCAAACTCCAGATACTCTAACTCTGTTGTCACTTATTAGATCTTGCATATGGGGGTCTCTTTTTGATGAAGTTCATGAGATTTTAAAAGTAAGTTCACCTTTAATGTTTAATTAGTTAAAAACAGTTATTATTCTCTAGATGAACATGATGTACTGCTAAGGTACATATTGTAGTCGTATGCGTCATGTACACATGGAGTCATGGATTCGTAGTCTAGAAATTTTGTTGCAGGGACTCTTGACCCTTGGGGTGATTCACCAGGTAACAAGTCAACTCTCTTCAAGACTAGCTTTTGTTAGGGGAGTTGACCATTGGAAAACGCCGTGACTTTTGAGTCTATTGATATCAATGATATGGTGTCTTCGTCTTCAAAAATCTCCTCTCAAGTTGCCCTTTGAAAACTTGTTTTCAACATGTTTAATAACCTGCTTCACAGGTCTCGCACCATAGTTTGGATCGTACCCAAGACTCCCAAGAAAATCCACTGCAGGTTAGCTTACCAAATTTTTTGGCTTATTTTCTTTTCTTATTGTATTAGGATAAAATAAAACGCCAATTAATTTAGGGTGTTTGTTTTAGCTTGTTAAGGAATTATGAGTTCGGTTTCTTTTCATAAGTCCACTTTCTCGGCTTATTTTCTTGTTCGTAATAAGCTCGTATGTAGGATAATAAGCCGAAAAAAGTTAAGGTTCATTGAAAAAAACCCGACTTGTAAAAGATGCTAAAACAAATGCCCTTTATAATAACAGTATCATACTTATTAATTAGGGGTGTGAATCGGGCCAACCCGATCGAGTTTCGGGTTAGTTGGGTTTTAAGAACAATAAACTTCATACGAAGCCTGGCCTTATTAAGTTTCGGGTTAGTTGGTTTCAGGTTTTTGGTTTATATGGTCGGGTTTATTGCCTTAAAGACTAAAACTATATGGGAATTAAAGTTAATGTTTTACGTGAGATATGACCTAAAAATGAATCTTGCAGTCATATCGAGAAATTCTACCTAATATCTTAGGTAAAAATATATCGATCTTTTGATAAATTTAATGGATTTGATCAATGATGTATGTCAAGTTGAGAAACCCATTTTGAGAATCAAGAATCTGAGGCTGATGTTTACTTGAACGAAACATTGTTTCCTCGAGAAGATGACTTTTCTTTATTACAATGATGGAAAATTAATGCTAGCATATATCCCGTGCTAGCAAAAATATCGAGGGATGTTTGGCGGTACCAGCAACAGTGGCATCTGATTCCGTATTTAGTGTGGGAGGAAGAAAAGTTGACGAGACACGTTCATCCATGCTTCCAAAGCTTGTCGAAGCATTGGTAATGACATCCGATTTGATTGAAGAGAAATGATGATTTATATACAAAGGTAAAAAAAATTGATATTAAACATAGTGTGATTTGTTAGTGAATGTGTTGTTTTGCTTGAACTTATGAATATACAACAAAAAGATTTTTTTGAGTTTTTAAACTTGCCTTTTTGCTGTCTTTTTTTTTTCTTTTTTCTTTTTTTTTTGAGTTTTACATTAGTGGTATATGTTATTTATTTTAGTTGTCTTCAAATGATATCTAAAGTTGACTAATATCTGACAAGGCAGATTGTGGTTATATAGCCATTTATAAGGCATAAGGGCTTGAGTGCAACCTTTGCTCATATTGTATATATAGCCATTGTGTAGATGTAGGTTGGACTTCATTATTTACATTTTTCAACCAACCTTAAATTGTTATTCTGTACTTAGATGTAGGTTGGATTTCAATGCAACCAACATGATAAAATGAACCATCACCAGATCACAATCACAATCACAATCATATAGATGTACAGGTAGATATGAAGCTCATTTATGGGACAACAGTTGCAAAAAAGAAGGCCAGACCAGGAAGGGAAGACAAGGTTAGAAGTGTTGACTTTTTGTCATTTTGCTTATTTTTGACCAGTCATGACTCTTCTGTTTCTTACCAATTTTCATGTTTCTTGTTTCCTGGACTGGAAACTTGCTTCGGTTTATCTAGCTTACTCTTTATTACCATTTTTATTAACTTAGCCCCTAAATATAAAAGTGGTGTGCTTTACATAATTACATGGTTTCTGGTTGGGCACCAAAGCAAAAGCAATGCAAATTGCAAGTCATGTGTGCTTTGCATTTTTGAGATTGACAGATTGTGTTAGCTTAAGGTAGAAGATCAGTTCAATATTTTGTTTCATTGTGTAGATGTAGGTTGGTTAGATGCTTAGTTTTATGTTTCATTGTTATTCTGTGGTTGGTGGGTGGGATGGGGTGGGGGGTAAGAGTGACAAATCATATTAAATATAATATTATATAAATACACACACACATATATTTAAAATAATATTAAATGGGTAGCCCTGGTCAACATCCAATACACTAATGGGTCAGATCCAGATTCAATTAAATGGATCTCATTATAAATGGGTGTGATGCAGATCCAATCAGATTGGTCTGCGGATCAGGTAAGATTTGTAAAGGAACATTCCGATTTGTCCTATTCACAAGCCAAAATTAATGGATCACTCGTATTAATGTTATGTGATTATTAAGTAAGGGTGTATTTGATGTTTTGGTTTTGCTTGGTGTAACTTTTGATGTTGAAATTTATCATGCTTGTGATTTTAGTTTTTCATGTCCGTAGCTTTGGTGGTTAAATTTTATCATGCTTGCACCTTATGGTGGTGAAATTTGATGTTTTACAACGAAAACTAAATGTTAAAAACTTAAAATACGACGTGTTTATAAGACTATGAGCGTTCATCTTTCTTATCTCTCTTGCTATATCACTTTTCACTTCTATTTCATTCTATCTGACAAATTCCCACATCCATCTCACTTGACCCTTCTTTATTTGAAAAAAATATAAAATAAGTAGAGAGAGAAGAGAGAGATAGAAAGAAGAGAGGGAAAGAGGAGAGAGGAGCGAGACTCAAGACCAATAGGATGTGAGAGAGAAGGCCTATCTCACAGGGAAGGGGAGATAGCGATGGTGTTGAGGGCCATCCAACAATGACCCGCTCGATGGATGCATTCGGTCTAACTTATGTATAGATGTGTAAATAAAATGTTTAATACAAGTGAAATATATGTTTTAAAAGAATGTTTAATACAACTGAAATATGGATTATAACAAAATGCTTAATTGTGTTAATGGAAACACCAGGCCCCAAAAGTAACCCGAGGTCTGAACCCTGTTCATACTTTGGGTTAGTCGGTCATTGAATAAGACCCCATAAACCTGACTCTATTAAGCTTATTTGGGATCGTGTTAGGTCAAATTAGTCGAGTCCGGGTAATTTTAACACCTTCGCATCCAAGGCCAAAGAAATTCAACTGCAGCTTTGCGTACACCTGAGTATGACACTATGACTATGACTTATCATAATATGCCTTTGTTAATATTCCTCTCGCCACCAATATACAAACGTAATTGAAAGCTTTCCTCGTTTTCATAGGCACCACAATAGAAAGTGAAAATGACCATTCAGCCATTCTCATGCCTTTTAACACCATTAATATTATTTTTTATCCATTTTTATATTAATATATTAATAAATTTTGTTAAAAATTTTCCTTTCTAGTCAATACTTTTTCTATTTGCTTGCTATCAAACAAACTGGAGTTAGGTTGAAAATGACACGCATATAATTAAATTTACGGGGGGGAAAAAAGCTAATAGTAATGTCTGAAATATAACAAATATCGTAAACACATATTTATGCTGAGACTTTTAAAAAACTAAATAAGATGTCAAACATTAATCTATAAAAGCTGGATATTTGTAGTTAGAGTAGTTAACAAGTATTTTTTTATTTTTTTCGTCTTAGCGACTCACCACTTGCTTCACACACACATGTTTAGATGTGAAGTATATTTCGTATGAAAAACTATGAGTATCAATATTAACTCTTGACTGAAATTGATCAATGACTAAATTTTTTTTGAGACACATTAATGATCCATTAATAGCTCATTAATGACGCTGTTGAAACAAGGATGTTCTTGGCCTCAACGTAAGAAGGAGGAAGCTCGTCTGGAACCCGTAAGCCTGGACCAAGCTCCGGCGTGAGAGTAAGTATATGGTTTGTAGATATAGAGAAGAGAAATGTTTAATATCGAAGGTTGCATTATGTAAATCTCTTGCTTTACCTGAACTGAGGTGGTTATTATATAGAGTGTTGGAGGTTGAGGGTGCCTCTTATTATTCAGCAGTCCATACGTAGCAACTGCTTTTAGTCAGACCTTCTGGGCAGATGACCAACGTCCATCTGCTGTAGATGTGACATAACATGAAGGTTTGCAGGTGTGACATTCAGACAGGCTTCTCTTGGAAGTTTGTAGTTGTCTTGTATAAATGGGATCTGGGCGAATGTGACATATCATGAAGGTTTGCAGGTCTGACATTCAG
Source organism: Pulicaria dysenterica (assembly GCA_947179395.2). Taxonomy (NCBI): domain Eukaryota; kingdom Viridiplantae; phylum Streptophyta; class Magnoliopsida; order Asterales; family Asteraceae; genus Pulicaria; species Pulicaria dysenterica. Next base: position 72,267,991 of record OX359294.1, on the reverse strand, counting down.
ACAAGCTTATCTTGGAAGTTTGTATTTGTCTCATATGGAACAGCTGTCCTATGTACATATTTGGTAAGCTGTAGACAAGCTTTTCCTCTTACACCTTTCTGCTTGTGTCTTTGTTTCCCAAACTGAAGGTTGTAAGGTTCAGAGGGTCGGAGGTCATGAGGTTAGCTGTGTTCCAGCTTTATTCAGGTTGTTACTTGGGGTTGGTCGGAGTTGTTGGTCCGATGGACCTGAGGTTCAGCAATGGAAGGTTGTTCCTTCAGTTGGTCGGAGCTCTTGGTCTGATGGACCTGAGGTTCAGCAATGGAAGGTTGTTCCTTCAGTTGGTCGGAGCTCTTGGTCTGATGGACCTAATATGGTACATACCTCAACAGACGCATTAATGAGGGGTAACTTAGAAAAATCAAGTCTCGCAAATTAATAACGTCTCACCTAGACGAGATTCATGGTTGAATAAATATATAAATGATCAAAATACCCATATTAATAAGTTATTAATAATGTTATGAACAGTTCTCGTACAAAAAACAGTTTTTTATTGAACTTTTCCATATATATATATTCTCCCATTTTCATAAATATATAGGTTTTCATTTGAACCTCCCTATATAACACACATGATAGGTGATTAATTACCCTCACAAACATTTTAAGTATGATGTATACTAGTTATTTAAACACATATTTTTATAAGTTGCAGCATCTAGATGCACACATCTTTTTCTCATATACTAATGAGCATGGTTCTTGAAAGCTCGCAAGGCTTCGCCAAGTCTTGAGGGATCACACCATTACATCAAGGTCCAGACCTAGGGACGTCCGGCTTAACGTGCGATAATGCCTAGCTTAATGCACCTTAAACTATATAAGCCATATTCTTTAGACGTGATAAAGATACCGAGTCTTATCATGGTAGACTTGAGATTTAACCATATTATCACGCCGCTTCACATTATTTAGAGCTTAGTAATGAGTAATAAAACCTACAATAAAGCTAAACGCTTAAGAAAAAAGAAATAAATTTATTTCACTTTAGTTTTCTATAGATTATAAAAATGAAATAACAACAACAATGATCGAGATCTCAAACTAAGAAACCAGTAGAAAATAAAGAATGTCTCCCGCTATTTGTGATTCATCAAACATTCAAAGGTATGGATAGGAACTTGAGCGACGACGCCGGCGAATCTCCTGCACCGGCGACTCTCCCACCACCGAACAGCAACCTCTCGTAATAATCCACAGAAAACAACAATAGAGATAGCTCCACTTCATGCTGCTTCCAGACTCTCCTCACCTCCGATTCACCACCGATTATTTTCCTCCTCTTGAGTCGACTCATCACCGGCCTCACACACACCATGTACAGCCTCCTGTACCCGCCCAATGCCGACACCACCGACCGAACTCCAACCGGTGGCGGCGACACGTGACGGAAGCAGAGATGCTCCCACAGCGAATCATTCCGTGCGATGGAGCACCATTGGCGACACACACAAGCCGCCGCAGCTAACGACCGCCCGTCGAGCCGCTGCAATATCACGATTAACAAATCAAGGTGATCATTTATACAAAAACTATCAAATTCATCATGAATCACCTCGCCGTTTTCACGAATCTGCACCATGGATGCTAGCTATCTAGCTAATGACGAATGGTGGGTGTATTTGAGAAAGAAGAGTGAGGGTTTTTGTAACAAATTCTAACTCAGGGTATCCAGGGAAGCTGGAAAACAACAAGAGACAAAAATCCAAGGGGGTGCGAAATAAACAGAAAACAACTTTGAGGGTCAAAACAATAATTTAATAAATAAGGAAAAAGAGGTAAATAATGTAGAGGAAAAAGGTCAATAATATTTTTTGTTTTTTTGGGGCCAAGTGAAAATAATGTTGGTTTCTGCTTATTTTACAAGATTCAAGGCATTGCTTTATATCCGTTACTCACCCGTCACACTAAAAGAGAATTATTCTCAACATTTTTCATCAAGGTTATCAAGATCTGGATCTTAGTTAATATTGTTTTTGTCTTTGCAAGATTAGATCGTAAAATCGAAATCGGGATCTTAAGATCCTACCACAAGTAACTAGATTTTTTTTTATTTTTTTATATGCTATAATTTTTATCAAAAACCAATTATATATATAACATTTTTACGAAAGAATTAATCATTAAATTTAAAATAACATACATTAAACCGTCCAAATTCTAAATATTAAGATAATTGATGATAATTCACCACAATTTATTGATTTACATATCATAATAAAATTTAATAAGTGACTCTTAAACACAATCAACAAATCTAGAGCACACTACGCATAACATTAATTACTTATTTTATAAAATATCTTCTTCTCGAGAAATTATATTTCTTATAATCAAGAAAAATAAACCTGTGACGTATGTAAAGTACAAAACTTCGAACAATTATTTTTAACACAAGGTTGACCACTTAAAAATTAATAAATAATAATAAATTAAATAAAAGTGATAATAAAGAAATGTAAAAAATAAACATGTAAAATAATAGTAGTATTAAGAAATGTAAAAAAATAAAAAAAAAGGTAGGATCGTGGGATTGTAGGATCGTAAACGATCCTACGATCTCATGTACGATCTTACGATCTTGATTACGATCCTACCTATTTACGACCCGAAATACGATCCGGCGCGTTTTCGGTTGGTAACCATGTTTTTCACCAACGTAGTTTTGATATTACTAAAAGTGAACATTTGTATAATTAACTTAGATTGTTTTCAAACTCACATCACGTATCTTTTTAATGAGTAAACACTCAATACATTAAGTTATTTTTATTAAAGGGTTTTATTCTAACACTATTAGAGTTTGAAAAAGATATATCTCAAACTTAATATTGTAAATACAAGTCCTCATACTTCACTATTAAACATATATTATAAAATTAGATAGACGGGTATGTATTAACTGTTTAAAAATTTAATGTTGTCATGCAAATAAAATTTTGATCGATAAAAATATTAAGTTTATTGAGAAAATGTAGTATTCCAAAATGAAAATAGTTTGATATATGTTTAGAGAGAACTAAATTATTAAATAACGAGTTCCCACTTCCCATTTACATTGACACGTGACGTATTTCTAAAATAAAAAAACATAAGAAAAGTACTGCTCTTTACTAGGATGGTGATGTTCTGCGTAAAACTATCATGTGTCATTCAAATAAAGCATTATGATAGGGTGATCAGTTCACTACATAATCATTGGGTATATTTTATTTTCCTTATACTTCATTAGTTAAAGTTTTCATTATAACTACTTAAGTTTAAACTTAGAAGTATTAAAAATTGGGGTTGTTTCCTTGCTTGGATTTACTGAGAGTTGTGATATACTTTTGAATTGAAGTATTTTGATGGTATAATCGAAATATCAATCGGATAGAACTCAGTTTGATATTACTAAAGTGAAAATTTGTATTAACTTAGAATGTTTTTAAACTCACACCACGTATGTTTTTAATGAGTAAACATCGAATGCATTAAATTTATCTTTATTAAAGGGTTTTATTTTAACGGTATTAGAGTTTGAAAAAGATATATCTCAAATTTAAGATCGTGAGAAGTCTTCATTCTTAGTAGTGGAGTCCATATTCTTCCTTTAAAGCCTTTAGCCAGTAGGTAGCTCCCCTTTGGTTTGGTGGCCTCTCCTTCCTTGATAAGAGTGAAAGCAGAATCAGAATCAGACTCTTGGACCAGTTGGCGAAGTGGCGTTAAGCATCCGTAGTGGTACGAAACATAGAGGTCGTGATGATATCATCTACGTCTGTACCGCTCCTCGTGGAGTAGATCCCGCATCCAACCAAGTCTTTGACCAGGGAACGGGATAATTCTCACTACCGCAGGCAGGCCAACCGGGCAGTGAGCACGATGGGGACAACCAGGTCGGGGTCAGTATAGAGTTATAAATACAATCCTCATATTTCACCACAAGAATTCTGTCATTTTCTCACGAATAAAATTTGTGGGTAAATGATCTAAAATCGTGGGTAAATGTCTAATTCCCACGGATTAGTCATGAGGTAGTGTTCGTGGGGAAAACCATCGAGGGTAATTTGTTACCCACAAATTATTTAGTTTGTGGGTATGTTTACACACAGATTTTTTTTGTCGGTACTTATGTTTTTTTTGTGGGTAAATGCTTGACTATATTTACGAGATACCACGAAAATACCCACGAATCAAGTTGTGTGTGTTATGTGGGTAAGTTTGCCCGCAACACTTTTTGTGAGTGTTTACGTTTTTTTCGTGGGTAAATGCTTGACCAAATTATTTAATACCACAAAAACACCCACAAATCATTTTGTGTGTGTTATGTGGGTAAGTTTACCCACAATATTTTCAATGGGTAAATGTCTTAAGATTGTGAGTAAATGATCGACTAATATTATAAGAAAACCAGGAGATACCCACAAATGAAGTCGTGAGTAAACCATAGGTGAAAGCACACACGAATATTTGTAGGTAAAAGTTGTGAGTAGATATATTACATAAACTCAATTATAATACATGGGTAAATTAACGACATGTACTATAATAACCACATTATAAATAAAATCCTCGTAATATAAACAACAATATTGTAGAAAATGAACTCAAACATAAATACTAAATCAAACCATCGGTCTAAATCGCCGTCCAAAAAAAACATAGGTCTAAACATATTGTAAAGTAAATAAATAAAGGACAAATAAACTTATCAATCATGTTTCATAACATCTAGATAGGGGTGTCATGATGATCTTCACTTGTATCCGCCTCGGAGTGACTACCATTTGTGTTTTCACGAGCATCCGCAACACTTGGTCCTTCATCACCATCCTCATTTTCGGTACGTACGATTGGAACACCAATACGTTGGCACACAATCTCAAGAGTTTCCTCAAGTGATTTGTTTTTCCTAGTTAACTTTTCTACCCTTCTTTCCATTGTTAGACACTTGTCCTTCCACCCTTCATTTTCCTTAGAAGCAGTAGTCGCATTTCCGCACCGTGTCGGTTCACGTCCTATAGGGCCACGGCCATACACTCTTCTTTTTTTCACCCCACCAGCTGCCTCATGATAAAGTGTTGATTCATTAGCCATAGAAACAGTAGCTCCATCAGCTCCGGCAGCTCCAGCAGCACAGGCAGCTCCGGCAGCTCCAGCAGGTCCAGATGCATGATTTTGTTGTTGATTTTGCTGCTGTTGATTTTGCAGGAGTGTTTGCCTCAGACGCAACATGTTATCCTATAATTATATACGTGCAAACATGAGTAGTTACAATATTAAGAAGAATAAGGTAAGGCTTTGAAATCAAAACTTACATTTATGATCCTTGACCTTGCATTAATAAAAGTCCGGTTATCATGACCTTTGGTATGAGTATGCAAAAATAGTTCAAAAGGCGTAGGAGGACGCTTAAGTGTAGATTCCTACAACAATATACAATAATTAGAGAGATCAACAAATAAGTTTGGATAAGTAAATATGCATTTAAGTACTCCCCCAATAGACTAGTTAAAATACACATATTCCCATCTCTTATTATGGCAAATTATCATTTTATTACCAGCCACTATAAAACTAATATATATCAAAATCCAGCCTCATTTTACAAGCTACAAAAATAGAGGCATCCATGGAACAAAACGTTGAGACAATATAACAATGAGACGAATATAAATTATAAGAAAACAAGATTACTGCACATCTTATAGAGTCATTATATTAATTACATTTGATATATTACATATAGTTTATACATGGAACAAAACGTTGTGCTATATTTCAGCTTCAAATATGCTGGCAAGAAGTAAAATTCCTATCACTGCTACTGTTATATATATTGTGAAAGTTTTCAACATAAATTGACAAGTTTGTTGATTATAGTCCACAATGGTAACCATGTTTCACTATTGTTTCAGATCTCACAGCCCAACAAGTATTTATTAATCTAGCCAAAGTGCACAACACTTTCTTTTTAGAGTTTTTAACACATGGTAAGGACGTAAGGTTAGATAAATGTAACAAGGAAACTATAGGCAAAAGGTCACATATAATAACTATTTTGTGCAGATACAACTCCTAGTATATGGAGGCTTAATTTTTGTCCTATAAGTTATCAAGAGGTCAAATAATGAAACGCATTCCATGTTAAGACAAAATATGATATACTTACAAGTTTCTTTGCATGCTCGTGATATGAAATTGACCCACCGGTATGAGTTGATGAACCTTCACCTTTGAGACGATTTTGGGTATGAATGATGATTCCTTGGTTCTTTGTTATTGTATATCTACATAAAATAATTATAGACTTTAAAGTTATATGTAAGTCCTTAATTATAACCTCCTGCTTATAAAAGCTCTACATTTTTAAATAATAATAAGGTTATAATTGCATTAGGTTTGGGTTTTTGAATGTTAGGTTATGAGGAATTGAGGATAATAGCATGCACTAGTTACTTTGATAGTTTGAGTGCCCAAATCCCTACTAAAAACTAGAAGTAGAGAGTCATCATCTTGTTATGAAAATGAAGGGACCTCGGTTGATTGGAGTGGATTCACATGAAACAAATTCCATTGGAATTGGTGTCGAATTCAAGAAGTTGGTAGGAAGCCAATTAGGTGTCTAAAGTGGATTTCTACAAATTGAATAGGAAGGTGTTATTGGGATCATATGGATACATAATCCACTTCAAGATCTCTTTGTTTGAGCACATTTTACTTTATTACAAAAGACTACAGAGGTTTAATAAGACTAATCAGATAACAAAGATGAAATTGATCTAAATGTTTCTAACAAGTAGTATGAAGACATAAAGTTCTTGGATTCAATAAGGATTCTTGAGGACAAGAATCTTTTAAGGGGTTGGATTGTTATGACAAAAAATATGTACATCTATTGGTAATTTCAAGTATGAATAATACTGGATTGACATGATACAAATCATTCAATATCATATACACAATTCATTCCTTCAATGAAACCTTACTTGCAATCCTAAAACAAGCAAGTGTGTGCTCAAAATGGTAAAACTTTACACTACAACTATAATAACAAGGTCAAAGGGGTTGGATCATAATGGTTTAAAATTTCTATCTCTATGTTGCGACTAATCTATTAAAAAGGTCTAAAAAGGATTTAGTAAAAACAAGTCGAATTTAGTGATTCAAAAAAATCCATACAAAACTACTTCGTTGATAGACTAGGATCATATGGTCTAGAGTCACATGGTCTATTAGGGCTGTACTCTACATAACATGATCAAATTAAGACCACCAGAAAAGGAACATGGGTTGATTATAAAGAGCTTGATACCTCCTAAAATCCATACTCCACAGTATTGACTGTTGAGCATATTTGAGCTCCATTAACTAAATATATTGGCACATTGGTTTGTTTAAAATGTAAAAAATATACATAGATAAACACAATTACCAGCAATTATGTTTCTTGACAGCAGCAATAACCATTGACATATGTAGAACAGTAGACGGTGTACTAATTATGAGGGCAGAAAACAAAATGAAGTAGCAATCTTTTTAAGGTCAAATTTAAACAAAAATTAACAACTCTTAGATGTCAAATAACGACAGCAACATCAACTTTAAATAGCCAAGAACATCAGGAACTCTTAAATTCTCACTTCAATAAGATTCAAAGAAATTGAAATTTTCAAAAGAGAAAACTCGAGAAAGGCATGAAATGTCGTAAAGAACAGCCAATAAGCAATAAAACTACAAAATTCGAACTTACAATAAAGAAAATCTCACTTGATTGGGGTGGTAGATGTAGAGAAATCTTGAAAGGAGTCTTGCGACTAGTGGGAATCGAGGCTGGAGGCGGCAGGCTGGCCGCTGTGTAGGTGGCCGGCGAGCGGTGGGAATCGAGGTGGCCGGCGAGCGGTGGGAATCAAGGTGGCCGGCAGGAGGCGTGAGGCGGCAAGGGGCTAGGGCTCGTTCAGCGTTTGTGCAATTGAGGGAAAGAGGGGATAACGTTAAAGAAAAAAAAAAACAACCTGTGTTCAACTCGATTCCAAAAACATTATTATGGCCGGCAGGAAGCCAGGAACTATGAAATATTATTATGTATTAAATAATTTAAATCACAACATAAACATTAAAGTAGATTAGATGAGATGGTTAAGGTTTTATCAATTTATATTTATAACTAGTGTTCAACTCTACCTTAAGCATATTTGATATATTTTTTTTATATTTAGTGATCAACCAAAAAATTAAAATAGCATTATATTTTACTAAAACCTTATTTTGGGTAAAAATATTATATAAATATTGTTGGTAGGAAGGGATATTTAACTATCGAAATATATTACCCACGCAAAAAACTAATACCTACGAAAACAAGACGTGGGTAAATTTGTATATACATGTTTACCAAATAAAACACCTATAAAAATTCCCGCAACCAAATGCCCACGATGTGTAACCTGGTTGAAGTCGTAGATAATTTTTACCCACTATTTACCCACGGAAATTACCCGCATAAAAGGCAGACGTGGGTAATCCGTATATCACGTAAAACTCACACGAGATTTCCCACGGTTTTTACCCGCGTAAAGTAAAGTCATGGGTAATCTATGTATGCTATATTAGCCGGAATACTTTACCCACATATTACACACGTAATACAAGACCATGGGTATTTTCGTGGTTAATTTATGGGAAAATCGTGGGTAAAGTCATTATATTTTTTAGTTTGATAAGCGTGGGGAATTTATGGGTAATACATGGGTAAATACCCACAAATCAATCAAGGTGGGTAATTTTCGTGGGTAATTGCCAGAATTCTTGTAGTGTTTCAGTATTAGACATGTATTATAGAATTAGGTATGTATTATCTGTTTAATAAAAAATTAAAGTTGTCATTTAAATAAAAGTTTTGATCGATAAAAATATTAAGTTTATTGAGAAAATGTAGTATTCCAATATTAAATAGTTTGATATCTGTTTAGAGAAGATTAAATTATTAAATAACGTGTTTCCACTTCTCATTTACATTAACACATGACATATTTCTAAAATTATGTGTCATTCAAATAAAGCATTATGATAGGGTGATTTTGGTCACTACATAATCATTGAGTATATTTTAAATTTAAACTTAGAAGTATTAGAAAATCGGGGTTGTTATGTTGTTTGGATTTACCGAGAGTCGTGATATACTTTCAAATTAAAGTATTTTGATGGTAAAATCAAAATTTCAATCAGATAGAACTCAGTTTAATTGAACAGAGAATTAACAAATTGTTATGAAAATTATGTACCAAAAACTAACAATGCAGTTACAAAAACCATAGAAAACTGTCACAATTTGGGTGTGTCAAAAACCCGGGTTTGAGAATCAAATTTCAGATTTCCAGCCTGGGGTTCTGCCTTTTGGACCCCGCCACCAGGGGCACTGTCCCCGGGCCTCTGTCGTTAAATAACAGTGAACTTTTAAATTAAAATAAACTCAAACAAGTGTACACTCCGCATCACATTTACTTTTTCAATATATATCAAGTTACATTGGGTAACAAGTTTATCCCATTATACTTAAATTATATTGGTAATACAAATTACCAATAAAATGTGAGATATTTGTCTTTTCAAAAAAAGTAAGGTATAATATGAATATAGACAAAACATTAAAATAAAAAAGTCTATTTCAAATATACACCTTTGTAGGCATGTGAAAGACGATACTCATATATATACTCTTTTTCTAATAAGATTTTTTCTTTCTAATCAATGTTTTTTCTGATAGTTTGATAATTTGGTTAGATGGGCAAATGTACATGGATATTTACGAGCCATTATTATGAAACTAAAATCCTAGACCTTTTCTATAAAGGTAAGGTCGGTGTGCCTTATCCGGTTGTCTATAAGACGATAGTTCAGTAAGCAAAAATGATTTGGGTAAGCGAGAATAATTTAGGTTTAGATCCAACCAAAGCTAAAGAGACCCAAGGGATGATGGTCAAGTAGTTTTCACATTAAATTTGGTTGTCGCTGACTCGCTGTGGTCTTGGATTTTGGCACATACATGCCAACTTTTAAATATTTTAATAGCTTTTAATTTTTAACTAGTTTATTACCCCGTGTAAAAACACGGGGATGTTTAAAAAAAGGTATAAAATTTAATGGTAGGAAATTATAAAAGGTATAGTAAAATAAGTGTAAAAGTGTTTCAGAAGTGTTTTGAGATATTAAAATTTTCAGATAAAAATAATAAAATATCACCAAAAATTTACATATGTCAGATTTTTTAATAAAAAACAATAACCAAATTTTTTTTGAAGTATTACTATTAATGGATAACAAAAAATTAAGAATATACTAATTTTTAAAAAGTGTCATATTACAATAAAATTTATACCAAAATGTAGATAAAAATGAGATAATCGTAAATATATAATTACTCTTTCTGTGAACAAAATGTATCACAAGTTACTAAACATAATTTATAAACACCATATAATTAATTATATTAATATACAATTTTTATAAAAACCCTCCACATTTTCTTAAAAACCCCTCACATGTTTTATAAAACCCCCTCATAATTTTCATCTAGGCCCCTCACATTAATCTTTCTAAAATTGTTTTTGAAATTGAATAATTTTGAAATTGAAGGTTGTGACTGGTTGATTGAGTTTCATTTTATGGTTATTTTTGAAAAATTTGCATGTCTTTTATATATAGATATAGATAAATAGTTTTAATTTTTTATAGAATTTATAAAACATTTGTGGTAATGACATGTTATAATTTAAAAAAAACTAAAATGGAAAAAACCAAAAAAAATGAAAACTCACGTGCACTTACAAAAAACCTTTAGACCCCTTTTTTAAGACTCATCGAATATTTAAATAATCATATCTTCATCATATTTAAGAATTTTTACAAAAAAATACTAATCGATTCATTTTTTTAATTCTCTATAATTCAAGACTATACTTGATATATTTCTGAAATTTTTTTTCCTGAAAATGCAGGTGGTCTCGAAAATGGAAATGGTTTGAGAATATGCAAATGATTCGAAAAAGAAAAAAAGAACAAATCTAGTAGAGTAACACATAAGACGATAATCAAAATGCAATTTCATCAAAATCTGCATGTTAATTAATTCATATGCATTTTAAAAAGTCTATAAGAAACAAAAGTATACACGTATTTTCATATAAAAAATTCAAGCAACAAAAATCTAAATGCAAGCAACAACATTTTCACATAAAAAAAATGCAAAAAACAACATTCTGAAATGCAAAAAACAACATTTGACATAAAAAAATACAAGCAATAGCAATCTAAAATTCAAACAACAGTATTTTCACATAAAAAAACGCAAGCAACTTAAATGAAAATGATATAGTATTTTGGTTATCATTTTCATTTGTGTTGCATTTTGGTTATCATTTTCATTTGGCTTGTATTTTTTTGCATCATTTTCATCAAAATAGCAAATGAAAATACAACTTATTATAACGTTACAGAAAACCTTCTAATATAAATAAAAGACAATGTTACAGAAAACCTTCTAATATAAATAAAACACTAACATCTATAAAATTTATTAAACAATTCTATCAATGGAATTTGATATAAGCATTTAATCTAAAATTTGAACCTTCTGTTTTGATAAAAATTAAAATTCAATTTTATTTTTACTTTAATTGTTTAAAAAACAAGACTTTTAATTTCATTTCAGTTTTATAAAAAAAAACCAAACCAAAATAAATCATGGCCACCCTAAAAAAATAAAGGGTTAAAGCCATAAAATAACGGTCTACTTTTCTCATTTTCCCATTGTGGCACGTCATGTTTTTTTTTACACATTTGGCCAGTAAACTTATCAAAACTGGTTGATATGGCCATTTTGTGACCTACAACCTTTTCAGCCCGTTTTTTGCGATTTTTGGGTCGATTTTTGATCGTTTTGTGTATTTTTTTTTGTAGAATCTTGTAATTTATCATTATACCTTTCAAATGACACCAAATTCATGAATTTTCGTCAAGTATTGAGGGAGAATTTCGAACTCAAAGTTTCGTTTTTTTGTGTTAATGGGTTCGAAAACAGGGCAGAAAAAAATTTGTTTTTAGCTTGATTCTTGATCATTTTATATAATTCTTTTTATAGATTATCGTAGATAATCTTTTTACCTTTCAATGGACACTAAATTCATGAAAAACCATCAAGTGTAGGCCAAGTTATTGCTAATTAAAGTCGATAATGACCCTATTCGACACCCTTACGGTATTTCGATAAATTGACACATTTTAAACTCGTTTTTATTCATTTTTTTATACTACTTAATAGACAACTCGATTACCTTTCCATAGACTCAAGAATTATTAATTTTCATCAAGTATAAATGAAGAATTTCGGGTTTAAAGTTTCGATTCTAAGGTGAAGAAGAAAAGGGGGAAAGGTGACCTGCTATAGCAGGTCAAAATAACCTAAATGGCCATATCAACCGGTTTTAATAAGTTTACTAGCCAAAAGTGTAAAAAAAAACATGACGTGCCACAATGGAAAAATGGGGAAAGTAGACCGTTATTTTATGGCTTTAACCCAAAAATAAAAGGAGTAGGATGGTATTAAACAAATTATTATAATAACTTGTACATTCAGTAACATAATTATTACAATAGTCTATATATTTAATATAAAAAATAGTACAATAATATGTATTTAATTTAGTGGAAAAAGGAGTAGCTAAAAGACTTGTCTGGTATAAGGTTGGAAGTATAGAACTATACATGTATAACATCGGGATTCTTTATGATCCCGTAATCCCCGTAAAATCAAAAAGTTGATTTACTTTTATTATAATATAAAATAAAATAAAATGTCATACGAATAAAATAATACTTTGCAAAACTAAAATATTTTTGAATTAGAAGGGATTTACCAATATCATGTATAGAGTTCATTAATGTTGAATTGATTCTGGATCCTGTATAAAATCATTGTTCATAATTGATTATTCAACTAATAGATAAGTATGATGAATATGAATTAGTGTTTATACAAGATTCTTCCGTTCAGTTTCGAATATACAGTTTGGGTTGAATCGTTCTATTTGTAATATTCCTAAAAACGGTCATTTCTGTCAATAACTGAAAATTTTGTTACACATCAATTAATTATTAGCTACAAACAATTATGAGATACGCAAAACATCGGCACCTAGTTAAGTCACTCCGCTAAAAACAAATCAGTCAAGCAAGCGTTCATATAGCAAAATAAATAGTTTCAAAACCATTGATTTTGAGATGTTAGATAACGGGTCTATATTTTATTTAGACTTTGGGATTTACTCCTTAATCAACAAGTGTTTATACTTTATACAAATTTCACCCAATCTATTTAGCTAAGCCATTTTAGCAAGTTAATAGGTACTAGACTATGGACCCGTGAAAATACAGGTATTACATAAGTAAACCTAAAAAATATAAAATTATATACGGAATAAAAATCAATGTATTAATATAATAATTAAAGAATTAATAATTAACCATTTCATATTAAATATTCTAACATATAAGAAATATGTTAACTATTAGAAATTACGTATGACTAGAAGTATTAAATTTAAATAATATAATCTATATTTATAGAAATTCCCGAATCTTTGTACTGCATAATATAACTAACATATCGTATAATTATAATATCAACACTCTTCTTGTATTTTACCATCCATGTGAACTTTTATTTACTCTTATAGTTTAGACAAGATATGTACTATCCCTGTTTTAAAAACAGACAATTGTCGAGAAAAAATATTCGTCACCGCTGCATTGATCGGGTGTGGTGCTAATATATATATATATATATATATATATATATATATATATATATATATATATATATATATATATATATAGTGAAGGAGGTAGCATATATATGTTGTATAAGCTTCTATGCAAATTAAAACAAAATGAAGAAACAAAAGAGAAAAAGGTAAACACAAAGAAGATGATTGGAAGAAACCGTTGAGTCAAAGCCAAAACTCTTTTCCTACCATTAATTAATTTATAATTTAATTAAATTAGCCGATTCTACTTTTTAAAACCATGAAAAGGTAGTAATTAATAGGTCTAGAAGAAGTCTGTAGCATACGTCATTTAAGATATAACAAACCGAAAAAAGCCCAAAAGTAATATCCGGCCCAGACCCGGTTTGTGATCCTAACCCGGATCCGGACACGAATTCATATGCAGCAACGCATTTTAAGTATAGTATATAATATTATGTGTATTAACAAGTAAATTTTAACCCGCGTTTCGCGGCGGGGTAAAAAATAGTATCTCGTCAACTGTAAAATTATATTAAACTTTAATTTTTAATGAAATACGTCTAAAAAACTCTATAAAAAATAATTTAAAAGACTTTGAAATTTTAGCCCTGACTTCAGTCACTAATATTAATATAAATAACTATTGAGTTACACTAAATTGTTTTTAATGTAAATAATAAAATATAATAATAATAATAATAATAGGTTTTGATAATAAGAGATGAATATAAAATATATGTTTATTTACTACTACTAATAATTATAATAATAACAACAACAACAATAATAATCTCGGCTACTGTAAAATTATATTGTTACTTTAATTGAAATAAAAAATAATTTAAAAGGCTTCAAAATTTTAGCCTTGACTTCACTCACTAATATTAATATAAATAAATAATGAATTTGAACTAAATTATTTTCAGTATAATAATAAAAATATAATGATGATAATAATAATAATAATAATAATAATAATATAACATTATAATAATAATAATACAATAATAATAATTATAATTATATAATAATAATAATAATACAATAATAATAATTATAATTATATAATAATAATAATAATAACAATAGTAATAATAATAATAATATAATATTAATAATTAAAATATCATTTTGTACAAAATGACAAAATACATAAAAAAACAAAAATCTTTCCCGCATATTGTATATATTATATAATAAACCTAAACGTTAATGCCTAAATAATTCAAGAATAAATGTTAATGGTTATACCAAAATAAACGTAAACTTTAAAGTTAAAATATTATAAAAAGATTTAAGAGTTTAATCAAAATAGAGTTTAAACTATTTTCAGCCTTAATCAAAACTCTTAGATAAATAAACATATTAATTATTATTTACATAAAATTATAAAAAACATATACATGAAATTTACATTAAGCAAAAACAATGAATAAAGAAAAGTCAGATACGATGCTTTAAAAAAGAGAAGTTAAAAAAGAGTTAAAAGGAATGCAAATATAAAAACGATGTTTAAAAAGAGTTAAAAATCAGAATTCATGTTTTAAGAAATTAGAAGTTAAAGTAGGCCAAAAGGGTTAAAAAATATAAAAGAAAAATTAAGAAAAAGCAGCAAAATAAAAAAAATACTGAATTCTACCCCAATAAGGTTCGAACCCTGGTCTACTGGGTGAAAAATCATGGGCTTTTACCACTTCAACCAAGCCAGAGTTTGTTAATTGTGCCGGTTAGTTAATATATATTATAAACATCTTTTTTACACTAAAAGACAACAAAAATTCCTTCTAAATGTATATAGTTATATAATTTGTACATATCGATGTGTGTCGATGTGTGAATACAAGAAAAAGGGCTCTCTAAATTTATGTGTCTAATCGCCTAAATAACGTAAATTGATATTTCTAGTTGTTATAACTGACTAATATTATATCATTTTATGATATATAATAACTAAATAGTCACATAAATGACAATCATAACTAATAACTATGTTATTACTCATTTTCGTTCTCATAACTAAAAAAATAAGAAAAAAGTTTAAGTCGTTGTAGCTTGTCGTGGTGATGACAAGCAGGCCCATAACAAGCGAACTACTGACTACACGTAATGGGGGATGACTATTCATAAGCTCGTTATGATAAACGACAACCCACCACTACAAATAGTCTAATAAGACGATGAATTAAAGATTAAAACATGTAAGCCATTTATTTCACCCACTTTTCTATATACTTTCCTCAGTTTCACTCCATTTTTCGACCATAATTTAAATTAAAACCCTTTTCATAAGACCAATGTTTTAAAAATGGTTCATCTTCACTCAGCATGTAACACCTCATAATTCTTTGTAAAGATAAAACTTAGTTAAATAAAATAGTAGAATCATTGATAGAAACATTAGATTTAAAATTTCAGCACAACACTAGTTTAAACATGAACGTTTACAGGCTACAATCAGTAGTATAAAATAATTTATTTCTAAAAAGTTTTACATAAACACTTAGTTCGGAAGCTTTGTCCAACATCACCATATAGACACCTAAAAATTAAACAAGACAATGGGGCGAACAATAAAGCTGAGTGAGCAACTCCGTTAAACATTCTAAAGATATTAACAATATAGTCATCATCGAACACCATAATACCAACAAGAAAATCACACGATTCTAAATATGGTCATTCAGGCCATCAAGTTGCCACTCAGGCTACATAATTGTCACTCGTGCCATGAACTGTCATTGAGGCTATAACAATGTTATCCATCCACAATCTACACATATTAACACATAAGGCATATTAACTGATTAGTATACCAAAAAGGAAGAAACAAATACGTGCAAACTCTACAAGATTATTCTTAACATCGTACAAAGACATATAGCAGTCGTCCACGCTTACACACTTAGGGTCTAACATTACATTCAACTTTATAATCTTGTGTTTGTTCTCTAATTTTACAAGTCACAACTCACTTCTATCTCTAGACATGTATATATGAATATGCATATCAATACCATATATATAAAGACACTTGTAATTTTATATAACCTATTTGTCAAAATAAGTACCTTCCAGTTACAGAAACGAGAAAGCTTAACACTTAAACAAGAAGATTGAATTGAACACATGTTTTTACTATAAAAACAAATTAAGGAAAATAATTATGAAAAATTCAAACTAAATACCACAAGAAAATAAAGAATGTCACCCCCTATACTATTGTCTACTTGTAGGTTGGTAGCTTCCAATATTCAGATTGTAACGACACCGTTTTGCATTTCTCTTCAACGTTATTTGTTTTTATACATTTAATGGCATACATAGAAACTTGAGCGACGACGTCGGCGTACCGGCACCGGCGACTCTGCCACCACCGACCAACAACCTCTCGTAATACTCCACACAAAACAATGACAGAGACAGCTCCACCTCATGCTGCTTCCAGACTCGCCTCACCACCTCCGATTCGCCACCGATTCTCTTCCTCTTGAGTCGACTCACCACCGGTCTCACACACACCATATACAGCCTCCTGTACCCGCCCAATGCCGAAACCACCGGCCGAACTCCAATGGGCGGCGGCGAAACGTGCCGGAAGCAGAGATGCTCCCACAACGAATCGTTCCGTGCGATCGAACGCCATTGCCGACACACACAAGCCGCCACACCTAATGACCGCCCATCCAGCCGCTTCAAAACCTCAATTAACAAATCGAGATGATCGTTTATACATAAAGCATCAGATTCATCGTCTCCGTTTCCTCGAATCTGCTCCATGAATGCTAATCACGGAAATGTGAGTGGTGAATTTGATGAATGGAAAACAGGGGTTTTTGTAGATGAAAATAAACTAACTCTGAGATGGGGAATCGACGGAAGGGGAGAAAACACCAAATGAGAAAACTCCAAGGGGGTCTTGAATAACAGAAACCAATGCTTTGGGTTTATACTTTAATAAGTAGAAAAATATTTTAGCCAAATGTGGAGCAAAAGTCAATGTTTTTTGTTTTTTGGGCAAAGGGAAAATGTTGGTTTTTAGTTATATTTAGTTGCAAATTATAAATTTTAATATTTTTGTAAAATGTTTGGATGAAGTTGATTTGTATACAACAGATTTTGTTATTGTATATCAGGTATAAACAAAAAATATATATAATACATGTTAAAAAGTATAAAGTTGTATATCAATATTTATATTTTTGAAAGGTAACTTAATATCGAGACCGTCAATTCTTCTTTTGAATTCAATTTTCGGATTATAGATTCAACAATTTCATAGTTTGCATTTGAGACAGGCGATTGATTCAACCGGATTTTAGGTCTAGATGTTTTTGTTAGCGTAGTATTTTCTTTTGTAACAGTTTCAATGTTACTGAATATTTAAAAAATAAGAAAGTAAATAAACATGATAATAGTAATTTAGTCATTTTATGTAGACATGGACCCAATGTGTAACTAAAATCGGGTCAGGATCAAGAGTATAACCTATCAATGTCTGTTGTATTAAGTGTTTTCCAATGTTAATTTATGGATTTAAAAGTATGATTATAGAGTCTGTTTTACTTATCAAAAAAAAGTAAATCAAGTTGGAAGGGACTAGACCTATAAAAATAAAAATCCAAAAATAAAATTTGAATATAGATTTATAGTTTACTTCAAAAAAATATATATGATTTATTATTAATTCGAATTTTATTAAAGGGGAAAAAGTCAATCAAAAGGTTGCTAAATTGGGCATATTCTACAGATTAACTTATTGCATGTAAATCACGATTATTAAAAAGAAATCAATGAAAGAGGTTGCCATTGTCTTGGGTAGTGATATGAACAATGTTGATGCTAATTAAACACAAAGTCAAAATTAGATCCGTTGACTTTAAGAGAAAAAAAAAAGCCATGTGGAAAAAACAACCATATTACTTTGGATGCTACACATGTCTCAGTCGATAGTATTGTGTGCCTTGAGTCGAAGTTTACATCATTCTGTTGTTTGACAATTGTTAAAAAGGCTTATCTTTCGTATGTGAGTATTTGACTCTATTCCATTAAGAATCCTATTGTTCGGTCGACCTCGAAATATAGATACATAATTTAATTAAAGAAAGATTAAAGAATTAAAAATTAAAGACAACTAATTCTAAAGAATTTTAATAAAAAAGAGTATGATGGTGAAAATATTTTAAAAATAGAATGATAATTTCATAATTATGTTCTTTTAATATATAAATTAGTTAAAGAAAGATTAAAACATTATAAATTAAAAATTAAAGAAAGATTAAGATTAAAGATTATAATAATAATAATAATAATAATAATAATAATTATTATTATTATTATTATTATTATTATTATTTAACTTTTTGTATAATACCCTAAAAAATATTAATCTTTTAATATATATAAAAAAGACTAACATGAATCAGTTCTATTAGACAATCTTAACCATTGATTTAAGTACACTTAAATTTGAACCATCTATTTACATATAAAAGGGATTTTGAGTTTTCACAAGTCAACAATTAGCAAAAGTAATATTAATATAACAAAATTTAAATTATATACATCATCAACAATTAAAAATTTAATTACTTAACATGAAATAGTCCATGAATTATTAAATAAAAGATAACGTGAATTAAGCTCATCAACTAATTTATTTTTTATTGATAAATTAATTAACACTTTCAAATTATCTATCTATTAAATTATCCAAATTTTAGATATAACCTAAATTATTTTCGAATGCTTATCACGTAAAATATTTAAAAATATGAAAACTAATAAATAAGGCCGAATTTCATTCATATTCTTGCAAACTTTAATAATTACATATATATTCTTACAAACTTTTAAATTACATATATGTCCTTCTAAAAGTTAAAAACTCACATATATATCCGATCACTTATTTTCAATTTATTTAAACCATTTAAAAATAAAAAAATATTTTTATATTTGATTTATCTTTATCTAAAATATAGTATTACAAAACTACCCTTACCATTTCACTTGATCGATCAGTCCTCTCAAGTCTCATGATTGCAAGCAAAGGTCCGACATTTCACCGAGTTCTGCACAATCGAACAGTTCCTCACCGAGTTCTGCACAATCAAACTCTATGTTGCTTCTTCAAATCAATTACTGAGAAGATCATATGTTTTTCCCTCTCCAATAATCGATTGATCCATCCTCCTCGTGTTAGTTGTTTTTAATTTTACAATCTATTGCTTGTTATGTTACTCAGTTAAGTTACGTAACCATCAGAATTCAGAAGGAAAATGAACATTGAAGAACGAGTTGCATTATGTAACTAGTTAGGTAACCATTAGAAAGAAAATGAGTTGCAAAATGTAGTTAGATATTTTGTTAGGTAGCATGAAGGAATATAAATTCATTAGTTGCAGAATCGTATAATATAAATTTATCATTTACAATGGGTTTAGATGTGTAGTTGTTAAGATAAATTAACTTTGTTTACAACTAAGAGGTGAAATTCATCCCATTTTGGTAGCTTATATTGTGTTTACCAGCTTAACGAAACTTTGTTGACAACTAATAGGTGAAATTCATCCTGTTTTTGGCAGCTTATATTATGAAGTTGGGTGACACACTTGATATGAACTCCGGTGATTTAACAACAAAATGGGAGATAATGGTTCAATCACCGATGTGTTAATAATGATAATCGATTAGGTGAAATGGATAAGGGTATCTACATTTTAGATAAAGATCAATCAAATATAAAAAAAAAAATTATATTTTTAAATGGTTTAAATAAATTGAAAATAAGTGACTGGATATATATGTGAGTTTTTAACTTTTAGAAGGATATATATGTAATTTAAAAGTTTGTAATGATATATATATATAATTATTAAAGTTTGCAATGATATGACTAAAATTCTCTCTAAATATAAAATTTCTATGTGGAGGAAGCAAACGCACCTAAAAAAGTTAAGGGGGTGGAAAGTAAATAACGTATTTTTTGTTAAAATCATTTATCCGATCAGTTATCACATAAATCTTTTAGTTAATATAAATACTTAAAGTTAATTATATGAAGATCCATCTAAGTTAATAAGTACAAATTAAATATTAGTTTGAATTGTTCCCAACGGATAAGTACCTAGATATGCATCGAGTAGGTTTAGTGGGTTATCTCAAGTTGGGCTATGAGATGTTAGTCTAATTGTATAAAGGTATAGGCCCAAGTCTTGTTTTGTTTTGCTAATTAAAAAATTTTCAGGGTATTATAATTGCATTCAAAGTCAATGACATTACTCCCAAGAGTCTAACAACATTGGATTGAATTCATTTGCTACTACAATACACTTCAACCATCAAAACTCCAAAAAACTTCAAACTGTTAGACCACCGTATATCATACATAGAAACTTGCAAAGACAATAAAGACACCAACTAAACATCAAATAAAACTTTAACTTCCATTCAGTTGCTTCATTTTCCTTTAATTTCAACTCAAGAGCCGATATTAAGAAATTCACGAATTGTCTCTAGTCGATTACTCCATAACCATAAACGAAATATAAAAACAAGTTCGGTGAATTGCAGCTAGGGTATATGGTTATTGATTGTGACATCAAGATATTGATGATAATTTATGATTTTAATTTATGATAAGTGATAAATATATGATATATCCATGTGAAATCATGTGTTAATGTGTACATGAACTTGATATATACCGGTGACATCAATAATATACATATACTTTTGTATAATAACATAAAAACAAACTAATTATTCTTTTAGTTAAACTTTTACAAGTCAATATGAAAAAGGTAACAACCAAAACACAATCATAATACAACTCTAAAAAGTCTTTGCACATCATCATCCAAACCTCAAAATCAAATAACCAGCACTTAGCCTAGTCGAATGCCAGCCTGCTAAGCGACTCTACTATTTTGTTCTTCCCAAACCCAAATTGTTTAGGAAGCTGTTTTCCTTCTTGTGATGTGCCTTGTGGCTTACTCATCTCACAAGGTTTTTCTGCCACCCATAAGTATTAATATTTTAATAATTTAAGTTAAAAAAATCCACATTTGATTTATAATCATTGAATCTTTAAAATATTCCATTAGAAGTACTTCTTCTCAAACGTGATAAACTTGTTCTTTCTTAGCCAAATTCTTAAGTAATTGCAATTCCATATATTCCTGTTTCCCTTCTTTGCTTTTACGTCATTGATTGTCTCTTTATTGGTTTTTTTCCTTCCGGTATTTTGTTTGTTCATCCCATCATTGAAGTGTGTATATGTAGAAACTAAATACTCCGTTGCCGATTCTAATTTGGCTAAAAATCTTGCCGATTCTTCCGAAAGTTGAATATTTGAGTTCTAATTTGGATAATCCTAGGGTTCTATCATCACAATCTTGGTGGGTTCTCTGAATCTTGTGTGGATATCAATGGTCGGTGTTGACTAGAATTAGGGTTTTCTTATATTTTGTTAGATTTCTTTTTAGTTTCCGAAATTAGACGACTTTTATAGATTTCGGTGGTGGGTATTGATTTGATTTAGGGTTTTATTGAGGTTTGAACTGAATTTCTTTGCAGATGTCGGCGATGGTGAAAAGGTAGCTGGATTTGATCAAATCGGCCGAGGGTAAAGTCGTCTTTTTCTCCCTTTCTATCTCTATCTCCATATAAAGACTTAAAATATCTGTGGGATAGAGTTGGCAAATCTTCAATTCTGTTTTCAGTTGGTTGGGATTGTTTAGGGTGCAAAAAGATGAGTTCAAGTGAGAATGTAATACAAAGGGGAAAGCTTCTTGTTCATTTAGCTGAAAATGGGCATTCCTTTGAGCTTGATTGTGATGAATACACCCTTGTGGAATCAGTTCAACAATATTTAGAATCTGTTTCAGGGATTCGGTTAAATGATCAGCTTCTTTTGTGTTTGGATTTGAAATTAGAATCTCAAAATCCACTCTCTGCATACAAACTCCCGTCTGATGATCGTGAGGTTTTCGTGTTTAATAAATCAAAAATGCGAAGTAATTCTGTTCCACCGGGACCCGAAGAACTTGATATATCTGAGAATAATTATCCGGACCCTCCACGGCCGTCATCATCATCCCATAATCCACATCCTTTAGATGAAGCCTCAGATCCTGCTTTAAAGGCTTTGCCATCATACGAGAGGCAATTTAGGTACCATTACCAGCTCGGAGACGTAATTTACCAACGTACCCTTTTGAAATATGAGGCATGTGAGAGGCTTGCCAGAGAGCAAAGGGTGCAGGAGAAGGCATTAGAGATTGCAAGGGGTAATTTGGACCATTTCTACAAGATGATCCTTCAAAACTACGTGGATTTTGTAAAGTGTTACTCCCAGCAACAAAGGGCACATTCAAATCTTTTAGTGAATTTTGGGCGGGATTTAGAGAGACTCAGGTCGATTAAGCTTCTACCCGTGTTACAGACTTCTGACCGCAAGTGTTTATTGGATTTTGTGAAAGAAGATAATTTGAAAAAAATGGTGGACGATTGCAGTAATTCTCACAGGCAGTTTGAAAGTAAAGTTGGAGACTTTAAGCAGGAATTTGGAGAACTAAAGAGAAGCACTGAGCATTTGTTTTCTAGTAAAGCTTCAATACTTAGTAGAGATTTGGAGAGAACAGTTAATGAGCATGTGCACCATATTAATGAGCAGAAAAGTATAATGCAAGCTTTGAGGTTCGTTATCTCTTAATTTAAATTTTAGTTTGTTTGCATACATAATTCGATTGCTAAGGCTGAATATTTTGATTATTTCTATATGTACATAGGGGGTCTCGTTTTGATTAATAAGAGGTCGAATAATCAGCTTTGTATAATAAATTTTTTGTCAGCTGCAACAGAACTGATTATATAGTGGTTAAATTAAACTACATGTTTGTCACTTCTGTAACTTGATTTAAGAGACTTTTACTTATATTGCACAAAAACATCTTTCTATTCCTCACAAAAATCCATTTTTTTGTCATTTTATTTATTAAATTTTTAAGTTATCAGAAACTGCCAAAAATTTGAGCTTTATCATTACCTCCAAATACCATTGCAGCCAGTTCTGTTCACTTCCAGTTCACACATCCAAACATTCCTACTATATCATATGGAGTGGCATTCTTGCTTCCTGTTAGTAAATTGTGTTTGTGATAAGCAAAGTTGTAGGTTTACTCTTATAAAGATTGGAGATACGGCGTGTAGACTTTATAATTTGTTAAATAACCATGTATTATTTGAAGAAACACTTGTGCACAATATATCTTAGAACACCTTTCTCGATTCACTTCATAATACGGGGATGATGTAACCATTGATTAGACCATATTTCCCAAGTATATATCTTAAAAATGAGTTAGTCACATTATATTCTCTTTTCATTTAAGAGAAGAAAAAAGTTTCTGAAGCGTCCAATTCAGTACTCAATTGTGTGTTTTTAAATAATAATTAAGTTCAGCGTTCAAGAATCTTTGTGTTCATAGGCCAATTGTATATGCGTAATCTTGTTTATATGTGAGAGAATTGCATATGACTAAACTCTTTCATGATTTTTGGTTTCTTAGTTCAAGAAAATATATATATTGTAAGCATAAGATGAACATGAGAGTAATACGTTTTTGTCATTCGCTTCAAATGTACATAATGCAGCAAAGATGTTGGCTTGGTGAAGAAACTCGTAGACGATTGTTTGACCAGTCAACTCGCTAGTTCTCTCCGTCCTCACGACGCTGTTTCAGCATTAGGCCCCATGTATGAGGGCCATGACAAAAGTTATCTTCCAAAAATGCAAGATTGTGAGCGCGCCATTTCCAACCTCTTAATTTTCTGCAAAAACAAAAAAACTGAAATGAACACTTTTGTTCACAAGTACATGCAAAAAATTGCATATATTCAGTACACCATTAAAGATGTAAGGTACAAGTTTTCGGTTTTCACCGAAGCACTAAAACGCCAAAATGATCAGTTTGAGCATTTGAAAGTGGTTCGTGGCATCGGGCCCGCTTACAGAGCTTGTCTTGCTGAGATAGTGAGGAGAAAAGCATCAATGAAACTTTATATGGGAATGGCAGGACAATTAGCCGAAAGGCTTGCAACCAAACGGGAAACAGAAGTAAGAAAAAGAGAAGAGTTTTTGAAAATACACAGTTTGTATATACCTCGAGATATATTAGCATCAATGGGATTGTATGATACTCCCAACACATGTGACGTCAATGTGGCCCCATTTGATACTAATTTACTCGATATCGATATATCAGATCTTGACCGTTTTGCCCCTGAGCATTTAGTAGGACTTTCTTTTAAGAAGGGTCCATCCTCAATGTCTCAAGATGTTGAAGAAAGTTCTGAAAGTGGTACTGAAAATAATAATGATTCTGTGGAGGCTTCCGAATTGGTGGAGATCGCGGGGACTAGTAAATTGGAGGTTGAAAATGCAAAATTAAAAGCCGAACTTGCTTCAACTATAGCTCTTTTGTGTTCTTTTTCACCTGAGATTGAATTTGAAGATAGTGAAGTGGGAAATGTGCTAAAAAACTCTGCTGAAAAGACGGCTGAGGCGTTGCGTTTGAAAGATGAGCATGAGAAACATTTGGTCAATATGTTAAAAGTTAAACATATGCAATGTGAATCGTATGAGAAACGAATAAAGGAGCTTGAAAATAGGCTGTCAGATCAGTATTCTCTAGAAAACAAACTTAATAAAGATGAATCTACAGAAACTCATATGCGTTGTGCATCTTCTGAGCCTATGGATGAGGCTTCTTATGCTTCAAGTACATTACTTTTAAAATCAGGAGGTATAGATTCTTCTGGAACAATGAACCCTAATTTGGACTCATCAATGGTGGAACCGAATCGAGATGAAAAAGATGAAAAGGAGACGATGGTGGCGGATGTTGGGATGGTGCTGGCCACAAGTTCAACAGCTGATTACATGCCACCACCTCTGAAAACTTCGACTTCTGATGAACAGGTCAAAGCTAGTGGTGATCTTGTGGTGGAGTTGCAGAACTTGCTCACAGAGAAATCAGATCAGCTAAATGAAATGGAAACCAAGCTCCAAGCTGCCATGGAGGAGGTTACGAGGCTGGGTAGTGAGTTGGAAATCAGTCGGAATCTTCTAGATGAATCTCAGGTAATGTCAATTAAATGTCAAATTATAATTTGAGCTTATTTTCATGCTTGAATATATAGTTTTATTGGCTATAACAAAAATGCATTTGTTTGTATGGGTTTCATCTGTTCAATGTAATAATAATAAGATAACAACAATGGTTAGAAAATTCTACAAATTTAATAAGCTAATAGATAAAAGTGTAAAACGGCCAAAAGGGACATTCTTTTATAAGTTGATCATACTTTTATTTTGTTTTTGTGTGGTGCAGATGAATTGTGCCCACTTAGAAAATTGTCTGCATGAAGCAAGAGAAGAGGCTCAAACTCATCTTTGTGCAGCCGATCGTAGGGCATCTGAATATAGTGCATTGCGTGCCTCTGCTGTCAAAATCCGCAGCCTTTTCGAGAGGCTAAAAACATGTGTTTCCTCAGGTGGTGTTGCTAGTTTTGCCGAGTCTTTGCGTGCTTTAGCTCAGTCTCTTGCCAAGTAAGTTCTCAAACCTTCTCATATATTAATTGCAGGCTTATGTAAGGGGCCTGTAATAGGGCCACTTTATTTTATTATAAAATTTTAACATAAGCCCTTAAACACCGACTTTGAAAGTATGCTGCCTTATCTTTTTTATTTTCTAGTTCTGGAAATGAGAACGGGGATGATGGTACTGCCGAATTCCGTGAATGCGTTCGGGTACTAGCTGAGAAGGTCGGTGTTTTGACAAGGCAACGAGCTGAGCTGATTGATAGGTACACAAAGGCGGAGACTTTACATGAACAACTTACAAAGGAGTTGGAAGAAAAGAAAGAACTTGTCAACACTTTGTACATGAAGCTTCAATCTGAAAAACAGGTTCGACTCGTAGCAAAATTACAGCATATTATGAGTCGTTAATCAATTTGACTAATAAAGATGGTGTTTTCTCTCACATGAAAAATAATTAGCTCGCATTGTTAATTAGCACGTGTTTTTTTTTCTTAAACGAATCAAATTAGAAAATTTAGCCGAAAGGGTAACAGGTCAAACAAGTTGAGACACCCGAATTCTGTTATTAGCACGTACAAACTTTGAAATCATGGTCTTTTTAGTATATTCTTGCAAGATTCTCGTTTTTGTATCATAATTTATAAATTAATTTCTTATAAATAGATCCGACTTGCTCATCTTGCCACATGTATTTTGAACATACTACCGGCCGTTTGCCAGTTTGGTCAGCAAAGATTTGATTACACTAATTTCACACACACACACACACACGCGCGCGCGCATCATCATCATCATCGTTAATTTATGTGCTACTCTCTGATTCTTGAGCAGGTGAACAAGGAGAAGATATCATTCGGTCGTTTAGAGCTTCATGAGATTGCTGCATTTGTACTTAATGTAGGTGGACACTACGAGGCCATCAACCGAAACTGCACTCACTACTATCTTTCCTCAGAGTCTGTTGCCTTGTTTGCTGAGCATCTTCCACACCGCCCCACCTACATCGTGGGCCAGATTGTCCATATTGAGAGACAAACTGTGAAATCATCATCCGAGCTCAACACCATGGGAAACCGTCTAGACATGTTAACTACCACCACCACGGGGTCGAGCCATTTTGCCTTGAATTCAGGACCAACTGGTGCGAACCCATATGGTTTACCCATTGGTTGCGAGTATTTTGTGGTGACAGTAGCCATGTTACCAGATACCGCCATTCATTCACCCACTGCTGCTTCCTGATCGTGAGAACTCGGTTAAGATATGATGGAAGAACACAAAAAACAACCGAGGAAAGTGTACATATTTGACAATTAATTGGAAAACCAGAAAGTTTCTTGATTGAATTCAATTCCCACTTTTATGTACAGTTTATGATGATCTTAACTTGTTCAGTTGTACATATTAACTCTCCCCTGATCATGTAAAAAACTTTGTATATTATGGTTTCGCTGAAACGTTATCTATCCATGAAAATTTGGTCTCTGTTCTCCAGTCTCATGGGCTTTTTGTGACATTTGACAGATAAGTTATCGTTAAGGAGTCAAGGGGACCTCAGAGCCTGCAGTCTGGTCAAACCCGATTTTAGATTCATAATGTCGATTCATAATGGCTAATATAAGGTCGAAGTTTTGGACATGTCTATAAAACTCCATAAAAGTTGAGCTACTTCGCAAAATAAAACTAAAAATATAATTTGTATTTATCTTATTTCTCCAGCAAAATCATACATGATTAATACGACATATACATACAAAAAAGCCTCGCGAACCCATGCAATGAGCTCGAGTTAATCATCTTCAGTTGATAATCTACATGAATCCCATGATAGTCGACCACCGAACCTGACTTCAATAATGCTTAAATTATGCCTCACAGTTCCTGAGAGAACCATCGCCTTATGTGCGCCTTGAGAAAAAATGTACATGTATCCCTACCAAACGCTCCTACAAAAGAATCTGATTCGACTTTATCCTTTTAACTCTAGGTCTAACACGTCTCAAATTTCTCAAGTAACTTTGTCCCATGTGCATCACTATCTTCAGAACATCTTAGGATCTCATCTTTCTTCAGACATAATCATTGGTCTCTACATCTTGATGCTTCTGACCGCCTTTAACTATGGCATTCTTTATACGATGCAGACTATGAGAGTTTAGTTGAAAAAGTACGGTGATTTCAAAACTTCATTTAGGTCAAAATCGCCTCTTTTTGGTAAGGGAGGAAACTCAAGCCCTGGATATGTTGTCCGAAAGCTTTCAAGCAGCTGGCAAGATCAAGTAATAATTAAACATCCCTCATAAATGACAAGTGAAAATCTTAGGGGTGAAAAAGATGCTTACGTTTTCAAGGATCGGCATGCTATAGAGCTCTACAAATTTTTCTCGTAGTATTATATTCATCTTATCAATGTCACACGCGTGTGTCCAGAAGGAATCATGAACCCCTGCCATATAAAAATAAGACATTAAAATTTGTTTTTAGTCTTGCAATAAGATAACAAAACTTGTTATTGAATGGATAATCCAAAACCTGCAAAACGTAATCCAGCATCCCTGCAAGCAACGGCGGTCATCATCATGTGTGTACCGTCAAGTGAGTGCACAAAATTTGGAGGGAAAGCCGTTCTTTGCTTTTTAACCTCAACCTATAATCGGAAACAAGGTTAACAGAAAGTCAGAAACATGGCAATTATACAAGAAGGTTGGGAAAATAATAAGCAATTAAGTTTGACAGCCAATGGAAAGTTACCATACTACCCTCCCGTTGCAAAGCCAAGACCTGAAGAGAGGTTTTTATCTGCAACCCAAAAATCATGACCGTTAACAAAAACTATTGAAACAAACCGTCTGTCTATGCTAACAAAAAAGATGTAGCCTTTGATTATTGAGTCAACATATCTCGAATTCAAAATCAAAAGGAGATTTGATAACTTCCAAGTTACTCACAATATGCCGTTTGGTTTTAAAATAGGGTTGCACGACAGGAAGGCCTAGAGGAGTTGTCCACCGAACAGGCTGATTTTCAGAAGCAATCACCTGCAAAATTTTGAATTATTTAAAAGTCACCACTGAGTTTATATAATACTGTTCAAAATGGTAATAATATTTTCCAACCAGAGTATCAGACTATT
This sequence comes from Pulicaria dysenterica, assembly GCA_947179395.2. NCBI lineage: Eukaryota > Viridiplantae > Streptophyta > Magnoliopsida > Asterales > Asteraceae > Pulicaria > Pulicaria dysenterica. Next base: position 72,238,425 of record OX359294.1, on the reverse strand, counting down.
ATATATATGTAAGAAAACCGCTTACCTTAGCACAATCACCAAGCCAACACATGGTACCTCGTGCAGCTTCAAATATCTCCTCAAGGGCCTCCAGTGTGACCTATGGCAGGATAATAAGTTGCAGTTTAATATAATAGCAGAGCTTGTTAAATTTATCCCTTAAAATTCGTTAGCATAATCGTATTAAACTGAAATATATAAGCATCCATACAATGAGCTTGGTTACCAAACCACATGGTGGCAATTTCAACCCAAACACAAAAAGAATAGAATTAGCCAAGATTGAAAAAAGTCAAAGAGGTTGAACGGGTTAATTGAGTCAAAAATCGGCTAGAAGTGCATTCAAGTGCTAAGAATGTCCTAAATTGTAAAACTTGAAATGGGATTCTGATAGTACTCTAGTAACATAGGTTTCACTAACATAGTAAATACTATAATTATTTACTAAATCCAGAAAATGGACAAAGAAGTGTTGGTGGGTTGGCCCAACAAAAATTTATCAACCCGTATTGACCAGTTGCCCAACCCGACCATTTTGCCACCTTTAATAGACCCTTATTCTTTTTAATTAGTTGAAGGATACTCACTTTAGCAGCATAACAAGATGCACTGAACAATAGTTGGTCATCAGTAATATGACCCTTCTCTTGTAGTCTTCTTTTGATTTGTTCTCGTGCCCCCACAAACGTTACACCATAAACTGAAGTCATTACTGTTTGTTTGACTAGCTTTCGGTTGACCTGAATGTTTCCGATGTTTAAATTGTCAGTTACCCACAATCCATACCTGATGAGTTCTTTATTCATAAACTATGGATGCGTCTTGTACTTATGGACATATATTTTATACCAATTTCATATATTAAATCATTTATATCAGAATTTCCTCGAGTGAAAACTGTAAATGCGTATTACAAACCTGGCCAATTAGGAGCCTGGCTAGTAAAGCATTTGGATAAGTTGCTGGATCTTTTTCGCTGTCTCTCTGCATGATCTCATGAACCCTGGCAAACAAGAACAAAATATTAAAGTAAAGAAAGTAGAAAAGCCTTCAAACAATTAAACAACAACAATTTTATCAAAAAAATCAATCTGGGAAGTGATATAATAGCAGAGTTCCCTTGTTTAGAATACTTTTGAGCGATCCCCTCAATATATATATTTTGTCTTGACGGTTTTCTGTGCATCATCTCACTTGTTAAATTGGCATGTAATTTCACTTGTAATATTAGTGCTCCTTTAAACAAGAAAAAAGATGGCTTTTGTTATCATACTTACGGTTTCTCATTGTGTCGTCATATTTGAAAGTCAAAGAAAAGCATGTTTGAGCCCAAAAGTCAAAACCAAGCTATTTAAATACATATTAAACAAGTTATACCTCACAGCGATCTCTGAGTAAACATCAGAAGGTTTCTCTCCAGCGACTAGATTCACAGCAGCAGCTTCTAACTGCAGAAGCACATAAACATTTTATAAAAAAATAAACGTGTAATACAAAATGTTCAACAAAATGACAAACTTATCTAACAAATATCAGAAGAAAAGATTTAAAACGTACAGTATCGCGACCTAAAGCTGCATAGTGTTGGAGCCCATTACATGAACCATCCTGTAACAAAACGGGTAACTTTTTAGTGTGGTTGAAACATGCTAGGTGGATCCACAACTTTTTTATACATTTAAAAAAAAATTATAACATTTTGTCAATACGACTTTGTATAAAAAATCTCTTTTAAAGACGATTTTGAGATAAAACATGACACAAACGAAGCGAGTTATAGGTAGAGAGCTGAAAACTGTGACATATAGGAGCAAGTTTGATGACCTGATGAACTGGCAGGTGTGAAATGACAGTATGAGGTGATGAACTTTTGAGGGTTTCTGACAAATTGATACAAGCTGCTAAGCACTGAAAAGGATCCTCTGCTGTTAGCCACCACCGATTTCCACCAAGAGGATTATCCGCGGAATCTATAATATCATTTATATGATTTTCTACAAATTGTAATCGGCCATCATATGAAAGCTTCTCGACACCAGAACCATAAAGATTTGCTAAATGTATCCTCAACCAACATAACCCCGACCTCCCTAATGGTCTCCCTTCAGCAAACTCAAGAATTCCTCTACATAAATCAGAACTCAAATGATTTAAATGTGGGTGCATAGGATAAGCACGCCCTCTGAAGTCGAGATTGTGAGGATAGTAGAAGCCTTCCTCATCTTTCATCCTTCGCGCTACCTGTTTCTCAAAAAAACGAATATGATAAAACAGTTTAAATTTTGAATATCTGAAAAAACGAGGCAAAGTTTGAGTAATTGTCTCATTGGGTATGCATTCAACTTAAACTTAATCTATTTTCATTTATATGAATTAGATGAATACTCCATATTTGATAGAAGACAAAATGTTTACCCCTCTTCATCAATAAATGCAAGCATGTGGCTATTAGAGTAATTTATCATAGTAACCTACATTTTAACTATTAATCAAAATTCTTAAAGGCCGTTAACAACGAAGAAGATAGGATAATCTTGTCATCAAGCCAATACTATCAGTGTCGTATACCAGTAAATGAGAAGAGAGGCTGTTAACAATAGGAGAATCTTCAATCTGGTCATCAAACCAATACTATCAATTTTGTATAACAATTACTGTTCACTAATGAGAAGGGAGGCAGTATTGCAGTCTAACTTTGCCGAAAAAGATAAAGAAGGAAATATTCCATATATTATAAGACATCCCAAAAAAAGAAATTGGTGCATTTAATATGGAGTGAGAGAGTAGTCACTACTAAATTCAAGCCAGTAAATGTAAATCGTGTGGTCTAAGTGAAGAGGTCATCAGAGTTGATGGGATTACTTGCAAATATCAATGGAGTCAATCAATGTCAATTAAGAAACGGGTGCAGCTAGAGTTTATGAGAACCTTGTACAACCTTTTAACTCTATAAGTAGCATCCCCAACTTTATTGCTCAATACTATAATAGATATATGATAAAACAAATTACCGAAAGTTTTAGCTCTATGTCACATCGTTGGGAATGTAGCTCTTGGTTCATTTTCTTTGCTTTCCGCACACTCCATCTCCATTCCTTTATTTCACTTGACTCCTCAGAATTCAAATCAGGAATGGAAACCTATAATCAAACGTAAAGCAGTTTTTATATTTAGTTTAAAAAATAATAATAATAATAAACCTAATAAGTCAATAAAATAATAATGATAAACATACGGTTTCAAAACTTTGAGAATTTATCAGATAAAAAACACACCACACTTGTCACAATACATTACAATGTCTATCTTTAAAAGTAGTTCAATAAAAGCTCTTGCCTCTTAGTCAGAGGTGACCAAGTATAAATATCGAGTTAACCAAAGGCAATAGCACGAGTTTTCCTTTTTTTGTTGAGAAAATGATCAAATTTCAGATCCGGGTATGCATTGCCGATTTGCCATAATGAAAATAAAAAAGTTGAAGGACTGCCCTAGGGATATATAAACTTGAAAATGTTTAAAACTATCATTTTCTGGAAAATATCATTCTATAACTCGACATACTCACATCTTCACGATTCACAAGACCAGCAATATCACCACCTGCAGCCCAAATGCTCTCAACAACATTAAGTAATCTTTTATTCACTCTCCATTTGGTGTTTCCAAGTGTATCCAATGCCTGTTCACACCAAATTATCACAAACACGAACGTACATAATCTCCATTGGGTGTTTTCAAGTGTAAATGAAGTTTTTACCTCATAGATTTTCTGCATTTGAGCAGGTGGAGCATGCTTAACAGCATCTTGTTGCTGTCTTGATCCATGAGTACGCATGAGATATGAAGGTAAGAAGAAGTGGCCCCCAGAGTCATACCTGAAACGAGTACATGACATTTGTCTGTGTTTTAAGAATCATGTATTGATTACACCAAAGTGTTCTTTTAAATTATTCCTTTGATGTGAACATAATTCTTTAAAAACAAAAAAAAAAGTAATAGTATCACAACTGGGTCAAATTAATACCCTTTCCACTTTCTTGGAGGTACCAGCATAGGCACGTAAGGTATTATCATGTGCCGAGCCTGCATTCAGCAAATTATGAGGATTAAACATATGGCATAGGAAAAAGATAGCACATACAAATAGGTTCTTGATTGTATGAGCTGATAATTAGGGACAAAATGGGTACTTTCTAAAATGTGCCAAAAGTATCAAATATGATTTTAAAAACTGTTCTATTAAAATAACAAGCCATCATATCAAATAAAGCAATAGGTTTTTAGTTGGAGATAATATATTAAGCCAAATCACCCATTTTTAGGTGAATGGATTAAAACCGCCAACTCTAGTTATCAGGCTTTAGCTCTGAAGGGCAACATGTACACCATTTGTGTTAAATAAAGGTAAGAAAGAAAGTGAATGATTAACTTACAGTTCTTTCAAGTCCAGTGAGGATCATTTTATCGCATTCAATAACTCCACACTTTCTGACTTGACTGCAATTTTCAATATAAAATGTTAGCTATTTTGGTTCTTTTATAGTTTTATAACCTATATCCTTGTAGCTTGAGCTAAAACTTCAAATAAAATAACAATTTAAACAATGTTACCACATGGTCCACATGATATAGCAGCAAAAAGAAAAAACAATATGTAAATCTTAGGCAAGTATATTGTGTAAACATATTAAAGTGAAGCTTTTTCTAAGAGCCTAAGAGGAATGACAAATCTCACCCGGATTCCATTGCTATAATCTTGAAGATATGGCGAAATGCTGGCCGAATATCAGGTGGGGCATCAGCTGCCTGGCTAGCTGGAGATTGAACATAAGCTATTTCTGTTAATAACTCAATAAGACGGCATCCCAACTGTATAAAAATAAGCAATTCTATTGTTAGTAGTCATTAAACATTGTAATCTCAACATTTAAACTCCCTGCATCCCACGATAATTGCCCTTTATAACATATTCAAAGCTAAAAATGTTTTTTCTTACAGTTCTAGTAATTCATATTGTGTTTGCAGCGAGGGTGGGAGACAGGAAGTAGATTGTTTGAGAATAAGCATAGATTGGTGAGAACGAACCTTTGCTTGCTTATCTCTGCCCCAAGGTTGATATTCTTCATTTTGCAAAATCTTTTGTACCTCCCTTATTCTCTTTCTTTTGATCAAAGTTTTAACTCGTTTCCTGAGCATCTCATTTTCATTGGTTACATCTTGTTGAGCTTGAATTAAAACCTTCTTTTTTGGGCAATTCTTGCTTTTCTCCAAGAAAGTCTGTATTCTAACCTGAAGAATACCTGTTAGTACATCTCATCTACAACATTCGTCTAACACAATACAAATGTTACCATACGAACAAATATCCTCCTCTTATTAGTTTCCTTTCAACTAAGTCAACAATTTGTGAGGTCATGGTTAATTAAACTTTGCTAATGTGGAGTTAGCACTTGGGTAAAATTGATGTTAAACTAGCACTTAGGTTAATAGGACCGTAAAAACAAGCAATATGCGCAACCTATATCCACGAACACCAATTTGGCAATCTTTATATCAATTAGTAAAATTAAAAAAAAATATGAAATTGAAGTAGAAATTACTATCTCACCTCAAGCTCAACTGCCATTCCAATTTGGATAGCAGCCTGAACCACCCGAACATACCGATAATCATGGCCCATCATCAATAGCCCCATCATCTTATGCATCACAATGATGGCCATTTTATCAGCTGGCAATGAATCAATATAAGGGGCATATGCTTCCTGATGCTTCTTTGTATTAGGTGATTTCTGTTCCTTCTCAATTGCTTTAGTCAATGGCTCAAACCAACCTGCAAACAGTGACTTCACATAAGGCAAATTAGGTGCCAATTTCTTCTCACACATCTCCCTCTGAAACTCCCTATATTCTTCGGTCATCTTCTCCCAAGCCTCTGTTTCTGCCTTTATTTGTCTCCTTCTCAAAATATAATAATTCCTTTTGTCAATTTCAAATTTAACCCTCTTCTTAACACTATTCCTATAGAAGTTCTTCATCAGCAATGAAGTAATCCAAGGCGGCTCTTGAATATAAACCCGTTTCGTGTTCGTCTCAGAATTAGCTGCCGTATCAAACCCATGTGTGATTCGCTGTAAAGTTGCAAGATTTTCGAGATTCTTGGTGAAATTTTCATCCACTGAGTCAGTAAGTGGGTGAGAATGGGTCGATGAAATTGGGTCTTTTAGGGATGGTAATTTGAGGTTGTGAGGAAAAGAGGAAGAATAAATTAATGGGTTTAGAGATGGGTTCTTGAAAAGCTGAAGGGTGGGAAGATGTGTGGTGGGTTTTTGTGGTTTTCTAGGTTTGACATTGTTGGTTGACCATGGAGATTGAAGGTCACCTCTAGGGCTAGGGGAAAAGATAGCTGATGAAGCCATAGTTAAACTACCTTGATATTTGTTGCTTCTGGTTTTTGAGAGGTGGAGGGAGGTGGATAAGGGGTGGACATAAGGTTGAAGAAGACGATGAGTAAACCCTGCCTAAAACCTTGTGTTAGCCTTCCTATTTTTTATTTTTATGAAGTTTCATGTACAAGGGTAAATTCGTCTTTTTCTCCTTTTGACGAAAATCAAATATACGAAACTAGGAAAACAAGATTGATCTTCGTTAGTTCGTCTAGCTTTACCTAGAACAAAATCAAAACTAAACATGGATCTTTTTATTAGAAACAAAAAATAAATTTAGTACATCACATTTGAATTTATAATCGACTTTAAAAGAGACTACTTCGGATGAATTTGGTTAACCTCGTACTAAGTTCACAGGCTAATTACGATGTAACACTATACTAGATAACAAAATGTTTAATATTAGATTGACATCTCATATAATACTAGACGTATTTGAGAACCTGCAAAACTTAGCTTTTAAGGTTTCTATTTTAAGATATAGACATTACTTGGTTTGTACTTGTTATTTAGGAACTAATTTATACATAATATATACAAGTGATTAATAACATATGGTATAAACAGATAATATATTTATGACCAATTTTGTTATATACGTATCACTCCCCTTATCATTAAAGTGTTAAAGATCTTGAAAATTTCCAATTCAGATGTGATGAGCTGGACCTTTTTATCCTCATAGGTAATAGCCCTAAAAATCATGACCTAAGGGATGAGTCTTCCACTCTTCCTAGATCAAGGTGTTGTGATGCATTTCTTTCCTTGAATGTAAGACCCTAAGTCGGGTATATGATACCAAACTCTTAACGGGGTGTTTCATTCATATATTTTTTTTCATTAAATTTGTATTTTACAAGATTGTAAATAATGTCTACTATTTTGTTGATAAAATATGTCAGAATTTACATTTGCTAATTTTTTTTATTAATCGGTTACATGAAATGTCTCGTAATAATAAAAATAATAATAATCTTAATAATAGAAACACTAATTCCTGATTCAACTGTTATCGCAAATCTGTGGGGCAATTTTTACCAACAACTAGGATCTCATGTCAACTCTCAATTCCAAATTCCACTAACATCGGTGCAAATCTATGAGTATATCAATTTTCTTTTTTCATCTTCCGAATATGTTTAAGGTTTCGCACCATAAATATTTCAAATTTACATTAACAAGTATATTGTTTAACTCGTATTTTAGAATATGCTTCTAATTTGGCAAACCTTTTAAGTATGTTCTAGAAAGTGTAGGGCTTTAAGAATGAACTAACTTGCAATTAAAGCCTTTAGAATGAACTAATGTACAATCAATATAATGGGTCTCCTACGGGTGAGTTTAATATGGAAAAGGGTCACAGGGAGACCCGTTGGCCCCTTTTTTATTTCTTATAATTGCTGAAAGTTTTAATATTTTGATGAAGGAAGCAATCGAAAAAAAGAAATTTAAAGGGATTGATATTGGTGGTCAAAATAAAGTGAATATCTCACATTTACAATATGTGGATGATGTCATTATCTTTGGGGAATGAGACTTGGATAATTTTAAGAAACTCCTCAAAATCATGGAATGTTTCCATAGGTTGTCGGGACTTAAAATTAATTTGGGTAAGAGCTCGTTATTGGGGTGGGTGCAAATTCAGAGGAGGTAAGACAGTGGGCAAGTCTAGTCGGGTGCAGGGTTGGGGAACTCCCATTTACTTATTTGGGAATGCCGGTGGGAGGAGACATGAATCGGGAAGCCACTTGGAAAGGCATTATAGACAAGGTGCAGAATAAATTGTCTTATTGGAGAGCAAACATGGTCTCATTCGGTGGTCGACACGCTCTGGTAAAATCAATTCTCGGAAGTTTACCGTTGTATTTTTTCTTGTTGTTTAAGGCCCAAAGAGTGTTATTGTGTCACTTGAGAGAATCAGAAAAAATTTATTTTGGGGTAAAGGGTTTTCGGGTGGGGGGAGGGTTAAATACATTCACTGGGTGGGTTAGGATAGAATCCTAAATTCTTTTGGGAGGGGAGGTTTAAACATTGGGAGCCTTAGGGCGGCTAATCTGGGTCTTTTGGGTAAATGGTGGTGGAGGTGGGTGGAGGAAGAGGGGGCGTTATGGGTTAGGGTGATTAGAAGCATATATGGGTACGGAGATGGGGTTCCTTGGGTTAGTGAGGTAGGTAGATTGGGGAGGGTGAATATGGCGTGGGGTAACATTATTAAGGTTGGGGATATTTTAGAAAAAAGGGGATTTCTTTTAAACATTCTTTTGGGAAGTCTTTAGGGTCGGGAACCTCCATTCGGTTGTGGAAGGACAAATGGGCGGGGGATTTTGCACTTAAAGATAGGTTTAGGAGGTTGTTCTATCTAGAAGTTAATAAAGATGTGGAGGTGGCGGATAGAGGCCGATGGGAGGAGGGGAGGTGGAGTTGGGAATGGGGTTGGAGAAGAGATCCGAGGGGTAGGGAAAGGGGGGAGTTGGAGGAGTTCTATAATTTGATGGCTACTTGTATTCCATTAGAAAATAAAATTGATAAGGCGAAGTGGTGGTTATTGATGGATGGGATCTACACGGTGAAAAAGCTTAGGAATATGATGGATGCGGTGAATTTAGGTGGGGTAGATAATGGGTTGGAAACTTGGTGGCATTATAGAGTCCCTAAGAAGGTGAATATATTTATATGGAGGGTTAGGAGGGGGAAAATTCCGGTTAGGAAAAATCTTGATTCTTTGCAGGTGGACTTAAATACAGTTCTTTGTCCTCACTGCGATGAAGAGGTGGAAGATGTCGAGCACGCTTTGTGGAGGTGTCAAAAGTACAAAAAGGATGGTCGCTCTTTGCAAGGTGGTGGTCAAAGTCGTTGGTAGAGGTTAATTCGGTTTTGGAGCTGTTGACACAAGAACAATAGTTATGGCAAGCTGCGGTATGGATCTTTATATATCTTATTTGGTCGTACAGAAACATGGTTGTGTTCAAGTCATCGTCGCAGAAATTGGAAGATATGTTTTTTGAGATGCAATTAAAGTCGTTCAAATGGGTTCTTGGAAAAAAAGGTCTATCGAGAGAGAATTGGACTTCGTGTGTAACACCACTTCTTTAAAAACAACTATGTTTACATAAACTGCCAATTAGCGTTTCCAAAAGAGATTCAAGTTTACCAAAATATGTATCTATTTACATAACGCTAATGGATTTAACAAAAGTAGTGTTAGTGTTTAAACAACATATTCGGAGATATCCGATCGACTACACCGTTGGGGCCTTCCCCTTGTTGCTGCCTACCGTACCTGCAAGCATAAAACACATAACGTAAACGAACGCTTAGTGAGCATATTACTGAACAGATAAACATATAAAGCATGAGCACTCTTCTAGGGATGCTTTACATCCCAGCTACCGCTTGTAAAACCATAAATGGTTACTCGTCCCGAGGCATGACCACACCTCGCGCGTAGTCAATCCCCTAACACTCTTCTTGGGTATAAGGATCTCAATATACCCCTCTTTCCTTCTTTTCCAAGTCCCAGTACAACTACTCGTAACTTGGCATCCACTTTTCTTAGTATAAAGCTACTCTTAGCTAAATACTATCTTTCCTTGAGCATCGTTATATCACAAGATAATTAAACATCTTAGACACATAACATATACAGGTATCATGAAATCACATTCTTTCAAGTAAATCATGCATATGTACTGACTAAATATAGTTAAGTATACTCACCTTATCAGCAGCTAAGCAAATATACTCCTAATAGGGTGACGTAGAGCTCTTAACGCCTATAATTCAAGAATGAGTGCTATATTAACTTCTTAGCACTTGACGGCAACTTAAACTGAACACAAAACAGTAAACAACATTTTCTGACTCTAGGCCTCTCCTACGGCCGTAGAGAATCATCCCTACACCCGTAGGAGTTTCCTTTACTACGGCCGTAGGGATCCACCCAGCGCCCGTAGGACTTGTTCTCTACCTCCTACGGTTGTAGGCTATGTGCACTACGCCCGTAGGTTCTATTCCTTCGTCCTTGGACGGTATTTCCACAAACACAAAACCACGCCCGCAGGAACCCCTGCCTACGGCCGTAGGGGCAAAATTTCAAGAATCATCAAAATACCTTCCTACGCCCGTAGGGAATACTCCCTGCGGCCGTAGGAACAGTCGGTTCAGCATACCAGTTTGCTCTGTTCGAACAGCATACGAAAATTCGAGGTTTTCACCTCTAAACTCAATTCTAACCTTATTTTTGGAACCACAGAGCATCTACTATCATGTTGTTCGACCTTTTAGACCATAAAGAACATCACAAACAACACTTACAAACCAAAACAAGGATCCATGCCATGAATCCGAACCTTTAACCTAAATTCTTCAAAATACAACAAGAACACACATACCTTTGCTATGAAATCACCACCAATCACACTTAGATGTAATTTCCTTCTCCCTTGATCGATTTCAGCAACCAAAGTTTGTGTATGTGTGTGTGTCGTAGGTGTGATGGTGCAAGAACAGGGAATTGACCAAGTATGGTCAATGTAGCTCTTAAGAATCACAACTTTGAGTATATGGCATAAATGGTCCCTGAACTAGTTAGTTTGCTGAAATTACACTTTGGCCCTTCTACTTATGATCATAAAAATATATTTCACATAATCACATAAAGACATTTCACTGTACACGTAAACACTTAACATTTAAAGTAAGAAACGCATGATAGGAGCTTTCAAACCTTGGGGTGTTACATCGTGGCTGTCTAACCCGAGTTTGTTGGTGTAATATGTGCTACAGGGAGTTTTTTCTTTTCGATTTTTTGTATTGCTTGGTATGTATTTTCGAGATAGAATCCCAGCTGCTTTTGAGGTGGCTTGTTTTTAGTTATCTGCTTGCTTGGTGTAGAGTGTTACACCATTAGTCATTGGGTAGGTGGAGGTTAGAGGGCATGTTGGTTTTGTTTTCTACAGGATGGCTTAGCTGCCATGTTGTGTTCTTTGATATTTGGTATATGGTATTTGCTTTTTCAAAAAAAAAAATATAAACTGCAAGTAAATATAAAGTGCAAGTAACAACACCTTTGACATAGCAACATAATTATGTACAAGTAGAGAACTTATACTAAGTACATCACTGTAAGGTAATTAAGTCACTATTACAACTCACAGTCCAAGTGTTAGAGGGATCAACACCGGTGCACCGACGTTCCTTGACCATGTGTTGATACGAAGCAATTAGCAAAGAATCGCTTTTTGTTACATCTCAAACGTCGCCATAAACAAGAAATAATCTCTTACTTTGTAAGTTATGCGTAAGTAGCTAAAAAAGGCGCAACGATTTCACGACCTTGTTGTTGATTACGATTTTTTTCAAAACCAGAAATCCATCATTGCCTGTGTATGTCCATGAATAAGAGCAAGCATTCGTCAGCCATGGAGATTTCAGCAAGTGATTTAACTAACACATAGGTGGCACTCTTAATCCATTTACTTGTGAATAGGTTGTGTTATGTTTTATCTCTAACAGTCAAACAAGCAAAATAAAAATACAGCTTAAAAGGGAATGCGTCAAATGGATCGAAGATCACTCAAAGCGTGTATCTAATACATAAAAGTTCCAAAACAATTTTATAAGTTATATCGCTATTGAACTAATATTGTTTCTCATACATAATACATCCGGAATTTCTTTTTTTTAAGGAAGAAAGAATAGAAAATCTAACCCTTTTTGAACCATACAAAAAATTGTGTGCATTGATCTCAAACCATTTAAAGCGTCTCATAACCCACCCAAAGTTCCTTATGTTGCAACCTCTAAATTAACACAAACACAATACAAAATTTTAACATACCTCTCTAAGCTGAATCATCACTACGTCATAATTTGGAGAAGACTTGTTGATTTTTTTGTTTTTGCTTCTAATTTCTGATTGTAATAAATTTAATTTCTCGTTTATCTCGTACAACAATCTCCTTTCATGTTCCTCTCTTGTGGTCGATGGTTCCAGTCTTACATTCTGCTCTAATGCCTCGGTTTCTTCGGCGTCAGTGATATTAGCATCGGCGGCTGCAACAGATTTGGTTGGTTGAACAAGTGCCAAATGACAACCGACATTGATACTATCTTTAGGCAAAAGCTCCTTCCTGTCTTTGTGTTTTGGAAGTAGATGTCTTTTTGAAAATACTTCTTCTTTATCATAAGGTTTTTCAGGTGATTGAAGGAATGTAGTCAACTTTTTAAATTTTTCATCGTCTTTATTTGATTTCCCATCATCTTTGGTCACACTTTCAAAAGAATCAAGGGTTTCATCAATTTGTGGGACTTCAAAGACATCATGCACACTCGGTGAGCAAGCATTTGAAGCTATCTTATCCTCTAATGGCTTTTGGGAAGGTTTTGCAATCTCCATTTCGTTAAGTTTAAAAGGAATAGAGGAACATCTTGAAGTTTTAGGAGACGAGAAGAGATATTGATCTCCTACCATCTCTTCTACTACCTTGTCTAAATTGCGTATTTGCTCCAGATACGAATTAATATCCACCGAAGAACCATCTGCCTTCAAACCCATATCCAGATTTTGATTACTTTCATCGTCACGTGAACTTTCTTCCACTATTTTTGCAATCATATCAGGATCTTCGATTATGGGTCTTTCCCTTTCGAGATGACCCTTTTTCAAATTTGGAAACTTTAAACGTTTTGGAGGTGGAGTGTTTCTCTTAGTAATAGCATCAGAGCTTGTTTCTCCAGCTAAACTTTCGTTTCGTTGCAATAAATTCTCGGGAAATTTTACTTCATTGACTCCAAGATCGTCATAACCTAAGCTTAACAGTTTGTATCTGTAGGCTTGAACTTGGTAATCTAGAGAAGCAACTTCCATTTCTTTCTGGTACATATATTCCTCAAATATTTCCATATATTCTTCTGCATGATTCATTTTCTCTTCTGCGAGTCTTTTGTATTGTTCGGCTTCCATTTTTACAGCAGCCTTTTCTCCTTGAAGGCGAAGTATCATGGACAACGCTTCACTAGCCGCTGTAGCAGCAGATTCTCTTTCCACGTCTAGTTCGTTGTAAAGTTTTTGTAGAAGTCGTTGTTGAGCACAAAGCGCTTCTTTTAAACTAATATTATTGGGTTCTAATGATGTTGTTAAAGCCATCGCGATGTTTTCACTCATGGCTTATTTGAAGCGAAACCGATTGAGTAATTTTAGATCTTCTCAAAGACGATTACAAAAATAGGTTGTGAGCATTAGGAACGATTGATTACCTGATAATGCCAACGCGCGCCTAATTGATAACAAGCTACAACAATCTCCCAAAGAATTACAATTCCAAAACAAATTACAAAAGACCCACGATGAAGAAAGATGAACGTAGGTTGTAGAAGAAAAAGAAAAACAAGGATAATCACACGATCAAACAAAGATCAAATAACTTTGTAAGTGTTTCTTGTTTTATTGAATTACCAGAAGACAAGAAACAATGATCGAGTGACAATGATTGATTTCTTATATCAAAAGCCAAACCCCATGGATCATGGGTATGGCTTTTGATTTTACCTTATAAAAGAATTTTCTTGTTTTCTTCAACACTTGAACATGTAACAATTTGAAATTCTTTGTCTAATCCTGACCTTGCTTTTCTCAAATCTTGCATATATATCTATGACTACAAATTTCCGCAATGATGATCGACTTTGCTAGATTTGGGAAATTTGTGTGGTGTAATCATCTAAGTGTGGGGTTGGGAGGAGTTGTAGTTCATAAGGATGGTCAGGTTCGATAGTTCTTCACAATTTATCCGTCTTTATCTCAAAAGTTTTGATTCAAGTTTGAATTTAATGGACCAAATATGAGCTTGAAACATTAGAAGGTTTTCAGATATGATTTTTCAAGTTCAGTCCTTATAGTTTTAATTTATATTCATAGTTTCTATTTTGAAAATTTATCATAAACTTAGTTATTGGATACCACCATAATCAACCCAGAACTTAACTTCGGTCACTAACCTACAATGTAACCTTAACCATCATAATCAACACAAAAGTTGATTTAAAGTAAATGTACCTTGATATTTCTTTCATTGTTGTTATCCTCTAATGAATGTTCTTGGTGTTTATGTTGGGTTTTTTTAAGGTTCTTCAACACAACCATTACCTACTGTCCTACCCACATAAATACGGTAAAGAAATCGAATTTATATAATTGAAAATGGAGAACACTATCAAATATGCAAAAATATAGTAAAAGTTCAAGAAACAAAAATATATTAGGTAGATATTTGGTTTACCTTAGATCTATTTTAGACATACTTTAGTTCGTTGTGTAGACCTTTTCAAAGAGTACATAAACCAATTATATACTAATAATATATAACGTCTATATGTATTTAACTAGTGTTCAAGATTCAAGGATATGCATTTTTTTTCAAGAAAAACGTGTTATACTAGTTAAAGACCACAATTTTATGTTTTTTTTTTCAATTGTTGTCTCATTTTCTCTTGTCTTGTTTTCTTCATAGAAGAACTTTTGGTACCACAAAATTCATGACAAATAAAAATCTCGCCAAAGCCTATTTGCTAAACCACATGTTTACAGATTTTACATAGGCAAATTCCATTACATATTATAGTATACATCAAAGCCGCAAGCATTTAAAAGGCAAATAAAATTATAAATCTGATTACAAGATCCATGAAATGCAATAAAAAATAACAATTTAAAATAATCGATAGCTTATTGACGAATTAATAATAGTTGATTGCCTGGACGAATGAAGATCAAATTTAGTGTTGGTTACAAGGTCAAACTTGATTTGATTCTTGATTGTTTGATCACATTCACAACTAGCGAGTAAATGTTCTTAATTGATTTGGAAATTAAAAGGTAAAAGGACGTGAACAGTTGAGTTAAACGTGCATGTAAATGATGACTTGTTTTACCCTTAATGAGCCTAGTGCAGGATAAGTTAGACCAACTCACTAACTTTTTTTTTTTAAACGGTAAAGTTAGTTGTTAGTAAATTAGTAACACCAAGTTAGAATTAAATTTTATTGCCAAGGTTTGAACCCTGAACCTCCTAGAAGGCTTTGCCTCCCCCTCACTCTTAACCACTAGGCTAAGAGATCATTGGTAACTCACTAACCTAATGATGTCCCTAAACTTGTGTTATCCAGAGTCATAGCTGCATGGGTGTTCAAAATAACCCGAATACGAGTATTTGTTCCGAGTACCTGAAAATCCGATCCAAAATTATCCGAAAATTTGGATATCCAAATTTTTGGATTCAGATTCGGATGGTGATTTTATAAAGTTTCGAATTTCGGATACCCGAAAAATATTTTTTTATACTGATTGTTTATTTGATTTTATTAACATATATAGTTTTATATACATGTATTTTTTATTTTGAAGCATATCTGAGCTATTTTTGATGATTAATTTAGTAATTATATTTTTAGAAAATTTATATGAAAATTTTATATTATTAGAATTTTTGGATATTTCGGATTAATAACCCCTAAGACCATGCATACCGCCACCCCAACCGCTAGCGGCTAGGGCAGCGGTTTGGGGATAACACCCCTACGCCCCTTGCGGTTTTGACCCTCTGGTTACCTCCCCGGTTTCTCCAAGCCACGGAACCCTCGCAATTTCTTTTTTTTCTTCCCTTTTTTACTGTTGAACGGTCACTTTTTAAAAAAAAAATTATTTTTCAAAAAACCTAGCCAACGGCTAGTTGTATTTTTCTTATTTTTAGTTTTCCTAATTAACTCTATAAATTCCACATCAAACAATTCTCACTTTTCACACCAACAAAACCTCATCTTTCTCTCTATTTCACACACTTTCTCTCTATTTCATATGGATTCAACTACGCCAACTTCATCGCGTGGTAGCCGTGGTAGGGGTTCGGGTTCGGGTTCAACACCAACCTCAGACCCTAACCTCGGGTTTCAAGTTTCCGCTCAACCGGGTTACATTCCACAACCGGACCCCAACGTTGGGTTTCAACCATTTCAAAACCCGGACATTAACGTTGGGTTTCAACAATTTCAACTACTTTCGCCAGATGCTTTTAGTTCACAACAATGGATGATACATCACGTCGTAATCATTTTTTATTTTAATGGAATGAAATGATAATTTAGTTATGAATTTTTTTAATATATAATTAAATGTATCTAAAAAACAAATTAAAAAAAGAGGGAAAAAAGTTGGGGTAGATGGGGTGTGGTACTCCACTTGAGGGTAGGAAAGGGGTATGAAAAAGAAAAACAGATATGACGCAAATGTGGTAACAGAATTCAGAGGGTTCAGACTTCAGAGAGTTTGTTACTCATGGTCTAATTTAGAGTCTTGGCGAGGGCCGAACCTTGGTTACAACTTACGAACCCACCATGGCCATGGGTGGCTAAAAGCAAAGGTGCATAATCAAACAAATAAACTTCAAGGTCCATAATTGTAACTTTTATAAGAAACCAGGGACCTTATTGCAACTAACTCTTCTTGTTAAAGTAAACAGTAGACAGGGATAAGATGACGAATCGACGATTGTCTCAAACAGCGGTGGTGTTGCAGCAGAACTCCAATGGCTGGGGTTACTACCGGCTGCTGTATTCCTCCTTTCAAACAACCTATTTCTCTCTCTAATTTTCAGTCCAAGCCCTTCCATCTTCGCATTGACTTTCATAATTCCTCCATCGCCCGCGGCTGCAGCATCACCTGCCGGTACGGTGGTGGCGGAGGCGGCGGAAGTTATTCGCGTCAAGGAGATTCTAGGCGGCCTAAGCAGAGTTCTGATGATGATCCAGCCCTTGATATCTCCAGTATTAGGTATTATTACGATTTCCGAACGAGTCATTGTATTCTTACTTAATATAGACATTTGATGGAAATTGCACAAATCAATTTGAAAAATCCTACTGAGTGATTACCAACTCTTTGCGGAAATTAAATGAAAAACGCTGAATTCTTGCAAGAGTACCTTATAGGCATTATTGAATTTTGTCGAGGACACGTTGGAAGGTATCTGGTTATAAATGCTAGAAAAAGTGATTAACACGTATTGTTTGAATTGAGGAATTAGTTTGCAATCTTTTGGTGGAAGTAAAATGTGTTCTTCGTTTTGTGCTTTTTGTTGATTCTAAATAGGTCAGGTACAGTGAGGCTTATCGATGAGGAACAAAACATGGTGAGTGTTTCTTCATCATCTTCTTACATCTATGTTCTTTGTTTCTACGGCGGGACTGATTAAAATGTTTTTCTAGGTTGGTGTAGTATCTAAAAGTGCTGCTATTCAGATGGCTGAAGATGCTGAACTTGACCTGGTATGTGTGTAAATTAGTATGCTAACGCCCAAGATTTAATTACTTCTGAAATGTGAACTAGTTTCCGTTTATAATTTGCATTCACTTCCAAGAGGCCTCCTTAAGATTAATGCCTGTAAGTCTAGTCCATATGGCTATTAGTAGAATGATATATTTATATAGACAAGTAATTAGGTATTGGTTGCAAATGTAGAGCTGTAAGCTGTTAGTCCAAATAGTTTTTACTTAAGAGACCTCCTTTAGAGTAACCTAGTTCTTACTTGAGAAATGACATCAACTGCTGTTGAGATAGTCATAACTTCTAAACAGAGTTCTTGACAATCAAGAGTCTTACCCTTGGAATAGTTAGTGTTACTTATCAGACAAATTTTAATTATGTTTTCAAATTTTCCTAGTAAATCCCATTAAGGCACCCATATAATGTGGTGGTCACGAGTTCAAATTTCTCTACTCCCTTGTATTCTGTCCAATTATAGAGTGCACTTATTTGATCAGTTTGATGTTATACACAAGAACGTTAAGCTAAGGATCGTAGTAAGGAAACTGACAATTGGTATTATGTTTCTGCTTGGAGATTGTTTTAGTTACTCATATTGTCATGTATCAAAATAGTATCATTTATAATGTAAACCTGTTGATCTTTCAATTAGTCTGCGATCATGTACTAATATTCTGCTTCAAGTTTTCTTATTTGTTTGTGTACAAGGATTTTTTTTAGATGCTTTTAAATTATATCTTAACCATTCTCTTCCTTAACATAAATACATTACTTTTGTAGGTTATATTGTCTCCAGAGGCAGATCCTCCTGTTGTCAAGTTGATGGATTACAAGTAAATTACATCTCTCCTTTTTTATTATTGTGTTGATGATAAGTTATATATAGCAGTGATCAATTTTTATTTGCATGGGGATATCAGTGACGTGTAAATGTAGTTGATGTTGATACATCCACAACCAAGCCAAAAAAGGAATATAAAAGCAAACATGATACATGTTTGTTGAAGTCTTTATAATGTATTTGTCTTTTTGTTTAACTTCTACTTATATATCTATATATAATTGTCTTGAGTGAGAAAATAGTTGAATATTGCATTTTTACCCCTACCACAGAATCGTGGAATTTAAGGTCATAAATTGAGGCCCTTATATGCAAACTGCTTAATTTCTACGTAATGATATCGTAGAAGTTGGTGCACTGAGGTTCGTGTCAGTTAAATTCTGTTTCTTGTTTGGCTGTCTTAAAACTTAGATTTTACTGTTACTGATCGTATGTTCTCCAAATTTCACAGTAAATATAAATATGAGCAACAAAAGAAGAAAAGAGATCAGCAAAAGAAAAGTCTAGGTAAATGCCTCTTCTTTCTTTGTTTAGCTCCCTAAGTTCATTATAAGAGATAGTAAGATACTGACTGAGGTATGTACTTTAATGCTAGCTCATCGCGTGGATCAGAAGGAGCTTAAAATGGGGTAAGAAGCTTTGGTTCAAACACAACAAACCTAATTTTTTGGTTATGATATTATTCGTGCCCCTAAAATATCTGCAAAAACTACCTGTGTACAAGGTGAAACTGCTATGATATGCCATGTAAGTCTGATTATTTATATGGTGCATGTGTTATGTATTATTTGGAAAAAGAGCTCGGCTATTCTATGGCTTCATTGGTTTACATGCCCACATCCATGATGAGGTTGACTATTTTTGAAGTAGAACCATTAACCTAGTGCACTACTAAAGCATGGTCAATAAGCTAATTTCTATTACATACTTGGTCAAAATGTATGATTACTTACATAAGTGTTCTTTCACAATCATTTCAATTAAATTCCTTTTGTCAATTATTATTTAATCAGATAAGATAAGCCTGACAACGTTGAGGTGATCAACATCTAGTAGTTGTACTTCTATATTGCTCATCCTTTTCTCCAAGATTGATAATGGACGGAGGTTAACTATCTGATTAACTAGGAGTGAATATGCACGTGACTGGTGAAACTTTTTCTTTGAGTGTGCAATCAAAAAATATAAGAATATATGTTGGTATTTTTTCTGTTTTCTCTTGTAAAGTTCATAATATTGCAAACCGGAATTTCTCAAAGTAATGAACTATTAGCTTCAATAATACTTTTGCTGCTTATTATCATGTTTATTTGGTAGACTGCATTGAAACCATGACATATTAGAGTGGCACTTTTGGACACCTGATAGATGATCATCTTTAAACTGGATAAGTTTTAGTGAAAGATGTATTGGAGTTGGCAATTCCCATATACTTATTATATTGGTTGTCTTTTATCTCAAACGGATCAACTCAATGTTTTAGCTAAAAGGGGATGGGTCAAAGGGGTTGAAAGTCTTGGTGCATACAACCTCCTAAATTGTTGTATTCAAAGATCTGGGTTATCATTTTAATTGTAATTAGCTATTATTTGTTTAAGAAAAGAAACAACCCAGCTCTTTTTGGCATGTACCAAAAAATTGACCCGTTTCAGCTCGTACCATTTTTGACCCATTACCTAACCAGATCTTGCAACCTCTAGTTGTTTTCTATTATTTGTTTCTTTATGAAGTGGTTGCAGCAAGTGGGATGAGGCTGGCTTTGTTTATCTGTTCTAATGCGTTGGGATTTATGTTACTTGTCTAATATTTACAACCCAATCACATTTTATGGCAGTTACAATATCGATGTGCATGATTATACCGTGCGTTTGAAAGCTGCTCAAAAGTTTTTAAAAGATGGTGACAAGGTGCTCATATAAATTCCAACAACGTGGTATTTAATAATTGCTATGTGATTGTATTCATCATGTACTTGTTGGTGATCTCATAGGTCAAACTAATAGTAAGCTTAAAGGGACGGGAAAACGAGTTCAAAAATAATGCTATTGAGCTTATTCGACGTTTTCGTGATGACGTAGGGGAGGTACGTAATATGCTTTTTACTCGCAAGAAACGAGTCAAAATTTCTTAATTTCATTTGTTTTGACAGGTATTACATTCTTTTCTTTTGGGGTTGTCGCCTGTCGGTACTAATTATCTTTTCGCATGCCAAACCTAAATGAAAGTTTGATTCGTCATTATTTGGCAATAAGTCACTTTGGGGTGCATCTTTTTTCTTAATAAAAGCATAGGGTATTACCAATGCTTCATATATTTCATGCCAAATCACCCACCCTCGACTTTTCTCTCTTCATACTTCAAATAAGGAAAAAACCATGCTTCAATGCTTCCCACCTTATAATGTTATTTGTGTGACCCATCCCAACCAATTAATAGCTCATTTTGACTTATTACAACATTTACTAACGACTCTTTTGGTTCATGGTTGAATCGTTCTTTGCAGTTAGCCGTTGAGGAGAGCAAGAATTTCAGAGACAGGAATATGACATTGGTATTGATTCCAAATAAAGCTGTTGTACAAAAAGAAGCACCAAAGAAGAAAGAAAAGTCAACAGGGACTGAAGTTTCG
Source organism: Pulicaria dysenterica (assembly GCA_947179395.2). NCBI lineage: Eukaryota > Viridiplantae > Streptophyta > Magnoliopsida > Asterales > Asteraceae > Pulicaria > Pulicaria dysenterica. The sequence continues at coordinate 72,217,190 of OX359294.1, read as the reverse complement.
TCAAGTGTATGAGCATACATGCATAATTATGATCACGGGCCAAAACAATTCGTGATTGTGATAACAGGGAGAACATGAGGCTGCTAAGCCTCACTTTTACTCCTCCAAAATTTTAACAGATTTTTAAAGTCGTGTATAGTGTTTAGCATGTCCCAAGTAAGTTGTTGTTTTGTAGCAATAGTATAATATATCTATTTTTCCGCTTGGTTAGCAAACATAATACTTTCATCTCATGTGAAAATTAGAGGTTAAATTGATGGGTTATAATTATACCGGTTTTTGCCTCCCCAAGATCAGTAAGTAGCTATACATTTTAGATCGAAACAAGATGTATAAAAGACTAGAAACTTTTAAAAGCTATACTTTAGGTCATTGCACCGGTGGTTCTTTTAGTATTAGGACTATTTCACATTCGGTCCTTTAAGCCAAAAGGTGATGGGTTTTTTGCACATTCGTTAACTTTAACAGTGTTGCAGTTAAATGTTTTAAAAATATCTATTTTACCCATCCATATTCATCACACGTAATGATCAAATTCTTGTATTGTCATTGGTTCTTCCAAACTCCGTACCCACACTATACTTGTCATTTCAAGACTTTTGTTGCCCAAACCCTTCGTTTCTCAAATCGATTGTTGAATGTTTCTTGCATCTCCTTCAATATTTCTTTATTCCTCGACTATGGCTGCATCGATTGCTAAAGCTTTTGTTTGTCCTCCTGTAAAAAGGAATTCATCTATTGCAAAGAGGATTTTGATTGTTTGTAAGGTCTCATGAAGTAAACCTACATTTGAATCGTAATTTGAGGTTTCATGATGTAATTTTTTTGTTAAAATTCTTCAATATGATCAAGATACGAGCAATTCAAATATGGATATTTTTTTTAAAGTTGGTCTGTTTGTGAAGACGCGTGGCTTTTAAAAATCTGACAGATTTCCAATCTTGCTCTTTTAAATGGGTAGTTCATATTTGTTTTTTAAGCTCTTAAAATAAATATACATCTCAATTGAACCACATATATATACGGAATTTTTTTATCTAGAATTGTTTTTTGTACAAAAACTATGAGAACTGTTAGTAACACAATTAATAACTTATTAACATGGGTAATATGGTCATTTATATATTAACCCAACTATAAATTGCGTTTGGGTGAATCCTCGTTAATTTGCAAGACTTGATTTTTTTTATAATACTCCTAATTAATACGACATTAATAAGCTGCAAAAATTTATTAGCCATTGATTATATATAAAAGAAAATATATGAACTAATGAGGGTGAAAACAACTAAATTAGATACTTTAGCAACGTAACTTTATGCCCTTAAAAAAGGAAAGCTTTGGAGTTCGCTACATAGAAGAACGACTAGTGCAAAGTGATAATCTTGTCTTGCAAGTTGCAACTAATCTTATTCTTAATTCTTTTACCTCTTGACAAAAAATGAAAAAAGAAATTAAAACCGAGTCAAATGCTTGACATTCAAATATTAAACATTATATTTATTTTATTGTTCATATCTCATAACTTGTAACAATTGTTTTGAATCTCCCGAGTATCCTAATAAAATTTGAGTTACATTTAAAAATAAATAAATAAAAAAAACATGCAGCGTTTCTGCCCATGATACAAACCAAGTACAACCAAAAGTAACTATAACTCTATAACCTTTGTTAGCTAATAACTACACATTTTTGGCTTAACTTATTAAGCGCTTATAAATCTAGCCTTTTTATAATACATCTAATTTTATTCGGCTTATTTTCTTGATTCTGAGTTTAAAATGATCTATAAATAAGAAAATAACTCGAGCTTATAAAAATTAAGCTGAGAATACATAAGCTTATGAGAGATAAACCAAGCTTATAAACTCATAATAAGCTAAAATATAACCACATTTGTGGTGATATACTATTTTCAGTGTCTTAGGAAATCCGTATACTCATGATGGTGGTGTCAACTTTTGTTTCAACTGTACTAATTGTGTCCTAAGGCTGTACTCCTTCACCTGCAAGAACAAAAATTAAAAAATATTATTGAATAAAACATTACAATTCAAGATAAATCATGTTCTTAGTTGTAAAGAAGGCAATTTGAATCCTTGATTAAGTAAAAGCGAAGCAACTTCATTTGGTTAGATCCAAGAAGTGACCACAGCAAAGAAGGAGCTTATATCCATGCGATGAACAAGGGATGAACTAGAGGTGTGAAAAAGGCCGGATTAGTTAATGAGTCAAAACGGGTTAGAGTTAAATGAGTAGTCTTTTAGCATGGATTAGAGATTGGTTTAATAACTAATATATCACCAATCTGTATCTGTATTGTTTAAGAAAAGAGTTTGTCTGCATTGAAATGCTTTCAACCTGTTTGGCTCATTTAATGCATTCGACCCATTTCTTTTTTAAGTAATCTACTTTATTGTACCTATTTCACCTTTCAAAGATAAGAGGGAACCCAAATTGACATGTTTGTGGATAAATTAGCCAAACCCTACCAAATACTTCTTTTACCATGATTTGACTTATCACTTTCTAATTCTCTATCCATGTCAGAAAGGTTGCTAGAAACTGTATACTCTTAAACCAGATCTCATACCAGACTGAATTTTTTCAATAAGAATCTAATATTGCAAGGAGGGGTATTTAATAGAAGAAATCCAACCTGTAAAGAAGCTGCAGAAACTAATAAAACTTCATATTCATCAAGAAGAGCTCTTTCCTGTGCTGCTACGGTAGCAAGTTCGGATACCAGTGTATCCCGTTCCTCCAACTGTACAATAAAGATAGCAGGAAATTAGTAATTATGATTAACAAATTAACAAATCCCTTTCGAATAATTCACAAGCATATTATTATATACAAAAGCCAAGACAAGTTAAGGTATTAGTCACAAATAGCGCAAAATCAGACCCTTGATAGAGTAGCCTGTATTGAGGTTCCTATTGTTTGAATTACTTGTATAGCTGAGCAAAGAGATGATTTCATGGTCTCAATATCTACCTGGAAATTTGAAATTTTTTGGATATTAGTTGATGAAACTTATTATGGGTGTTCATATCTATTCAAGCAATGACATACCACTGCCCCTTCGGTCACAGGAAGTCTGAGAGTGCTTGACTCTAAATCTTTAATAGAACCAGCCAAAGAAAGATTGTGCTCCCTTTCGATTAAATCCCATTCATTAAGGTACGCCATCTAAGCCATAGTTATCACGATACACAATATCAGCCAAGGAATACAAAGTTTACTGTAAAAAAAGGTAGAAACACACAAATGTTAGAGAAAAATGCATTACTTGTTGGTTTAAAACTGAGTAAAGCTTTAGCTTCAATCTCAACTGATGGAGGTCAATCCTCTTTGCAGCTACTGAATCCCAGAGTTCCGAGGTATTTCTCCACACATTAAATAAAGATTTCTGTATCATAAAATATATATTTGTTTGTTAGTTTCAAGGCTTTAAAAGAAGATGAAATGCAAAATTAAGACAACAATATGCTATAAATCTCACAAAAAATTAGCTTATAAAGATGTGATAAAAATATTGTTTTCGAAATTAAGGCAGTACATACAGAAGTGCATTCATGTGTTTGAGCATGGCTAAATTTCTTACTAAATCCATTTTTTAAAGGTCATAACTCCATCACCTATGAAGAAGCCTGCTCAGAGTCTAGAGACTTACATGTCAGCTTGTATAAGATTCAATAAAAAGAATATATATGCAATCTGAAAGATGCAAAAGTCACATATAACCTAAACACTTGAAAGATATAAAGTGCTCATGGAGATAAGGAATCGAACCTTAGCAGTTACTTTCTGAGACTTCAAGACAGCTTCTGCACGGGCATTAACAAACTGCCACTGAATTTGTCTATTATAAAGTAACCGGAGATAATGAGCATCTTCTATCTGGTTAGCAACCTTTTTTCCCTTTCTAATGTCAGCAACAAATGTGAGAACAGAAACCTTGTTAGAGTTGCAGGGTTGCCTCAAAGGACTGACTCCTCTAGAAGGAGCCGGGCTTACGGGCCTTTTTGAACCCAAACCAGATTGCTTATTGGGTGAAGGCGGCCGGGATCCAGTAGCAGGCAAAGATTGAGATCTTATAGTTAAACTTGAAGAAACAATATTAGACATTCTTTGTAAATTGTCATACTCTAACCTCACACTCACAGGATCACTTGCAGATTTTTCCAAGTGCGTTCTCCTGAGGGAGGATGCCCCAACATTTCTGTTTGGTACAATAAAAGTCTTCATATGCTTATCAGGAAAGTCAATAGTTTTTGTCAAAACTTTAGAGCCTGTTTTGCTAGGCCAAAGATGCTGATCTACCAGAGGTTTTGAATTCTCTGACTGATCAATAACGTTTTTTCCTTTAAGTGGACTCCTTTTTCTCTCAGGAGTAGATTTTCTGTACGCAGGCAGTGTTGCACTTAGTTTTTGTGGTACATTTGATGACGATTTCAGGGTCAGATCAGAGAGAGCTTGAGGCTGAGGTGGCGGTTTCTCTTTCTTACTAGTAGACAAAGAAACACCTAGACTACGCATTCTTGAAGGCCATAAGGACTCCGGTAATTTACCACCACTTGCAGCCTTTCTTGCCGCCAGGTTCATATCAACAAATGTGTCATGGACAGGGGTGGAGGGGCGCGATGGTGATTGTGGAGTCCCGGTCCGCCATCTTTCTGTAGATGCAGCTCTTGTTGAAATAGGTGATGGCGTTTTCGTAATTGTTCTTGATGTGTTTGGGGAAGGACAACGCCTTGGTGTAGGTGATTTATATCTAGAACTAACATTCTTCTCGAGTTTTTGATTTGATTCAAAGACACCCGCTCTATTTGAATTTGGACACATTGATTCCTTCTATCATATGATCAACACATTCCTGAATCTTAAAAAACAGCCGTATCTGAAATTTTCACACCAATTGCTTGTAAAGCTGATGCTAGATGTTGTCCTCTGTTATTAATCTTGACAGAATGTTTATGTCACCACACTTGCACTGCTACAAACGGATAAAGAGAAATACTGACCAAAAAAGTATAAAGATGATTAAAAGCATGAGTCTTTACAACCACACACAGATCTGAAAAGAAGAATTCTGGCAAAAAACAAATGTAATTGGGTATCTTTAGAACAATAATCCCCTAAATCCTAACATACCAAGAAAATTGTCAAGGAACACAGTATTTCGAAGAGGACTAAAATGCACTTTACATACCACAGTAACAGCTTATACAGAAAAATGAAAAAAATGAACTTGAATGCTTGGTATATCCCGTTTCTTGGTATTGAATATATTCAGAGGAAAATGAAAGGAGAGGTACAAGTTAAGATATAAATAGAAATTATTTCAAACCTGCAGTATCTATCACAAACTTCATGCTAGAGTAATGGTGAGCCAGTTACGGTGGGGTAATCATACAGCATATTCTTAAAGGTATAATTTAATGAGCAAGAAAATGATATCACCAAATGTTGAGTTTCTATATTCTCTGTTTGCTTTACATATGAGTTTAAGATAATTTAGGACACTTGGAATCTTTGTATATAACAGCTTAGACATTAAACTAAAGTCGACTTTTACATTTTTACATTCAAAAGAGTTTTTATATTATCTCTACATATCTTACCTCTCTCATACCTCGTTCTGGCGGGATTGGGTACTGTGTTGTACAGTCAAACACTAACCACAAAGAAAAAGACAAATACTTCAAATATAATTAAGAAAAGGCTAAGTCAGCATATTGAAAATAATAATGTATATATAATCGTAAGGGTTATGGAAACAAACATGGAACACCATGTGCAGAAGAAGATCATTGTCCATCACCATTAATTCATTGAATCCGCTCGCGCAACACAAACAAATATATATTTATAAACCAGACCAGAATATTGTCACAAATTCACCATCAGATTGGAAAATAATTTATAAAATCATGGGAGTAAATTATCGTTTTGGATCTACTAAGGGGGTGTTTGGGATTGAGATTTTCCATCGTACGTGATTGTAGAACCTGATAATACAAATCCAAACACCCGGACGATAAAATATTATTTATGCCATGACAATTATGAAAGATTTATGACTGAGGAACGAAGATCGATGTAAGAACCTGATATTACATTTACTGAAATTCAATAGTATGGAGGTAAGAATTTTCACGAACAATACACGATGTTATGTCTGGATTTTGCAGATCGCTGTCCCTGATTTCGGAACAGTGCCGAATTCTCAGAAATCGGTAGTAAATACATTATTCTACAAAATTATTATTATTTTATGTATTATAATATCATAATGGAAATACGATCCTCACTGAAAGTGGATCTATTGTCTTAATCAACTTGGTTTCGAAGGTTCAAGTTTCGTGGTTCGGGTTTCGGAGGTTCGTGTTTCAGATCTGTTAGTTGGTGTTTCGAAGGTTCAGAGTTCGTGGTTCGGAGGGGTTCGTGTTTCGAAGGTTCAGAGTCTCGTGTATCAGATCTGTTAGTTCGTGGTTTCAGCTATCTTTGGTCGAGTTTCGGAGACGTCGTTCATGGTTCGATGTTCGTTGCTTCAGTTCGTAGCTAATAGTTTGTGTAGCCCCAGTTCGTGTTTGGTTAGATTTCAAGAGGTTGTTTTCAGATTCGTGTTTGGTTAGTTGCCCCAGTTCGTGTTTGTTATCCCAGTTCGTGTTTGGTTCGTGTTTGTTGCTTCAGATGGTCAGGTTCGTTGCTTTAGCTCGTGGTCCAAGGTCTCGTGTTTGGTTCGTGTTTGTTGCTCCAGTTGGTCAGATTCGTTGCTTCAGTTTCGAGGGTACAAGGTTCCGAGTTCGAGGTTTGTTAGAGTTCGAGGTTCGTTGTAGGTGACGTTCGTGAATTTTCGATGTCTGTTCGTTTTTAAAGATGTTGTGTATCTGTTTATCGGTTGTACTATCTAGCATCTTGCTAGTTTAATTTTAATAAAATTATCTTGCCTTTCAAAAAAAAAAAATTACAGAAACCCTAGAACAGAAAATTATAAAAGCAAACTACCAAAGTAACTAAAAATGGTAGTTTACCGAACTCATTAGTGAGAGACTCTTATATGATATATTCAACAGATCCTAAGAGGCTAATAGTGTATAACACAATAGTAACCTGAAATTTACAGCTATTCAACTATTCAAGCAAACTTCAGGGAGCGGATATCAGCATTGCTGATGAACAGGCACCGAAGACCGACCTGATATTTGACGAAAAGAATATTCCGGCGAGGAAGAGTGAAATTTTGAAGTAAAAATTGAGAATTTGAACAAAAAGACGTTAGTTGAGGGTTGGGGGGGTCGGAGACAAGGTTTTTGGCGCCACAAGGACACCCGCTTTAATCCAAAGAATAGTCATTGCAAAGTATAATCATCATTCATTATGATTTTGATGTAAAAAAAGCTAATCCAATTACTTAATTTAGGGTTAATTAAATTAAATCAAATATTCAAAACAATAGCTACAAACTCATTTAAATATGAAGTTACTAAGATATCTTTCATAAAACTACAAAAAACTTGCATCATCTGGTCGTTTCATTCTCTCTCGTGATGAACATTTCATTCACCCTCAAAATTCACTGGTTTGATTCTTTCTACAATCGGATGCAATTCCTATTATATAACCGTTCCAATAGATGAGATTCTTTAATATTTCTTTATTGTAAATCACGCGGTGGTTTTGTTTGTTATAAATGATAGCAGACAGAGCTTATAATTTAAATTTTTTTCATACATATTATTTTTTCCTATTTCATCCTCTTACTAGTCACAAGATGACATGTGTAATTCATTGATTTTCTCTTTACATTCTTTATTGATTTTCACACTTGTGTTAATCTTATTAGTAGAAGCATAAATTCTAAGGTTTATAATATAGAACCTGCCCTTATAACTAGATGATATTCCATTAAAAGATTTCACCGAAAATTGATGGTCACAAATATCACCTCCTTGATTGAAAACTGATAACATGAGATGTTTATACTTCATGTAAAATTGATGGCCATGGCAATGGTAATCGATATGGATATCGGGTGAATAACTGAAATTCTACAAAGTTATATATCATTTTGCTTTTTATTTTTACTTACACCCATACTTATAAGACGAATATATGTGTTAAAATTAAAAGGTGAGATTAAGAAAGATACTTATTGATTACACATGTCACTATTTAGTGGATAAAAGGATATAATTTTCATTACGTGAAAGATGTCGATGCACCGCTAAAAACCGAAATTCGACAAGGATATTGGGTGAATTGTAGATGAATTTATCACATGGGTATTTTAGGAATTTACCTACAAATGAATTAAGAAGATGATGATTTATATTTCAACTACTTTAATTATAATTAATTAAGTATCTGAATATAAATAAGAGTTATAAGGTTTTAGAAAGACATTAATGTAATTTAAATGTTTTTAAGAATATAGACATAACTTTAAAGGTTTACAACGACATATACAAAATTGTCCCTTTATTATATTTTGCGTGACATTTAATGTATTTGATTATCAATGGATAGTTTTCTTGTTGAATGATAAGTTAAGATAAACATGATTGTGAACAAATACAAAAGTTATTTAAAAAATCTAAAACTTTGTATTTCTCCAAAATTTATAGAACTATGTTTACATTTTCAAAAGAATGTGTGATTCATTATGAAATTAGCACTTACAACGTTATTTTATTCATAAAGTTGGAATTTTATGGAACAAGAACGATATACAATTATACATCATAGTTGTATATAACCCGTAGAAGAAGTGTGTAACGTAAGGAATACAAGCTGGGACGTTTCAAGTGTGACTTATGATGTCATTAATAACTAGTATCATTTAAACTATATATGATGAAATCATCCCAATTTTTTGAAATTGATTTGTTGGTTTAGAATTGGACAAAATGTATACGCATATGTGAATGCCGGTAGTGAGAAACAAGCGAAGGAGCAAAACTAAAACCTTTTGGCATGACGCAAAACATTTGAATGACGAACAAATAAAACTAAAGTGCACTCGCTCTCTCTCTTAATACAACCTTGTGAAGTATCTAATAAGTCATACTTCTAGTTTTAAAAAAGGATACATATCAAGATTAACAAATAAATAATAAGGTCTAAAATAAAGACTACATGTATTATCATTTTCTTATTGAAGAATGCATGATAAGGGTAAAAGAGAAAGATTTAACATCTATAAATATTGACAAAAATATTAAAGCTAATTAAATAAAAATATATAGTTGAGAACGTGTATTATTTTAATTGTTACTTAGAATTCGTATCGGTATGAATGATATTGATATAAAACAAAATAGAAATATATAATCATAAAAATATATAATTAGAGAATGATAAAATTGTTTACTATTTAAATATACGGATGGTCCCACTAACGTGCTTGGATTTGGTATCTAATTTATTCGTGCTCTTTTCGGTGGAAAGAAAAGAATTAATGTTTTTTTTCCTAGTATATTTAAATATATTATTATAATGCTTATTGTCTCAATATATTATGAATGTGTACGAATTATACCATCTTGAACTCTTGAAGTAAATATAGCAAACTCCTTGGAAACATTTAGTAACCCAATCGCACTTATTGTTGGGTGTGACTTGACTAGTGAAACGATATTTGAAACTAGAATTAATCGAAAGCTCGACATGAACGTAAATTACCGGGATTGAATTAATTCAAATTAATTGGCGCATGGCATGAAGGATAAATTCACGGCATGCATGGATGATAATTATGCATGGAGTTGATTTGCATGGATAATGGTCACGTGGAAATTAACTTGAATTCAAATATAGGATTAACTATATCCTTGTTTGAATTGTATCTTAATTCTGAGGTTACCTATGTACGGCCGATTAGGATAATTGGTGTTTTCATGTATTATTTGAATTACCAATTAGATTAGGATTCTAGTTTGTTGTCTATAAATACCAAGGCTAGGGTAAGTCACATGTGTACATCGAAATATCTCTGGAGTCATAATAAAGAAGTCTATGTTCCTGCCCGTGGATGTAGATCGTGTTTGGACCGAACCACGTTATATCTCGTGTTCGGTTATTTTTTGTTTTCCGCACTATTCTAACGCTGGTATTAGGTGTCTCGATCCTAATAAGTGGTATCAGAGCCACGGTTCTGTTCACCGGGCTCGCGTATTTGTTGATTGTGAAGATGCCATCTTTGAAGTTTGATTTGGAGAAATTCAATGGCTCAAACGATTTCACATTGTGGAAGGTAAAGATGAAGGCTCTACTGGTTCAGCAGGGTTGCGCGGTGGCGTTAGAAGGAGAAGATAAACTTCCGAAGGAGATGAAGGAGGATGTTAAGAGAGACGTTCTAGCAAAAGCGTATTCGGCGATTTTGCTGTGTTTGGCTGATAAGGTATTGAGGGAGGTGGTGGATGAAACAACGGCTGCAGGTCTGTGGGAGAAGCTGTGTGAGAAGTATCAGAAAAGTACTCTCATGAATAGGTTTTATCAGAAGCAGAGGTTATATACCCTCCGGATGTCAGAAGGTACCCAGGTAAAAGATCATCTGGATAATTTTAACCGTATTACCCTTGATTTGAAGGCTGTGGGTGTTAAAATTGATGATGAAGATCTTGCCCTGATTTTGATGTGTTCACTACCGCATTCGTATGAGAATTTTGTTGATACCATGATGTATGGTAGGTCAACAATTTCTGTTGCTGAAGTAAAGGATGTCTTGTTGTCGAAGGAACTCAAGCTTAGGGTTTCTTGTAATGAGGGGGAGTCCGGTTCAGGTTTATACGTGGGTAGGGGAAGGACACATGGTGGAATGGGTGGACTGGGGGAGTCGCGTTCGAAAACAAAATCCACGAAAAGGTAATGTGTTATTACTGTAAGGAGTTTGGTCACATCAGAAGAGACTGTCCTAAGAGGAATGGAGATGGTAATGTGGTTCAGGAAGATGGCGACATAGGCGATACTTTGACTGTATGCACGGATAGTAGTCCTGCAGATACCTGGATCTTTGATACGGGTGCATCTCATCACATGGCGTTCTCACGTGATCTGTTTACTTCCTTTAAGAAGTGGAACAGTAAGGTGAAGCTGGGGGACGATGAGATTCTGAATGTCAAAGGTAGTGGTACGGTGCAGATAAAGGTGCATGATGGAGCGGTCAAGCGGTTTAATTGTTGGTATGTCCCGGATCTTTGGAAGAACTTGATTTCCCTTGGTACTTTGGCCAGGAATGGATATGAATATTCTGGTAAAGGGGATGGACTGAAGGTTTCTCGGGATGCTCGAGTGATAATGCGGGGCAGGCTGCGACGTGGTATTTACGTTCTGGAGGGCAGTGCTGAGAGTGGAACGGCGGCTGTACCGAACTTGGAGCGAAAAATTGACCTGACGAAGTCGAGACGACACGGGTGAAGTTGGTCTCCGGTTAAGTCGCACGACGCGGTGTCGGACTTCGTGGCTCGGACAAGGAGGTAGTCCCTTCGGGGAGGCTGGCAGATGAGAGACGGTTCTTTGGTGATGACGGTTGACGGTTGAGGACTCGAGTCATGGGAGATTGTCGGATCTCGGTTGACTGTTGAAGGGTACTCAAGTCAAGGGGGAGATTGTTGGGTGTGACTTGACTAGTGAAACGGTATTTGAAACTAGAATTAATCGGAAGCTCGACGTGAACGTAAATTGCCGGGATTGAATTAATTCAAATTAATTGGCGCATGGCATGAAGGATAAATTCACGGCATGCATGGATGATAATTATGCATGGAGTTGATTTGCATGGATAATGGTCACGTGGAAATTAATTTGAATTCAAATATAGGATTAACTATATCCTTGTTTGAATTGTATCTTAATTGTGAGGTTATCTATGTACGGCCGATTAGGATAATTGGTGTTTTCATGTTTTATTTGAATTACCAATTAGATTAGGATTTTAGTTTGTTGCTTATAAATACCAAGGCTAGGGTAAGTCACATGTGTATATCGAAATATCTCTGGAGTCATAATAAAGAAGTCTCTGTTCCTGCCCGTGGATGTAGGTCGTGTTTAGACCGAACCACGTTATATCTCGTGTTCGTTTATTTTCTCCCATTAGTTTAAACCCAACCATCAACCGATGGTTTGATTAATACTCTATTATAATCGATCTGTTATAACTAAGGTTATAAATGGTTTGATTATTCGGTTAAAGAAGTTGGTTTTGTTATAAGGTTTACATTTCAAACAAGTAGAAGATAAATAAAAGAATAAAATCGCAAACCAAACCACTCAAAAGGATTAAACAAGTACTAAAAAGAAAACTTCAGATTGAAGTCATACTCATACAATGTGCAAAGTTAGACCATAATTTGTATGCACGTAGGAACCTTGGAAATAATAGACCATGTGCAAAAAAACATGGCGTATCTACCCAATATCTAGCTATAGAATTTCAGTCCACCCACGACCCCTTTCTTTGATTCTTCCACAACTACAAATGACCACTCTATATGCCTTGAACCAACCATAAAGCTTTTTGGTCGAGTCACGGGACCGTTTGCCAGAAGCAACCGAACCCATCAAAGCGAACGAGGCTAGCTTTGGTGCACCATGGTCCTCGTTGATGGTCATTAAAAATAACCTACATTTATATGAAGACAATGGCTACAGCTAACTCATATTACAAAGAGAATATGTAATAATACAAGGATTAAAAAGAGTTGTGAGATTAGTATTTTTGATAAGGGAAGTCCCCTTGATCCAATTACTTTAGACCAGCCCAATGGGCCCAAGGCCTGATGGGTTAATTCTGGTTTCTTTTTTTCAATTTGAATGAGCCTCTACACTCTAAAGTTACTTTGTTTATCATTGTTGTGTGAGTTATTCCTATCAATTTCACAAATCAGGAATAACTTGAATAAAAATTAGAAAAATTAATTTAAATATAGAAAAATTAATTGTTAAAATCTAAGCCATCTAATTTGGTAAAAAAATTAAAATCCAATTTTTAATTTTTCTTGACCAATAATCCAGATACTTCAAATAAGTTTTAACCATTTAAATTAAAACCTTATTTCTAAGTAACTGAACATACTGAAACAATTTGATATTTTAAGGATTTCTACTATATGCAAATATGAAGTTAATGTCACATGTTTCGTGAACGGAGTATATCTTATGTAAATATATTCTGTAGAATTCTTTTAACTAAACAATTGTTTATAGGTCAAAATATTGTCTGGGTTTGACAAGAATCATTGGAGTCTTGGAGATGAGGTTGGGGTTTGTTGAATGAAAATGAAATGTTAATGGTAATGGTAAATAACTTTAGATTGCTCTCTTCTATCTATATGATTATATATAGCATTTAGTATTGCTTTTCAAAAAAAAATATAGCATTTAGTATTGTTTTTCATTAAATTTTAAGCTATTTTGAATTTAAGTTATTATTCAATCTTGCTAAATATTCACATAATTATAACCATTCAAATTTATAAAATATTAACTTTTATGTCACATATTTATTTGGCCATTTTGTCAGTCAAAAGCTCGAGTAAGAACAAGAGGAAGAAGAAATAGTTGAGCTCAATCTTTTTTTTAAAGCAATCATACTCTCATAGTTCATCTCTCATCTCTTATCTCTTTTATATTAATAAAAGACTAACATTTATCAATTTAAAAATATCAAACTTTGATATGTTTATCCAATAAATCAACTCAATCAAGCAACGATAGTTAACTCATTCAAATGTTATCAAAGTTTATATATATTTTTACTTATATTTTTCAATTTTGAGTTACGCTCGTATAAATCATTCAACTACTGAAAAATTGACAATAAATTTGACAGTTATTCAGGCTATGAAAGTAGTATAACAATTTGATTTTTATCAGTATTTTTTAATTGAGCGTCTCCTAATTATTTGATTATTTTTAAACCGTTTGGTATATAAACATTTGATTGGTGTCTACACCGTATAGTATATAAACACCTCCTACTATTTAAAAACACCTCTTACCGTTTAAATTCTCATTTCATTCACATATTTTAATTATTTAATCTATCCGGTGTACATGTTTATATAAATAAATATGAAAATATGTAAAATATCTACTAAGTAATTAGATAAATATTCTTATTCAAATATTCAAATGTCAACAAACTATATAATCTAAAAAATGAAGTTGGAGAAAACAAATAATATGAGAAAATAAAAATAAATGATTGATAGAAAAGAATTACAAAATTAAATTAATGATAGCTGGAGGTAGATGATGCTTATTTTTAGTTATATGTGTTTGGTAAATTAATTGTAAGTGAAGCTTAATAATATAAAATTATAAAAAATATAAAAATAGAATGATTTATAAAATAATTAAAGAAGATATTTAGGTGATTTGATATATAAAAAATTTTCAACTAATTTTAAAAGACGTTTTGTTTTAAAACTTTTTTATTTAAAACACAGCTTCTAAGCTTTTATTATAAACTTTTTTATTTTATTTTAAAACAAAACGTTAACAACTCTAACAAACTCAAAAAACTTCTATACCAAATATACCCATAATCCCTTTTTAATATATATCGAAGATTGATTTAAAATAAAACACCGGCGTTACGTTAATCTGAAACAGGGGTCTTCCGGCATGTTGTAGATTTTCTAATATTCCACGTGTACTCACACCCATATCTCAAGTCTGCCACCTGGCTCTACTTCACGAGTATTTTCCATCTCAAAGTACCCTTCCTTCATACATCTCCTGGAATCCTCGATATTAATATCCACGTAAGCACAGGGCCATTTTCCTCGTTCAATCATCGTCTCTCACCACCCTCCAGAACCATCCCGGTTCCTCAAAACTCGTCAATCCCACATATCAAGTAAACTCCCTAAACTACCCCTGCAAAAAATACACAAGTCAAATACATGACAGGATAATTTTGTCATTTTAGTTTTCTTTCCCGCCTTCTCCAGAACAATCTCGTATATTTCTTCTTGCTTCATCTCGAAACTTCCCACCTCTTCACTCTGTCTCCATTATAAATTCCGGAATCACAAGTTCAATAACTCATCTCAAATTTCAACGACAATCGAAGAACAACAAGAAAACCACAAGTTCTCAATAAAAAAAGTTCTGATTTCGAAGCTTTTTTCAGTACATCAATGGCTACAAAGCAAGATAAGGCGATCGGAATTGACCTTGGTACAACCTACAGTTGTGTCGGAGTATGGCTGAACGACCGTGTTGAGATTATTCCTAATGACCAAGGCAACCGAACCACCCCTTCTTACGTCGCTTTCACCGATACTGAGCGACTGATCGGCGACGCCGCCAAGAATCAGGTCGCAATGAACCCACAAAACACCGTGTTCGATGCTAAACGTTTAATTGGGAGGCGGATCAGTGACCCATCTGTTCAGAGCGACATGAAGTTGTGGCCGTTTAAGGTAATCGCTGGCCCTGGTGAAAAGCCG
This sequence comes from Pulicaria dysenterica, assembly GCA_947179395.2. Lineage (NCBI taxonomy): Eukaryota > Viridiplantae > Streptophyta > Magnoliopsida > Asterales > Asteraceae > Pulicaria > Pulicaria dysenterica. Next base: position 72,201,726 of record OX359294.1, on the reverse strand, counting down.
ATGATCGTTGTGAATTACAAAGGAGAAGAAAAACAGTTTGCACCGGAGGAGATCTCGTCGATGGTGCTGGTGAAGATGAAAGAGACAGCGGAGGCGTTTTTAGGTCAGACTATTAAAAACGCCGTCGTTACCGTTCCAGCGTATTTCAATGATTCTCAACGGCAGGCCACGAAGGACGCCGGAGCAATTTCTGGGCTGAATGTTATGAGGATTATCAACGAACCAACTGCGGCGGCGATCGCGTATGGGTTGGATAAAAAATCCTCGAAAAAAGGTGAACAGAATGTTTTAATTTTCGATTTAGGTGGTGGGACTTTTGATGTGTCGTTGTTAACCATTGAAGAAGGAATTTTTGAAGTAAAGTCCACCGCCGGCGACACCCATTTGGGCGGCGAGGATTTTGATAACCGGCTGGTGAATCATTTCGTGACGGAGTTTAGAAGAAAACACAAAAAGGATATCAGTGGAAACGCCAGAGCGTTACGTCGGTTGAGGACAGCTTGTGAGCGGGCGAAACGAACGCTATCGTCGTCGTCACAAACCACGATAGAAGTCGATTCGTTATACGAAGGAATCGATTTCTACGCGACGATCACTAGAGCAAGATTCGAGGAGTTATGCATGGATTTATTCCGAAAATGTATGGATCCGGTGGAGAAATGCTTGAATGACGCGAAAATCGACAAGGGTTCGGTTCATGAAGTGGTTCTTGTTGGCGGGTCGACCCGAATCCCAAAAGTCCAGCAGCTCCTGATCGACTTTTTCAACGGGAAAGAGCTTTGTAAAAGCATAAATCCGGATGAAGCGGTGGCGTACGGCGCCGCGGTCCAAGCAGCGATTTTAACCGGAGAAGGAGATGAAAAGGTTCAAGATCTTCTTCTTCTCGACGTCACACCGTTAAGCCTCGGGTTAGAAACTGCCGGCGGTGTAATGACGGTTCTAATCCCTAGAAACACCACAATCCCGACGAAGAAAGAGCAGATTTTCTCGACATACTCTGACAACCAGCCAGGGGTTTTGATTCAAGTGTATGAAGGAGAACGAGCGCGAACTAAAGACAATAACCTCCTCGGAAAATTTGAGCTCGCTGGAATCCCTCCGGCTCCGAGAGGTGTACCTCAGATCAATGTCACCTTCGATATCGACGCAAACGGGATTTTAAACGTTTCTGCCGAGGATAAAACCGCCGGAGTGAAGAATAAGATCACGATCACGAATGATAAAGGCAGATTAAGCAAAGACGAGATTGAGCGATTGGTGCAAGAAGCCGAGCGCTATAAGGCTGAGGATGAGGAGGTAAAGAAGAAGGTGGAAGCTCGAAACGCTCTCGAGAATTACGCTTACAATATGAGGAACACCGTGAGGGATGAGAAGTTTGCCGCCAAGTTAGCTCCGGATGAGAAGCAGAGAATCGAGAAGGCGGTGGATGATGGGTTAGAGTGGCTTGAGAAGAATCAGCTGGCAGAGGTAGATGAATTGGAGGATAAGTTGAAGGAGTTGGAAGGGATTTGCAATCCCATTATCGCTAAGATGTATCAAGGTGCTGGCGGTGGTGATGCCCCGATGGGTGACGGTGGTAGTGGCGGTAGCAATGGTGCAGCCGGTGGCGCTGGGCCGAAGATTGAAGAGGTTGATTAGGCTTGGTGTAGAAAGTTTGAAGCTTCTGAGTGTGGTCTGAGACAGTTTGTAATATCTTGTTTTTTGTTTGTTTCTTTTTCAAAAATAATGTGGTAGCTTTGGTTATTAAAAAACAAGTTTAGTGTGTAATGATATGTGTATAACTAGTTTTTAATTTGCAAGCAACCAAAGCAGATATAAAAATTAACCATGGTTGAATAGAAATTCAACTTCACCTCTTTTGTCCTCAAGTTGCATGCTTCTTATTCAATCTTTAAACTGCCTTTCCTATTCAGATTTTCATAAAACTTTGAAAGCAGGTCCTCAGTTTTTTATCTTTTCTACTTCACCTGATCTGCATAAAGAATCCCATTCCTTCAACCCCAAAAATAAATGGTTCAAGGTATGTAACACACAATGCACAAAGAAGTTAGCAGAAATGTTACTTTCAAAATAATTCTAGAAATCTGTTTGCTCTTATATCATTGCAGCAGAAAATGCTTTAGATACTGAAGCCAGAGAAAAAAAATTTGGAGCAGTATATTTGAATGTTTGGAGAATATTGAGAATAGAATTTCCTTAAAACAGCTTTTGTAGCAATGGACTATGAATTTTGATATATGGAGAAAGTAGAAATGAATAGGCAGAATAGAAAACCTCAAAAGAAGTATTGGTTTGTTTTTTTTAGATGTTAAATTGTTGGTTCCTTTTACCTGTGCAGTTGATCTAATTTAGCATAGGTCAAAAGGTGATGATATGAACTCTTGCAAAATTGCTAGTTTCATGTAACTTGTGTTTTGATAAGAATGGGTGTCTACAATTTGTGGATGGAACTACTTGTTGACCTGACTTCCTTTAGGATTACATAAATTATTCAAATTCCTTCTACAGGTAGTTTGACTTATCTGAGAATTAGGAACATTTTGATATCTTTATATGGTGAGCAAAACTGATATTATATAAATTTTTTTTTTTTGAAAAGCATTATATAAAATTATATATTGACCTGACTTCACTACTTATAGAAGTTGAGTAGAGATGGTTTATGTTTGTGCACCACTATACGCACAAACACACGTGTGCAATCAAATTGATGACAGGAACTTCCAATTTACGATTAACATTTTCTCCTCCAATCTTCTCCTGTCAACGCCTGTATACACACAGAACACATGGTTTTGCATTTGATCAACAAGGACATGATATTCTTGTTAGCACTAAGAGTGACTCATGGTTACTGATATGGTCATCTAAGTTGGCTTGTAAACATTCTTTTTCCTGTTGTCATTTTAATCTTTCTTCTGCTCTTTGTGGGATATTTTCTTAGTTTTTTCTGTTTTTAGTTACAAATTACATGGAAAATAGTATACACAACAAAATATAATTTTTACTTCCGATTATTAATATACTTTTAATCAGTCAATGACTATGCTTCTGCAAAACATACATCTATATTTTAAAAAAATTACTACTTACTCTTATCTTTTAGTATTAAAAATACAGTTGCAAGGGGTAACCTTTTTTCATTGAGTGATTCATGGACATACTTTTCTTCCAAATGACTTAAGGTCCTGTTTCTTTCCAACACCTAAACGCTTGCATCAGTTTATAATTTTTGCCCAAATTTTTTATTGCATTTTTTCCAACACTAATCGGACGATCACAAACACTTTATTTATTCTTTTTTTCAAGAGATACATGCATCATAAAAGCAATTACCTATTATACAGATTTCTTATAGAAATTGGAAACCTAATATGGAGCAAATAGACCCAAATCAACATCTCAAAGGGAGCATGACATATGTAAACTCTAAGTACATCCTAGAATGTGTAGTTTAATGAACGCCTAATCTGCATAGAGAATGTTTATGGAGTGAAAATGGGGTCCATGTCTTTTTGTAATACTAAGATACTAAGGTTTGAAACTCTTCAAGAAGAGCCTGGAGGTCCTTAAATTCTTCGGTTTCTAAGAACTTTAAAGCAGCCTGTTTGATAGTGCCCTTGAGGTGCATCTCAGCTGCATAATGTTACCAATAATATATCTTTTCACTGCTCGGTTTGTCAAGCTCATTCTTACTCTAGTTCACCAACACCATTTACAGCAGAATTCCCTTTAATCTATAGTTTTATCCTGTCTAATAACTTCACACCGATTCTTTTATTGTAGTCATACCCAACACTTTCTGAGTTGCTTTTAATACACGACCAAAACCACCGTTATCTACAGCAACCTGGCTATACTTCTCCCACATCTTCCGGTTATCTCATTTGAACTTTTATGCTTCCCTAAATGCAATGAGAGCCTATTTGTTTCTCTTTATGGTCATATGCAAACAAGTAATATCATCACATGCTTCCCGTTGTCAGGATTAAGTTGAACTGCACATGTAAAATACTTGATGCTTTCTTAAAATCCCGGTCCTTCAAGACTGCTGCAATCTGGGTACAAAGAATTTATCACCATAGCAGATTCCGACATAAGTCTCAATTTTGCACTGCATGCAACAGACTTGGTTTCAGAAACTTCCAAGGCTTTCTTGTAACATGAATCTTTGGTAGTAACATCACCCAACAACACCATAATCTAGGGTCACTAGGCTGTTCCAAAAGGCGGCTGTTAATCAGTTCTAAAGCAACGATGAGCTCAAGATCCTACTAAACTTTCACAACTTCCCTCATCAACCCACAACTAAAGAAAAGATCTGCATATTCCTTGTGAAGAGCTGGAATAGTAGGTAAATCGACTCCAAAACAATAACATCTACTGGCTGCAACTCCAGGAGAAGACTCATAGATACCTTGGAATACTTTATCCGTCATTAAAATAGCATGTGCTTTGGTACTGCAACTGGTTTTCTCCCATATTATATGCAACAAGTCACAGAAGCACCTAATAATGAACAAAGATGATGGCTTAGAACTAACTGCTTCTATATGTGGAGCCATATCACACCTCTACCTGTCATCATGGGGAGTATTCTTCTCAATTGAAGACATTGTGTTAAAATATAGACTTGTTGGACTGTCTTTATACTAGAAGCTCCATTCCTGTGTTCTAGAAGACTAGAAGTTTAGGAGTCAGCAACACATCAGATGTTTCTGAGTTCTGATCATGCTGCAAAGATTGATCTTTGCTAACTACAGAACCCTTAACACCAGAATGCCTTGTCTAGAACTTGAATTATCAGCTAAAAGGCGAAGCCGTGCTTTTGCATCTACTTGATGCACAGTTCAAAAACCCATCGCACCACTAACAGATAGTGAAAGCCAAATGCTTTTTCAGCCGATTCAAACTGCAACTTTGAAGAATCAACACGTCCATCTCTAAAATCGATAATCCCCAATTCTAAGTGAACCATCGACACAATATCACTTAATACTACTCCTGTCCCCACCCGATACATTGATACTTTCTTTAGATCACCCAAGTGAGCTACACTTTTAGGAATTACCTCTTGCAATTTCTCAAAGACAACTGATGAATGCCCATCAGGGAGCTTCTGTTGAATAAGTAATGCCCTAGCTAACAACAATGAAATTGTTGCGATAACAAAACTATTCTTGTTTTTCTTGCAAATGATCTCATTAAGGAATGCCCTTAAAGAGATTTCTTCTCGATTTGCTGCAATTAAGAACGAATTAACACACCTTGTGATTGAAACATAGTAGGAAGAAGTTGAGAGCTTAACATTGAGATAAAAGGCGGTAGAATCGGATGTCAGGGATTTGGATAAAGCCTGTACATGGTAAGTCGACCAGCCGTGTGCTTCAAATCTGCATGCGATCAGACTATAAAAAGCATAAATGATTTCTTATCTATCATTTTCTTTTATCTGTGGTCTTTCTTTTATTCGAATATCATAATAACATTATGTTATTTTTTTCTTCTTTTTCTCTCAAACTTGATACTTAGGTATAGCTTAACTCAAACAACTTAATATTCCCGAAAAATGGTGTACTGGTAAATCCAAATATACCCAAGGAGCCAGAAGTGTTACCCGATGCCTTCAAGATTCCCGCATGACCTTATGTTTATGTCATTTATGTCTTTCTAGTTAAGTAGTTATGCATATTACGTTTTCAACTTAAAACAAAAATTCATATCTTTTATGAAAATTAAAACCTTTTTTAGGGTTTCATTTTACACGTTTGCAAAACATGGAAAAGTTTAAAACTTTAAGTTCAAAACATATGAAAATTACTTACACTCTGTTTAAACTTTGATGCTTTTGATTATGTTAAGAGTGAATTTGTTGGATATATAGATTAAAAAACAATTTTTTACCAACAAGGCAACAACACTTACATAACCTTTAAACTCTATAAATAGTTTACAATAACCCCCCTAAGGACTCTACTTGGATGGTTAAACCTAGTAACTAGATCAATCGTTAGCTGGAAAGTTTCCAATATCCGAATAAGCAGCAACCCCTTCTCTTCCTTAGAAATCGAAAGGATCCATTCAAGTGAACTTGTTACGCAAAGATAAATATTATTTTTGTAACATTATAGGTGATTCAACGCAACAGCTAGAAATCATTTCTAGTGAGTTCATAGTTAAAATTGATAATATGTGTAAACAAAATCAATAGATTCATAACTAAGATTTTACCTAAGTTATATTATAATAGAATTAAATTTATATAAAAAAATTGTTTCATTAGATTTAAGTGAACTATATATATATATATATATATATATATATATATATATATATATATATATATATATAGGGTAGGGATCCGGTAAAAAGAAAGTTATGGTACTTAATGTAAGGTGAAATCTCAGTCATCCAAAATTTTAAATCTGATCCTAGAAAATAGGTTTTTTTCTTTTTCTTTTAAATATAAAAAAAACTATTAAGGGTATAATCATCCATTAAAGTTTTAAAGTTTTTCTTTTTCTTTTTCTTTTTCCGTCGGCCAGCTCTCTAATGCAAAGGTACAACCATTTTACTGTAGAAAGTGCAAACATCTGATGCACAGAAATACATTGATTCACAGATTACATTCAATACATAAGGTACAACCATTTGACGCACGGAATAAGAAATCATCTTATGCACAACTAACAATAAATAGATACAAATACATCAAAATACAGATTTTTTAACAAAATGATTTCCACAACAACTGATACATCATTATCACATACACTGATACACAATCTAAAAGAAAATAATCAGATGCACACTCCAAAAATATTTGATTCAGGAAACAAATAATCAGATGCACACTCCAAAAGAAAATAATCAGATGCACACTCCAAAAGAAAATAATCAGATACACAATTCCGGCCACCTGCAGTAAAAGTCCAACCACCACGACCGTGACCACCTCCCCTATTTCCCCTGTATTAAAAAAAATATTTGATTAAGGAAACAATCTGAATCAACAATATAGAACAAACAGTAAACAAAATCTTGACATAAGAAGAGAAGAACATATCTGATTTGAACTCCTGAATGCGAGAAAATAGTCTTTGGATCTGTAGATCTGATTTAAATGCGAGAAAAAAAATAAGCCTCTGATCAAGTCGATGATTATGGTGGCATATTATTCTTCATCTTCTCTGCTGGATTTCCTTTAGATCATGGTGGCGTTGATGCACAACCACGGGCTTGCGTGCATCTGCAATCAGCGTCGGAAAAGAAAGCAGCGGTGTCGACGATGTGTGCGGCGGCGATATTTTTAGGGTTTTCTTGAGGGGAATGGGGGCGGGACTCTCAGATCTTGAATAAGAGGCATAGGGTTTTTAAGGGTAGGGGACGGCAAGAGAAAGGAGGACACAGATCTGGATATCACCGGAGCAGGTATCGCCGGAGGGGGCAGGGAGAAACGACTGTGTGCGATGATCCGACGGCGATGATGCTGGGCGGCGATGATCCGGCGGCGACTATAGTATTAGGGTTTTCTGTTTTCGTGGGGAAGAGGGCAGGGCGGCTCTAACGATGATTAAATGCTCAGATGTCGGGGAGTGGGGTAATGAGAGGAGGGAGAATTTTTTTCCTTTTTTAAAATCTTCCAACTTTACCCTTTTAGTTAAAAGGACACATGGCGTAACAGGAATTCTCCTTACTCTTTGTACCATAAAACTCTTTTTATTCGATCCTGATTCTCTATATATATATAGGGGAGGGTTCAAACGAGAACTGTTTTTCGTACGAGAACTGCGAGATATATATATATATATATAGGCAAAAGTTCAAACGAGAACTGTTTTTCGTACGAGAACTGCGAGAACCAATCTGAGCCGTCCAATTCCCCCTCCTTTAATGTCATTTCCCACCTATTAATTCCTCACATGCACCCTGCCACACTTGATCCCCTCCACGCTCTCCATCCATGAACTTCCCATATTCAAGGAACGGTTGAGATTGGTTCTCGCAGTTCTCGTACGAAAAACAGTTTTCGTTTGAACCCTCCCCTATATATATATATATATATATATATATATATATATATATATAGTTAACTCTGTCTCTACTAACCGTTGGATCATAGTATCATACCTTGTAAAACCATGAATCTTAATAAATTTGTAACTTGTCTTTGCCACCTTCTTAAAAGAAACACACATATGTAGAGAAGCAGACAATAAAAGAGGAGGGAAAGGACAATAACTTTTAGAGTTAATTACTGAAATGGTCCCTGAACTTTGCCAAAAGTATCTGATTTAGTCCCTAGACTTTAAAAATTACGTAGATGGTCCCTACTGTTGAAGATAAGACCCATAGATGGTCCATGAAACTAACTTCTGTTAAATGGCTCCATTAACCCCCTTTTGAGGAGGGGCATTTCACTCTTTTTGCATTACAGGAACCATTTCAGTTAACTTTATTTGTGTTCTTCATCTTCATATGTAAAAACCCAATCTCCATCTTCATATGTTCTTCATCTTCACCTAAACCCAGGTAGCATTCAAACTGAGCATTCAAACAAGCATTTATCAAGCTCTTCACCTGAATAACAATAAACCTATTTGAAAGTAAGCAATAAAAACAAGAATATTCATACAGATTGATACGAAAAGCGAGACGGAGACACCCAATGTGAAGAATTACATAGGTTAAATATGTAACACCGTACTTTTTATAAAACAAATTACCACGAGCGGAAGCTAATTATATTTGTAAACCAAAGTTAACTACAGACTTTCATAATTTTATAATTACAAAATACTATTACGGTGTTAATTTACTAACAGGCTCTAACAAAAACTTGGAAATCAGAGTTGTGGTCCGTCCATATTCCTAGCCTTCCATATAAACCAACTCACAAAAGTTTATCTGCAAAACAAACTAGTGGGGAATTAGCACAAAGCTAAGTGAGGGAACCAACATCTAAGCACATACAAAACAATCAATCCAAACACATATAGCTCAACAAGTCAAAGAGAACCGGCGGTGATGCAACAACCCAAAACCAAGATCGGCCACCAAAATCAAGGTTCACAGTTGCAATCACCCTTAACCAAGGTCGGCCACCAAAACCAAGGTTTACCGATAGCTCTGCTACTTGGATAACAATACCAGCACCCTTGATTGCAACAAATGCAACTCAAGATCTGATACGGTAAATCCCAGTGTGCCAAAGAGAAGAAAGAAGACAAGTTTAGGCTTTGATCTTTTGTTACACGCATTCAGATGCACACATGCATCTTCTTGATCATCAACTAAGCTACTGTAACCCCTTTTCTGAGCTGAATATATCTTTGATAATGCACCATTTTAGTGCAATTAAGTGTGTGTGAGAGAGAGAGGGAGAATGTAAAGTTGCAGGAAATGAAACAAGGATGATGAGGGGGTTTTATGGGGTTACTCTGTTTCTTGTTGGGGACGATGAAGGAGGAGCTGACAAAGAGAGAAAGCCAAGTCAGCCATTAGTATGTGGGAATTGGGATGTATATGCTTTTCACAGTCCAAAAAACAGCAATGCGTATGGGGGAATAAAAAGAAGTTGAACTAAATTGCACTTCACTCCTTAAAAAACACCTGCAATTTTTTGAAGAAGATGGGAGGCAAATGGGTGCTTCAAGAACACCTGCAATTTCTTGAAGAAGATGAATTAAGTTGTGGCTAAGTGGGCACTGTAGTGTAAAAAGACCAAGATGCCTCTCCTAGAAAAGGGGTTAACGGAGCCCTTTAACAGAAATTAGCTCCAGGGACCAATCATGGGACTTATCTTCAACAGTAAGGACCATCTACGTAATTTTTAAAGTCTAGCGACTAAATCAGATACTTTTAGCAAAATTCAGGGACCATTTCAGTAATTAACTCTAACTTTTATATATTATTGGGTTTAAATTGGAAAACCAACTCCCTTTGGAATAGAGACCTTCATATAATTTAATTTCTAGATTATTCTTAAATTTCTATTTAAGTTGTGTTTAATAAAGTTCATATAAAAATATAGTCCTGAAATTTTAATATTAAATTATATGTGATTCGGTATACAATCACACGTGATTGTAAAATCATCACATGTTAATTACGAAAATGTCACTCCGCCCAAATTTTTAAAATTCAATCTAGACTATTGATGTGGCTAATCCAAAGACTAAAATTAGTCTCTTAGAACTATGCATTAAGTATGAACTATATTAAACACTTCTCAGTTCCATTTAAGCAAACTATGATTTATTTCAAATTAAGCAATTGATCCCAGTTAGTAATAATTAAACCGTTTAACTATCAAAAATCGATTCGTTAACAGTCAACCTATTATCTATCATATTAACAAGGGTTAATAATGAAAAAACCTTAAACTTTGTTTTGCTTTTTGATTTAAACCTTAATCTTTGTTTTTACATGATTTAAACCTTAAACTTTATTTTATTTTTGGTTTAAACCTTAAACTATATTTTTAAATGATTTAAACCTTAAACTTTAAATATATTTCTATTTAACCCATAAACTTTCATCTACTTACTTGTAATGGGTAAAAAGTAAACCTACGACCTATTCAACCGGTTACCTCATCTCTCGTTAACACACAATTGGTAAAACGATCAGAGCATAAAAGGGGAGCGGCGGCGAAATCAACGATGAGACCAAGGGCAGCGAACGCTGAGGATGACGAGACCAAGGGTAGCGACCGACGACAATGATGACGGGACCAAGGGCGAAGAACGGTGAGGACGACGACGGGCCCAAGGGTAGCGACCGGCGACGACGATGACGGGACCAAGGGCAGCGCCATTCGCCCTTGGTCATGTCGTTGGCTTCGCCCTTTGTCCCGTCATCGGCTTTGCCCTTGGTCCCGTCATCGGCTTTGCCCTTGGTCCCGTCGTTGGCTTCGCCATTCACTGCCCTTGGTCCCGTCGTCGATCTTGCCGTCGCTGCCCTTTTATTCTCTAAACGTTTTACATGTTGTGTGTTAAGGGGAGATGAGGTAGCCAGTTGAATAGGTTTTAGGTTTACTTTTTACCCATTTTAGGTAAGTAGATGAAAGTTTATGTGTTAAATAGAAATATATTTTAAGTTTAAGGTTTAAATCATTTAGAAATATAGTTTAAGGTTTAAACCAAAAGTAAAATAAAGTTTAAGGTTTAAACCAAAAATAAAATAAAGTTTAAGCTTTAAGTTATGTAAAAACAAAGATTAAGGTTTAAACCAAAAAGTAAAGTAAAGTTTGAGTTTTTTTCCATTATTAACCCTATTAACAAATACGAAGATTATTTGTTAATTTATCATATAAGCACATACTTTATTATTCGATTGCCTTCTTAACGATAATAACTAGTGATTACTACTAATTTTTTAAGTTAATTATTTCATTGGTCATCCTTTGTAAGTTCAATTTTATTCTATAGGTGTGTAACAATATGATAATCTAATATGTTACAATATAACAGTTGATACATTGACCAAGTGTTATTGTTTATTGGCACAATTCCATCATGCTAATCAACCGTGCTTGGTCTATATAGATAATCGATATTTGTATATGGTGTGAGTGTCTCTGGGTCGTTGGTGGTGGCAGTCATTGTTGTAACACTGTACTTTTTAATTAACATAAAATAGCGTGCGGAAGCTTAATAACATATAATTATAACAAAATCAAAGATAAACACAACTTTGACTGATTATCATTTACATAAAATGCCATTTACAGTGTTAATTACAAAATCAGGCTCTATCCAAAATTTTGACATCAGAGTTATGGTATGTCCAAATTCCCAGTCATTATCATCAAGAAACTCACTGCGGAGGATCTGTAAAACAATCTAGTGGGGAATTAGCACAAAGCTAAGTAAGAGAACAAATATCTAAACATACACAAGGCAAACATGCCCAAAATACAAGGCTCATAAATCAAGGAGAACCAGCGGTGTTGCAACCACCTACAACCAAGGTCGGCCAAAACCAAGGTTTACCGATGGCTCAGTTACATGGACAACAATATTAGCACCATTGAATACAACAAATGCAAATCAAACCGTGTGCTAATACTATATATCCCTAAACCAAGCCCAGCCGAAAATCCCCCACGCTGATCTCCAAAGGTAACATGTATACATATTCAAAATCAAGACATACAGTCCAATGAGCAAGTAACAATAGGATATCATATCCTGTATATCAGTAGATATAAATCCACTCACCACAGTCTGCACTGACAGAGCACACTCAGTTGACTAACTCACTGAGTCTTCTCAGTTCCTGAGAATAAGTAAACACAAGTTAGTATCTCATTCTCAATACTGATTCATTTTAAATATCATATGCATTCATATATCACATGTATATTCATATATAAATATCATGTATATCAAGTCATAGTTTGATTATTAGGAATAACTCTTAAATCCCAAATTCCTATTAATCCATTTTCGATCGAAGTCGGATTCCGAATGAAAAACCAATCCCGATTATATCCAATTCCTAGAATGAGGAATTCCACTTAACCTCAATTCCGATGAAATCATAATTCAATTCCAAGTAAAGACACTTTCCGACTATAAGTCTAATTCCGATCAAAAAGTATATTCCCGAGTATATGGCACATTCTGGTCGATCATAATCCCAAGCAATTATAATTCCGAATGAATATAGATTCCGATCAAAATAAGATTCCGAGTAAAGTGTTCATTACCGAGTCCAATGTTCAATACTAATAAAATCAACTCCGAGCAAATGTAAATTCCGTGTAAGGGCAATTTATATATTCCGAGTAATGGCAAATTCCGATCAAATAGAATTCCGATAAAAGTGTTAGGGCATTTATCATATCATGTCAGAATAGACGGAATCTAATACATTCCGATTAAACTAGTCGGTATTCACGTAATTCGATTATCTTTAAGCGGAATTCTCAATTCCAATAGATTCCAAGCCTTAATTCCTACTGATTCATAGCATGATTCCGATTAAACCATAACTCAGATCAATTTTTAATTTAGCTTCAATTCTAAACTGATTTTAAGTATATAAGATGAAATAAATTTCCAGAATTCATATAAACATGTAGAGAACATAATCTATAAATCAATTCTAACATGCAATCATCCTAAATCATAATTTAACATCAAGAATCGATCAGAATTCGTCTATATATTAATAAAACCGAAATTAACTTAACAATTAACAATTATGATTCAGCAATCTAACCTCGATAATGTTATAAATCTCAGTAATCAATTAGCAAGCAAGATAGAAGATCAAATTGTTGAGTGGTTCTTTGTTTTCTCTTCTTCTTCTTAGCCAAGAGCATACACACACACACACTCACTTAATTTCTTGTTGTACATGCAAATGAGGATGAGGTGGTGAGGTTGGTGACTAAACTCACCATAATCGGCCACCTCACTCCCAAAATTCTTTATTAATTAATTTAATTGAATAATAATAAAACAATTCATTATTACAATTGATTATCAAATAATGCAACTTGTCAAACAATTCACATAATTAAATCAAATCTTAAGATTATTATCTTAATTACCTTAGTTAATCTATGCCGATTAAGAGGGTGTTACAATTGTGTAGTTGCTGGCAATGGCGCGGTGGTGATTAATGGTGGCAGCGCTACTGATAGTGGTTGCTGGTGGTAGTAGTAAGTTGTGGTGGTGGTGGGTGATGGCCAAAGCAACCATCAAGGGTGATGGTCGGTGGTGGCGACTACGGTATAAATGAAGGCGATGATTAATGACAATTGGTGGTAGTGGATGGTGACGGGTGTTGCGAAAAGTTGTTATGGTGACGGTAGAGGCGCGGAAACGATGGTAGTGGTGATATTATGGTGGTTGTTACCGATGGTGGCGGCAGTTGTAGCGGTCTACATTGTTGGTAAATGGTTGTAGTCGCGACAGTGCTAGTGGTGGTCGGAGGTGAAACAATGACGATATTGGTAGCAACGACAATGGTGGTGATGACGACACTGACATTTGATTGTGGTGGCAGAGGATGGTTGTGGTGATAGTGATTGTAGTCCGTGGTTGGTGGTAGATACACACATGTAGGTAGGGATGACAAAAAACCCCGCACCCGATGGGGAACCCATAGTATACATATCAATAAGATTTTTTTTCTTCGAATACAAATGATAGTTTTGTACGATCTATTGAACATATAGAACGAAAAAAAAAACTAATAGGATGAAATTGTTAGTATAGTTTTTGTAGAATTTTTTAAAGTATTATCAGCATCTTTAATTGACATATATGTATGAGAAATCATCTATTTGATTGATAATATTATGTGTATAATAGAACGATTGTAAATATATTATGTCTTTTATAAATAACATTATTTATTTTACGAAACTATTAAAATGATTGATTACATGTTGATGTGTACCGATTGGAAATGTTAAGTTAGATTCGTAATTTTAGTTTTGTATCAAAATCCCCGATTCCCCACGGGGATCCCCGATACTCGACGGGGACGGGGACGGGGATGGAGATGCTAATCAATTCCCCGGCGGGGACGGGGATGGGGACTGGGGGTGAGAAGCGGGGATGGGGATGGGAAAAGCAATCCCCGATACCCCCGACCCCGTTGCCATCTCTACACACATGCCTAAATCCATTACCCCTAAATTATTGGGGAACTAATTATTACCCACTAATTAATAGGTATTGCTTAATTATATTACACATAATCAAACATCTTTAATTATTCTTAATTCCTGCCTCTAACACCTTGTTCTCAGTTTATTATAAGTATACGACTAAGAATACATTAACTGTAACATTATATATGTCCCATTAGTCGAACTATAATGATTTTTCAAAGAAATTGCATATGTTTTCTAATTGAGACATATTTTCTTTGATAAACTTCTATTTCCGGCATATACACGTAGCTAAGTTTAATATTAGAAAATGGTTATAGATTCGAATGTATTTCACAAAGTGATATTACCTATTTTGAAACACCATCGATATGATAAATAATCTAATTCACATTATTATTATTATTATTATTATTATTATTATTATTATTATTATTATTTTGTTGTTGATGATTTAACATTCTAAGTTGATATTATCATTTAAGAATATATTGGGTTACTCACAAATTTATTTCTAAAATTTAAGTACAATAAGATTTATAGTATATATATGATAAATATAGACAAGGATAAAAAATTTGAATGTGAATAATATTTTATTATCGATGTAGCTTAAGATTAATAGATTTATTTCTAAATTAATGTAGTGAATAACAAATTTTAATTAGATAAATAATTTAACACAAATTAAATTGATCTAAAGTCAAAATAAATTTCAAATTTGACTATTTTAAGTCAATATTTGTAACGTCCCAAAGTTCATAAGTTCCTAGATATAAGTTTATATCAAGTGAAGTTTTAAGTGTTAAATAGGTTAGCAAGTTGCCTTTAGGTGTTTGTGTATAGTTGAGGGACTAAAGCTGACAGCATGATAAACTTATAAGTCCAAGGGCTAAATATGTTAATTCTGAAAGTATTAGATATAGATGTCTTCTTATTTGACCAGGATAGTCAAATACTCGGTATACACACAAACACACATACGATTTATATACACACTCTCTGATATTGTGGCTTATTCAATTCAAGAAGTGAAACTCATCATCTGAAATTGATTTCCTAGTGAATCCATAACAAGAGGTATGTGTTCTTGATGAGTTTAATTGAGTTTTAGGTCAAGAAATGGATTCATGAGTTGAATCCATGTCCATAGCTTAGGTTAAAGTGTCTTGTATGGTTTTGTAGTTTGGTTATTGCTAGAAAGTTAGTAGTAATGGCATAGAACTCATTTGTTTACATGAATCTGAGTTTAGTTGGTTTTAGTATGCAAAAAGATGATTTTCGGTTGCTGTTTTCGATCAAAGCAGAAAGCCTGCAGTGCCGACTGTCCTTGCGACCGCAAGGGTTATCCTTTGCGATCGCAAGCAGTGGTTTTGTGTTTTGGATGTTTAGTCTCTTGCGGCCGTAAGTATGATTACTTGCGACCGTAAGACAGTGTTTTAGAGATTTGAATGTTTGGGGTCTCTTGCGGTCGCAATGGACTTGACTTGCAACCGTAAGGATGTTGGTTAAGGACCTTGCGGTCGCATAGGTCTTGCTTGCGATCGCAAACAGCCTTTCAGAATTCAGTTTAGTTATTTGACCAGTATCTTTCGTAAGTTGAGTACAGAATTTACAGTAGTATTGTTTATTGCTTGTAGGCAATAAGAGTTGACGTTTCGGTGATAAAGAATAGTTGTTTAATTGCTGCTAAGGTGAGTGTACTTACCTTTAATCAGATTAGCATATGTATATGCATTAAGTAGCTAGTATATCAATTTTATGCTTGATATATGATTTGATTATGTGAGATTCAGTAGCACTATGCTGCAGTGTTTAGTATGATCAGCATACATTTATATGCACAAGGTGATCAGTATGTTATCCGTGTTGTGATATGTTTATGTAATGAGTTGAGACTATTGTTTAAAGGTACAATAACACCCAGATGTAGTATTCAGTACAGAGATAGGGGTATATTGAGATCCTTATACCCAAACAGAGTGTCAGGGATTTGATTACGCGCGAGATGTGATCATACCCTGGACCAGTTAATAGTTTAAACAGTTTTGCAGGTGTTCAGCTTGGATGTGAAACATCCCCAGAAGAGTTACTCATGTTTAAAGTCTTTATCTGATCAGTTTGTATGCTCACTAAGCGAAAGCTTACATTTTAGTATGTCGTGTTTGCAGGTAATCAATTCCTAGCAAGGGTAAGACCCCAGTACTTTGCAGAGTTGGATAGCTCAAAGTTTTTATACAGAGTACTTTTAACACTACTTTTGTGTAACTCTTAGCACTAAAGTGATTTAAACCTGTTTTCCGCAAACTTTGAGGTTATAAAGTGCTAATTATGTAGTAATAGAGTTTTTAAAAGCTATTTTAGAAAAATGGTGTTACAATATTTAAATGTTGATTTTGACCGACGGCTAGGATCTATTTAAACTAAATGAAATGTTACAATTCTCTAATTAAATTAATAAATGTTTAATTTTTTATTAATACTAAAAATAATAGTAGTTAAAGAGAAGAGATAAAAGTTAAAAACTAAAAGTTTATCAAAATACAAAATATAATTTTAGAAATCACACCTACTATATATAACATTATTACAAGAAACAAAAACCAAATATTTTATAAAAAAGATACGAAAACAAATATTTTTAATAGAAAAAGGATCAAAGGGTAAAAATTAGAGAAATCTATATCTATCTATCTATATATAAAAGGCATGCAAATTTTCCAAAAATAATCATAAATTGATTCACAATTAACCAATCACAATCTTCAATTTCAAAATCATTCAATTTTCAAAAACAATTTTGGAAATATGTGGATAATCGAATTAAATTTAACTTTTTCGAATTTAATTCAATTTTAAATTAATTGGGAGGGGGCTAAATGAAAATTAGAGGGAGTTTTATAAAAGATGTGAAGGGCTTTTAAGAAAATATGAGGGGTTTTTTTTTAAAATTGTATATTAATGTAATTAATTATAAGCTGTTTATAAATAATGTTTAGTAACTTGTGATATATTTTGTTTATAGAAAAAATAGTTATATATTTACGATCGTCTCATTTTTATCTACGTTTTAGTATAAATTTTAATGTAATATGACACTTTTTTGAAATTAGTATATTCTCATTACAGAGGTGATATTTTATTTACTGTATTATTTTTATTTGAAATTTTTAATAACGCAAATTTGAAATACTCGTGCGTGCACGGGTCAATAAACTAGTAAGGTTATTAAACGCCAAAAAAGTAGGAAAAATCAATTAATATTGATTACGTATGGTTTGTTCATATTTTAAATTTAAAATTAAAAAGATACGCCAAATTACTAAGAGTATTGCTATTTATTTGAAATTCTAAAATTTGTTGATAACTTTTATAGTTTAAATTCAAAATTAAGTTTTAATTTTAATACTTTAAAGTTAAAATTCATTTTTTTTTTTTGAAAAAATAATGGTCAAGAACTAAAAACCCTAGATGGTGAATTAAGAAAATTTCATGAAGTTGACAAATTAAACATTTTCATTTAGTTGAGGGGTAACATTGTACATCATGAATCATGGAGAAAGTGATAAATGTTGTAGATACAATTAACACCCCTCAATAAACAAAAATGTTATAAAAAGGTAGTATAAAATCTCAAGTATAAATTTAAAGCGAATCCTTGTTGCACATTCCACTCTTCCTAGACATATTTGCTTACACACTACATGTAACATATTTATATGCGTTTTGGGTATACATTAAGATTAAAAAAAGAGAAGGAAACACAAACAAATTTTAACACTTTTGTTATCAAGTGCTCTCCATTGTATAAGAAAGAAAATAAACAAAGAAAAACAAAAAAAAAAACTTCCTATCATAAACTATTCTTTCAGATATCAGTACATTTGAATGAATGAAGAACACAATTTCTAATTTTATTTCAATAACTAGATTACCCAACATATTTTAGACACTAAAAATATATTCTTAAATTTATAATATTTTTATTTTTCGTATGTGTAAAATATAGTTATAATTTTTGCTTTTATTTCGCTTACTTTCAAAGATAGAGTTTAAAAAATATAAGTCCAGTTAAATAAGAATAATTAGATTATTTCATTAATGGTTTTTAAACAATAAATGTCCATCTTTTCTTGTTCGTTTGTAAGGGTTTGATAACGCTATATAGTGTGAGCCTTGAGTATCCAAGCTCACATCTGATTCCATTCTCGCCATCAAAGTGATCGGCCGGCGTGATCCCCCGGCCCGAGGTGAATCACGTGGAACAAAAAGTGATCCATTTTTTTGTGTTTTCTTTTTTTATGCTCGGACATGCGGTTCTCTAGTTTCATAATTCATCCGAGGTTGTGTGGCCTCGGTTTAATTGCGCAGGTGATTGTTTTAAGTTGTCTTATATCTTTGTATAGTTTCATAATCTTTTTGGTTTTCTTGCTTCTAGAATCACAATTTCAATTGTTGGATTCTATGTTTCTTCTTCGCCATTTCAACGATTGGGGATGATGATCACATTTTTTGGTTTTCTTCTTTGTTGATTTCATCGCTGTCTTATGCGAAGGAGACATGGTTAGTGATTTATCTATCTTCATCGATAGACTAGGTTTTTCATTTTTGTGGTGATTTGATTATCTTCATTGGTGGAGCGGCGTTTAACTTCATTGTTGGAGTGATTATTTTGGTATGTGAAAGAAATATGGTTGGCAAATGTATCTTTATTTTATGTTTTTATATTAATTGAGAGATCGGTAAATGCGATAAAGTATGGATTCAAATAACAAAAGAAAAAAATTGAACACAATGTGATAATATAAATAAATAAATAAAAACCAACCAGAACCTCTAAAATTTGCTTCGACTTGAATTGATGTTAAAATCACTGAATAATTATATTGTAAATAGTTTTTCCATTTAAACATATAAAACAAATGTAAAAAGATAATAAACCCCAGTGTATTAAAGGTTTTAGACCAGAAATCAATAGTACATAAAGATAGAGCTCGAGGTGACATTTTTAAAAGTTCAAGGGTGAAATCGTACATCAAGAAAATATAGTTAAACAACCACAAGTACAAAGACCACCCTCAATATTCAAGAAAGTTCAAAAAGTGGGGCAAATTTCAAGTATAAAAGAAGTTGAAAATCCAGAATGCGCAGTATCATTCCACCCGAGTTAAAGGGTTTCTCTCTCTCCTCTTTTTCTTTCTCTCACTTCCTACAGGAGAGAGAAAGCTCCTTCCCTAATATCTCCTTTTCTCCATCTATCTCCCTACGGAAAACCCTATCTTTCGTACACATCAAGATTTAATTGAATCTTGATTCTACTGTTTTTTCTTTGTTCGTCAATCATCGGCGATTCAACTTTGTGGGTTTTGTTCGATTTCAGCAAAAAGGTAGAAACAATCGAGGTATGCAGGCTGATCAGACAGTGTTGAGCTTAAGACCTGGTGGAGGAAATCGAGGAAGAACTTCTGGCCCTCGTTTTGATTCGTTGGCTTTTGGTTCATCCGATCTTCCAGCCCTTCGTCCGCATGGCGGTGCCGGCGCTCCCTCTCTCTCCGCCTTCAAGGTTGTTACTTTGTTTTAACCCTAATTGGATCTGGGCCTCGTATTTATTCTAAACATAATACGTGTCTGTATTTAGCTGAATTTTATCTCATCTAGTTAGTATGTGTTTTGTTGCTTATCTTAATCTAGCCATTTGTATTTTGTGTTGTTTTATATATGCCGATATGTTAATCTTGTGTATAGATATTGATCTCTTCTGCCTGAGCAGTGATGTATGTTGGTTTAGACAAAGTAAAGTATACCATATCGATTCAAGATTTTGTTTTGCTGATTTATAAGACACGTTTTGTGGCAAAAAAGGGGTCTGATTTGTGAATACTCACCGTTTACATGAATTGGGATGAGTTTAAGATTTAATTTTGTAGAGTGGTTTAAGTTTTCATATGCTTATATCGGTTGTTAGTAGTCTGCATTGGCTGTAAGATGGAATTCAGGGATTGGTAATGGCTATGTTTATGCACTTGTATCAATAAGTTTTTATATCTTTCTTTGAAGGTAATATGGATACATTCTTTCATGGTTAATGTTCTATGATTCTGATTTCAAATGATGGAAGTGGTGCATGGATACATGCTAGATTTCAAATTGTGGGATTATTCTTTCATGAAAGTTATCATATTTTTTGTCATCGATCACTTTGTTGGGAGTAGATGTTCTGGGAAAGAGTAAACGAAGATATTTAAAATGTTCTTTATGATATATCTGTTTGGGGTATGTGTGTTGAGGAGAGAGGAGGGGGGGGGGGGGGGTTGCCCATCCTTGAACGGATGGCCATTGGCCAAGTCTTTTTCTGTTGAAAATATGCCCTCTATTCAATAATGTGGCATGCAAGCTTTAGGGAGAAATGAGAATCAGATTCCTATAAAGAAATTTCTGAAAATTTTGTTCTTACATGCCATGCTTTTATTGACGCTATCATGAGATGCATAGCAGTCTTTCTCGTTTTCTTTTTGAGGTGTTTCTTCTTTTGAACCTGATAATATGTGTAATTTATTGAATTAAAAGTTTCTTAAGCATTTATGTATGTTTTTTTATTAGTGATTAGTTTCACATGTACCCTACAGTTAATTAACTAACGAGTGTTTGTGTATGGGTTAATCGTAATTTTAAATGTATTTGACATATAGTGTAACTAAGCAAGTTGTTATTGAACGTACTTCAATGTAGTTCAGCATACATAAGTTGGTTATTCTTTTGCTTCTTTTAACAATCTGTTTGTTGTTGATGCAAAGTTAGTGTATTTGG
Source organism: Pulicaria dysenterica (assembly GCA_947179395.2). Taxonomy (NCBI): domain Eukaryota; kingdom Viridiplantae; phylum Streptophyta; class Magnoliopsida; order Asterales; family Asteraceae; genus Pulicaria; species Pulicaria dysenterica. The sequence goes on along the minus strand of OX359294.1, from coordinate 72,180,284 downwards.
AAGCTTCTTTTTCTTGATCGTTTTATTATTAGTTTTCACATTTATTTTACTCTGTATCTTTTTTCAGAACAATGATTCTCGGTTCGAGCTTCGTGAGCGTGTTCGTTACACCAGGGACCAGCTGTTACAACTTAGGGAGGTAATGCTTCAAACTATGCGTTTGAGCTTCCTTATAAAGTCTAGCTGTGTGTATAATATTTAGCTTGGTTATTGGATGTGGATTTTTTTGTCAATTGTATTATCTATTTCTCTTAATAAACTAAATTTGAAAAACATGCCTGTCTTTTGTATTTTTAATAAAAAAGCAGTTCCTTTATCATGTTTATCTATCATGTTGGGCAATACGCATGGTGATTTTAGTTCGGTTTCTCTTATATTGCTAATAAGTTTTTTCATGCCAAATTTACTTAAGTGTCTTTGTTGGAGTGATATAATTATATTGGTGATATGTGCCAAGTATTCAGTCGGTCTTTCTTCTGTGGTAGGTTGTAGATATCCCTGAGGAGATACTAAAACTCAAACAAGAAGTGGAAGTTGAATTTTTTGGTGAGGCCCAAAACTGGACAAAATCTGAAGGAAATGTAAGCAAGACCTACTTGCTTGTTTTTTACTGTTTCTTGTATGTCAAAGTTTATTTTCATACGTGATAATAAATTTTATTTGCAGGTGTCAGTTCAGCCTCAGCCACGCTACTCTGAGCCTGATAACCGAGACTGGCGTGGAAGAGCTCCTCCTCCTGCAGAGGAGCGGTCTTGGGATGCCGGCCGAGAGAACCGGGACTTTGGCCGTTTTGATAACCGGCAAGAACCCAATTCACAATATGGAAGAGCACAAGCGTCTCCTAACCAAGGGGTCAGTTTTCAATAAAATCGTTTTGTTACTTCCAACTATTGATGATAGATTTGTGATTGAATCAAGTCCCAGGTTGCTAAACAGGCTTATTCTCTAATATGTTGGTTTTCTAATTTCTGTAACAGATGGGTGGCCCTGCTCCTGCTCTTGTCAAAGCTGACGTACCATGGTCAGTTCGAAGAGGAACTCTTTCTGAAAAGGACCGTGTCTTGAAGACAGTAAAAGGGTAAATCATTGAAAATGTTGGATATGTGATTATTGTGATATAGTACTATAACATTCAGTTATTTTTGTATAAATATAACATGAAGAGCTTTTTCATTTTCAGTATCCTGAACAAATTGACTCCGGAAAAGTTTGATCTCCTAAAGGGTCAGCTTATCGACTCAGGGATCACGACAGCTGATATTTTAAAGGTTCATTGCTACTCAACACTTCAGTCACATAATACCCTCTTCAATGTGTATTACTCGAATGAAAAATTGGAATAATACTGTTTGTTCATGCAATTCAGGGTGTTATCTCTTTAATATTTGACAAAGCTGTTCTCGAGCCTACGTTTTGCCCAATGTATGCTCAACTTTGCTCAGATCTCAACACAAAGCTTCCCAAGTTCGGTTCTGATGAACAAGATGGGAAAGAGATTACATTCAAGCGTGTACTTTTAAATAATTGCCAAGAAGCTTTTGAAGGTGCTGACAAACTAAGGGCAGAAATAAGCCAGATGACTGCCCCTGAACAAGAATCGGAACGTAGAGATAAAGAACGATTGATTAAACTACGAACTCTGGGAAACATTCGTCTAATTGGTGAGCTTTTGAAGCAGAAAATGGTTCCTGAAAAGATTGTTCATCACATTGTTCAGGTTTCATCCATGATCTTCATGCTTCTTAAATCTCTGTTTAAGATTTTGTTATTATAGTGGTGTTTAATCATGTTACTGGATATGGTCATGAAGTTTTGTTATTTACTAGTGATATATGGTGGTTTTGACAGGAGCTTTTAGGACCTGATAATAAAGTTTGCCCTGAGGAGGATAGTGTGGAGGCGATATGCCAGTTTTTTAACACTATTGGCAAACAACTTGACGAGAGCCCAAAGTCGAGGCGAATAAATGATCTTTACTTTAGTCGATTGAAGGAGCTATCAACAAACCAACAGTTAGCTCCACGTATGAGGTTTATGGTTCGTGATGTTATTGATCTCAGATCAAATAAATGGGTTCCGAGGCGGGAAGAGGTAGCCTTCTTCTCAATATGTTATCTTTTAGTGTCACTGAATAACTATCCAATATGCTCACTGGTTTCTTTTGGTAATTATATTTTTTTTCCTGATTTGGTAGTTCAGAAAATTAATTATTTTTATCAATATAAAATAATATTGTTTTTCTTTTTCCTCATCTGATTTAATGTTGGATTTATTTTTGGTGCTATGTAGGTGAAAGCAAAGACCATTACAGAGATTCATACCGAAGCAGAGAAGAACATGGGGCTTCGTGTGGGTTCAACTGCAAGCATAAGAAACAGCCGTGCATTGGCTGCTGGAGGACAAGGGAGTTTAAGCCCTAATTTCAGTCGTCCTGGTACAGGTGGCATGATGCCAGGTATGCCTGGGACCCGCATGATGCCTGGAACACCTGGAATGGACAATGATAATTGGGAGGTTCCTAGGTCTCGCACTATGCCGAGGGGTGCTCAACCTCCACCATTACTTGGCAAGACACCATCGCCAAGTCAAAGATTTCTCCCACAAGGTAGTGTCGGTTTCATAGGTGGCAAGCCCAGTGCTTTATTGCAAGGAAGTGGTGGTGCCGCTCCTAATCCGGCACCAGCAGCGGCGGCGGCGGCGGCGGCTGTTCTATCTAGACCTGTTCCAACACCATCTGCTCCTCCTCCAGCTGCCATTAAGGCAAAGAGTCCTGATGAACTCAAGAGAAAAACAGTCTCTCTTCTTGAGGAATACTTCAATGTTCGTATACTTGATGAAGCTTTACAATGCTTGGAGGAACTTGATGCTCCAGAGTATCACCCGGAATTTGTGAAGGAAGCCATTTCACTTGCCTTGGAGAAAAGCCCGCCATGCGTTGAACCACTAGCAAAGCTACTGAACCACCTCCTCTCCAAAACGGTTATTACTGTAACCGACTTGAGAACTGGGTGTCTCTCCTATGGCTCGTTGTTGGATGATATCGCCATCGATTTACCAAAAGCACCAAACAACTTTGGTGAGATAATGGGCCATCTGGTGCTCTCGGGTGGATTGGATTTCAAGGTTGTGGCAGATGTCCTAAAGACAATGGAGGACGATTATTTTCAGAAAGCCGTTTACGCGGGTGTTAAAAGGGTCGTTAGTTCAAGCTCTTCAGGGAACGCGGTTTTGGAGTCGCAAGCAGCAGATGTGGGTGCTTGTGAAAGCCTACTGTCTTAGGAAAAAGCTAAATGGAGAAGGGTGGTTGGAATATGATGTTGAAAACAAGAGGTGAGTTTTCAGTGAAACTGTATGATCTTGTTTTTGTTGAGGTTACTATAGACATAGTAGTTATGTGGTGTTTGAAAACAAAAAAGAAGGTGGGCTGGTGTTGCCATGAATTTTGACATTGTTGCCGAGAGGCGACTGGATGACTTTTTCTGAGACTTTTCTTCTTTTTGATTTACATTTTAGTTTTGTGACTTTCGAGTAAAATTTCATTATTGTTGAGACTTGGAAGTTCATAAAAGCAACTGTTGTATTTTATTTAAATATCATTGTTTTGTTTTATCATCACGTGTATGCCTAGTTTTCTTGATTTTGAATGTTTATGTTTGGTTGGTCTTATGCTGAAGCAAACTCGAGCAGCAAATATGAACTGTTCATCACTTGGGAGCCTAAACTGGAATGATTTTGATGCATTATATCAAAGGTTTAGAGGTTAGACCCTCGTTGGCAGTTCAGATCTGATACTAATTTGTTGTTTAAGTGAGAATATGGTTGGAGATCTAATGACAATACTTTGATTTGTTCAAATACGACTGAATTGTTATTTAATGAATACATATAATATGAGGTAGAGTAAGGGGGCGTGGAATACAAAGGAATGTCACAAGTGTATCCTAGTATTATTATAGTGGTGGCAATGGTGTTGATGGTTGAAATGATCGAGTTTTGTTTTGGTTCCGACTAATGCACCGATGGTAAATTTTTGATCGTAAATGTTTATGACTAGTATAAATTGTAAATCTTGGTATTGGATCGTCAATCTAAATCGTGGGTTAGGAACCAATCATATACGAGTTGAGTCTTTTAGTGAGATTCCTTGATCGCAAATCGAGATTAAAATCGAAAAAGGGAATTGTGAATTTTCAATAAAAAACTAGACATAATGTTGGATCACAAATTGACTCTTGTCTATAACCGTTAATCGAAATGTGGGTTACATCGAAAACCTCGAAGTGTAAATCAGAATCAAAAAGAGAATTGCAAATCTTAGTTTAACCAAATCGAAAACTTAGAATCGCAAAACGTGAATGGCAATTCAGTATGCACTATGGAATCGTGAAACATAGAATCGAAATCTGAATTGTGAAACCTAAGGACGTGTATAGATTGATCATATCCAATGTGTAAATTATGAGTTATCACTAACTTACTAGACATTGATGACTATACTTGTGTGATAATGTATTGTGATGAGTCAATGTGACATTTATGCATAGCTAAGCGCTTATCATTGCAACTTTGGTAAATTATGTGTAGCTGGAGACGTATCCATCCGTTATAGAATGATGATGTGTACTTGTTACCTGAATATGTGCTACTATCTTTTATAACGTGCAAGTACTATGTTAGCTCACTTAGCTTTGTGCTTACTTGTGTTTGTTGAATGTTTTAGGACCATCTTGTGAGGACAGCCGACGTGGCAACTATATTCTTTCACAAACCTTTTGAACTCTGATTTTCATGAAACAATATTTACTACAACAACAACAACGTAACCCAATTCCGTTGAAACGGGGTATGAGGGAGGTAAGAAGTAGACAATCATACCTCTACCCGTAGATAGAGAGATTGCTTCCTGAAAAAGACCTCCGACAACGAAATCAAAAGGCAAAGAAAAGAAAGAGGGAAAAATATCTCACTCTCTCTCTCTCTCTCTCTCTCTCTCTATATATATATATATATATATATATATATATATAAACGGTATCAAACAAAAAAAAACTCAGAAAACAAAGAAAAATAAATACAAAAGCAAAACAATCCTAGAAAAAAGAAAAAAGAATAAAGAAAATAAATAAATAAAATAAAAATAAAACAAAGAAAACTAGTAAAAATATGAAAAGAAAGCCTATATAAATAGTTTCTTACCTGAAAGAAATAACTCAGAATACTAACTCAATACTAATCATAAGCCTCAGACTGTCCAACCCTCACCTTTCTATTCCTGTATCCTAATCCTCCTACTCCAAGATAACCTATCTGAGATCATGTCCTCAAAGAGATAAAGGTCCTTCATGTCTGCTTAAACTCTATTTTCCCACCTCAGGGAAGGAGGACCACGTCTCCTAGTGCCATCAACTGTAATCGATTCCACTCTCCTTACTGGCGGTTGCCTTCTTTTAACATGTCCATACCAACGCAATCTCCCTTCTCTCAACTTGCTAATAATAGACGTCACTCATAATTCGGTTCTGAAAGCACAATTCGGTATTTTATCTAACAGGGTCTTCCCACAGGTCCATCTAAGCATCCTCATCTCGGCCACTTCCAACTTCTCCGCCTGCGTCTTCTTTAGTGGCCAGCACTCAGATCCATATAACATGGCATGTCTAATAGCAAGTTTGTAGAATTTTCCTTTCAACTTTAGAGGTACTTTCTTGTCGCATAGAACTCCTATCGCCGCTTTCCACTTTTTCCATCCCACTTGAATACGGTTGGTAACGTTTTCATCTATCCTCCCTGATCTATATAATATGGAGCCCAAGTACCTAAAGGACTCCTGAGGTCTCAAGGTGTGCTCCCCAATGCGAATATCTTGTCTGACATCAGTTTCGTGCTTGCTGAAATCGCAAAAAGATACTCTGTCTTATTCCTACTAATTCGTAGTCCCGAGTCTTCTAACGCTGCTCCCCACTGGTCTAATCTTCTATTCAGCTCTTCTATAGACTCTGAAACCAAGACAATGTCGTCAGCGAATAACATACACCATGGCACACCTCCTTGAATCCTCCTAGAGAGCTCGTTAAGAATTACTGCAAAAATGAACGGGCTAAGTACAGACCCTTGGTGTTGGCCTCGTAACACTGGGAAGTACTCACTGTCTCTCACTGGTGTTCTCACGGAGGACAACGCCCCATTATACATGTCTTTTAGGACCCTAACATATCGCCAAGGGATCGTTCTATCGTTCAAAGTCCTCCAAATAAGCTCCCTAAGGACACCATCGTACGCTTTCTCTAAATCTAAGAACACCATATGCAGATCCCGTTATCTTTCCTTATGCTTCTCCATGAGGCTTCTAATCAAATGAACTGCTTCTATGGACGACCTCCCTGGCATAAACCCAAACTGATTTTCCGACACTCTTGTTTCCCGTCTGAGCCTGTTTTCTATCACCCTCTCCCAAAGCTTCATAGTATGGCTAAGGAGTTTAATCCCACGATAGTTCCCGTAACTTTGGGCGTCCCCCTTGTTCTTAAATATTGGGATAACCACACTACGTCTCCATTCATCTGGCATCTTAGCTGATTTAAAAATCAGGTTAAAAAGATTCGTCAGCCACTTAATGCCCGGCTCTCCAAGACACCTCCACACTTCAATCGGGATTTGATCGGGTCCTGCTGCTTTGCCTCCCCCCATCTTGCGTAGGGCATTTCTAACTTCCCCCGTGGAAACAATATTTACTGTTTTATTTATATCATAAGTCCCGTGTATAGGGCAGGTAAATATGATAAAAAAGCTTATTTGACTATTATTTGAGGTGTTATATTTATTTTTATTAGCCGGAATATTAGCCAAAGGGTCACCGGAACGTCGCGGAAGAGAATACCTCATATGAGGGTTTTCAAAATATCAGGGTATAGAAGAATTTAGAAATCCCTCATCCATAAATTTTTATAAAATTCTAGGATTTAGAATTTCATCCTATTTTTACAAACCAAATATTATACTTGGAGGGAATTGAAATTCCAATCCATAAAATTCTTAAATGAAACCAACCAAACAACCCATATGGACTTGTAGTTGGACTTTTTTGCCCTCATTGTGATCAATGTATTTCCAGTTTTGAATGAGCTTTATAGTTTACGTAGCCAGAGTGCTAGCGTAGTAGCGCGCCAAGCGAGGAGGGAATGGCGTCGGTAGTGCAACCGTCGGAAACCACCGCCGGTTCAGACGAATCATTGAAGCTCGCCATTGCCATGGCCCTTCTTCGTTCGAAGCTCCTGAAGAAACCTTCTGACACTCCTCGTCCTTCACCTGCTACCTCCAATTCTGAAGCTCTCAAGTGGAAACGCAAGGTACATTTCCTCATTCTCAATTTACAGCCTATTGCTCAGACATAAAACAGCCAATTGAATCAGCATTTAGTTTCGGATAACCCAAAATCATATCAAACATATTATTAGTGCACAAATTGTTATGAGAGTGGTGAAACAATATAGGCGAAAGAGCGTAAACAAGAGATTCTCCGACTCAAACAAGATCTCGTACAAGTTGAAGGTCTCTCTCTCTCTCTCTCTCTCTCTCTCTCTCTCTCTCTCTGTATGTGTGCATGTATGTACGTATCTTACACAAATCTATCTATATGTTCTATTAAAGCAATATGTATTATATGATTCTTACGCAGATGGACTACATCATGAATTATTCTCGGGGAGTGCATCCTGCAGATGCTATTTCTTTGACAGTTTAGGGAAATTGAGCCCTAATAAGCTATCAGGAGAAGGATTTGACGGGAGATTTAATGATGTGTTACGGCGTAGATTTCTTAGACAAGGTTATATAAATATATAATTATTTTATTGTGTTTTGTTTTGTGTGTATTAGACATGACTTTCTGTATGGGTGATTCGATTGATGTTGGTGGTGCAGTGAGACTGAAGGAAAGAAGAAAAAGCAGAAATGAGGGTTCCACTCAACGATTATATATGTCTGGTATAGTTCACTACGAGTATCATTCATGTAATTGTAAATATGATTTTGGACTTTCTTGTATCATTAAGTTCCCATTCTTATATTTTTTTAGGAAATGCGATTTCATTAAAGTTAATGGTGATCTATAACTTTCTTTCATTTACCAAAGGCTATACGCTTATCAATTTATATTTGCAGTTGACTTTAGAAGTTCTACTAAGATCAGACAATTGTTCATGTTACAATATGGAAATTTTGTTTTATCTTCATAGTTCGAAACAAGCACCCTTCTCATCTCTGTACTAATAACAATATGCAACATAACATAACCACCCAAATGGGAGGTGTGGTTATATGTTTGATTGTTTGGAGAAGTTGTCTACAAGATTTTAATAGATGGGAGATGACCTTTACGTGGTATGTTTGTTCTTGTGAGGAAAGTGGCATGACAAGTTTGATTATTCAGACATGTCAAGTCAGTACAAATAATTATAATGATTATATTTGTATATACTGTTTGCACTGGCAGATAATGACACCGGGGAGACTGAACAGCTCAGGGCCTCGGTTGATTTTCTTGTAGAGCTATGCGATTCTGTATCGTCTGTAAGAGTGTGTTGATCATATAAATAACTGCGGTGAGCCAAGTCGTATATCAAACCTTTTACTTGCTGCTCGTGTTATTATTGCAGTCACATGATACTAATTTTGCAAACTGGTCACACCAAGCTGTAGACTTCATTTTAGGTATGTTGTTCTCATATCGATTTGAATTATGTCATCGCAAATTGCATGCTTATTTTAACATTATTTGGTGGCCTACCATATTGCTGTACCTGAGCGATGCCATCACATACTTTATTGTGACTGAACGTATAGTCCTAGTGTAATTATGTACTCCTAACCTAACTTCTAACACAGTTAGCATGTATGTATGTTGCACCTGTTTGCATATGATCTGCCTTTCTCCATTTTGTATAGTTGCATACTTGCATACTTGCATTCTTGTCATTATTATGTTAACACTGACCATCGATCAGCTGCATCTGTTAGAATAAGTTAGAATTTATAAATGTGACAAGTGGATTGTTGGGAAGAACCAATGAAGTATTCCCAAACCATAATGAGTATTGGATCGCTTTGCTGAAACCTGCGTCTAACCCTTGAATCCTTCCAGTTTATTACCTATAATTTATTCTTATGGTTTTTTCTTTGTTCTATTTCTGAAGATGAGTTTAGGAATATGTTGACCAAGGTAAAGCATACTGAATCTGTTGAAGGAATTGTTGGCAGTTTGTCAATGCATTTAGTTCGGAAAATGTGCACTACAGTACAAGGGAATGGTAAGTATTTTGTTGTTCTGTAATTCAGACTAGTATGCATTCGTATCAGGCATCCTGTAGCTACTTGTATTGCTATGTATCTTTGTTAAATGTCTTTTTGGAGTTTGGAACTGTCACCAACTCTATGCCATGGCGAGTCTTTTGAAATTTAATATTTCAGGTGCTCATGATTCTTCTAAATTAATAAGTGGTATTAAAAATGATTTACTGGTACTTCAAGTAAGTCACTGCCATATGGACTACAATTTTAGGCAATGGCCAGTCGGCCCATTCCAAGGTATATATATATATATATATATATATATATATATATATATATATATATATATATATATATATATATATATATATATATATATATATATAATTATTTGTAACAAATTTGGAGAAAAATCACTTGTGACTCTCAGTCAGTGTCACTGATTCACTGTAATTGCATGAACATGCAACATAATGACTTCTTTAATGGGATTCAATGCCTTCGAAAAATTTGGTAGCAAGATATGTTGAAATACCCTTAGCCATCATTCCTGTAAGCTAAATTAGGGTATCATAGGCAGCCAGTTATGAATGCTTCACAACTATAAAGGAGACATGGAAATAAAGAAGTAGCTAATGGTGTAAGTTCCCCCGACATACTATTCGGAAAATTTTAAATGAAATGGAAAATGCTTCACATTCGAGGCGGAGAGGAAAATAATCCAATTTTTTCTATCAACGCCACTTAATTTATTGGTTAAAACAATGTTTGGCATGAGATGGCTGCAGAGTGATTTTAGATGCAGCAATACATTTAATATGTTTTCTTTTTCCGCCTCTCATGCAACTGATTGTTGTAGGATTATTTTTTTAATTTTTTATATCAATTTTCAGTTACTTTGTTCTCTTTCAGAAGCACATCAGTTTGACAGCGATGCCCCATACCATGTTCAGCACTTGCTTCGTAAGCTCGGAAGTGAGTCATGTATTGGACAGCGAGTGATTCTTGAAGTTTCTCGAAGAATCTATTTACTAGCAGAGAATTTGCTATTTCTTGATCCCTTTGATTCAACTTTCCCTGAAATCCATAGCAGTCTCTACATTTTGTAAGTTATTAACTATGACAACCTCATCACTTCCTTACAATTCTCTTGTTAGATGTATGATACCTTAGTTTTTTATTATAATCAGTATCAAACCTAAATTAAATCTCTCTATGGTAAGACTCCTTTATTTCATCAACCACACTGCAGTTGTATAATACTCAACTTTTTCATACATAAGAAACTCAACACAGTTACTCAGGCTTTATTTGGAAATACAAGATATTGGAACAAAATTTTGAGGGGATCAAACTCAAAATTTCATTTTTATCTACCAAAATTCGTATCAACTCCACTTATATCCTAAATTATACTGTCACATTCAGGATTCAGCTTATTGAGTTTTTGGTATCGGACTACCTAATAAATTGGTCAAAGACAGATGGATTTGCAACAGGTAGTCATGCTCTTTCATTATGCTATTTAGCATCAGTTATTTTCAAGAATTAGTCTCTTTCTTATGGAGTAAGAGTTCAAGTTTGAGCAATATATAAACCCCTATGAGACAAGAACTCTTGACCTTCCCTATGGGGAGCAAGTGCTCTACCCGGTAGGCCATTAGATGTCATGGTTGATATATTAGGATATATAATTCAAATTAACGAAAGTTATTTCTGTGTAGAAATATGTGGTAAACCATGAGAGAGTAGACAGATTTTCTAGCTAGTAGGTGAAAGAATTTGCTCTGAATCTCTAGATATAAATTAAGAAAAGGATTTTTTGGAACAAGGTTATTTTTTATCTTTTATAATCCTAATTTGCATAGGATACTTTTTAGTGAATTTTCGTTACTTAGAAACCAACATTTTTTTTCTGTATAAAGTTTATTTAAACATGATATTATGCTTCTTCCAGCTGACATATTGAATTTTATAAAGATAGCTACATAATGAATTTTAATGGCAACTACAGAGTTGTTTGAAGAGTGGGTGACTTCAATCCTCCATGCTCAAAAAGGACTTCAACTGTTAGAAAACAGGTGCGGGCTCTACATTTTATACATGGATCGTGTAATCGGGCTAGTTGCCAAACTCGTGGGTCAGGTTGCATCTTTCCAGAAACTCAACCCGAATACTCTTCAAAGCTTGTTTTGCTGAAGCTCTGCAATGTAAGCAACACGTCCCTTTTCCACTTTCACTATATTTGTTCTCAACATACCAAACTGTCATCTGTTGGGAGGCAATTTAGATCTTACTTACGGATGATGGGATGGGTCGATTTAGGGTTGAATTATTATGGCAAGTGCATCCAATGTTTTTTTTAAATCTCATATTGTTCAAATGATTTGAACACACTAGTTAGCCGAAAAGGGAACTAGGGTAAATGGGTTAAAAGTTGCCCAAAGTTTACTTGCGGCGCGCATACAACCTCATACATTTTATTATTCGATGATTTAGATTATATGTTACATAATAAAATGACAAAGGTGTTAGACTAATAGTAAATAAAATCGCGATTTAAACATTTTCTACCAAGTTTTACACACATAAGACAGAAGTTTGCATCTCGGGGAATGTCTTGATCTTTGACGACAACCTTCATTTCCTCATCCATGTGAACCAAACGATTACACGAAAACCCAATAAACCATAGAGTTACAAAACATAGGCCCTGGAAATCGTTTTGCTGCCACTTGATCCTATTGTTGGATCACGGAGATTGACCAAGTCTTTGACCAATACCGATCGTCAAGCCATTTTCAAACCCCAACAGTGAAAGTATGTTTTCCAATCTGATAAAAAGTTAGCAGCAAAAGGATAACCAATTACCAATGAGTGTCGACGACTTGTATGGTGGCTGTGGAAGTTTTCTTGAAATCAATCTTGTCGACTTTTAATTCTCCATCAACGAGTTTATAAGCATAGACAACAACACCGTGTTTGTAAGCCTTGAATTGATGAGTATGACCACTAACAAGGATGTCAACATCCAATTGTCCTTGTAAAGAAAGGCATATCAAATGGGTATGATTAGATTCAAACTAAGAATCAATATAAAGAAATCAAGATTAAGAAAGTTGAATTAACAAACAGATACATATATATCCAGCCATCCAGGCATGTATGGCATAAAGAAAATGTTTTTATAATGAAAAAAATATCAACAAAACATTACCAGGAAACTGCCTCTGTTCTAAGGCTCTAACAGCATCTCTCAATTGGGCTTGAAGCCTGTTAACGTCATCCTTGATAGATTTAGAATTAGCACCCGTAATTCCGTAAATCCATTTTTAGCATCTGGTTTTTTAATTTCACAATTCCATGATGGAACTTCCGTCTACAATTTTCCATCAGCGTTGCTCCTCTCTTTCATCTGCTCAAGACATTTCTTCTCTATATGGACTAAATTTTACTTAGAACTCTGTATAAACATACGGATACAGTTACTTATTAGTACATGAGGAAATACTAGGTGGACTAAAAGCACAACATTGACAACAAAGTTGATTATTAAAAAGGTGAAATACATTCTATGAAATACACTTGTCATCTCTTTTTCTCTAGTGCCTTGCAAGCTGATGAATACAAGGTTCTAAGTTCTAACTGCCCATTAGTAGTTGTAGTCTTGTAGATAAAATGTAACCTTACTTTTTAGAATGTAAAATGAAGTAAGTGCGGAATTTACATAGTCTTCAACAGGAAGCATTAAACCCCAAAATGCCAAATAATGGTGTAATGTATTTAAAGATAAATATTTTAATCCTAAACACAATATGTTTAATATAAAGTATTTTACCTTTGGATAGGCATTTAAGTCATTATATCTCTTCTATCCAATCGGTTGTTGTAACCGACGCTTTGACACGCTCCGGAAGCATAGATGAACGCGTCTCGTCAATTTTCCTTCCTCCAACACTAAAAGCAGACTCGGATGCAACTGTTCTTGTTGGAACTGCCAAAACTTCCCATGCTACTTTTGCTAGCACCAAATACTTGCTAGCGCTTACTTTCCACCATTGTAATACAGGATAGTCGGCTTCTCGAGGAAACAATGGTTCTTTCAAGTAAACATCCGCCTCAGATTCTTGATTCTCAACATGAGGTTCATCTAGCTCACACCATTGAATCAAATCCTCTAAATCTATAGTGAGATTGGCTAACATTACTATGACTCTGATGTAAGTTTGTGGGGTTCCAACTCAAAACCAATTGGTTATGAGAGGAGTAGCTCATGACTCTTATAAGCTCATTACAAAGTCACTCCCCGTCCTATGTGGGACATTACTCAACACGCCCCCTCACGTGTGGCGTTCTTTATTTTTTTCTCGCGCCTAACACGTGGATACTTATGGGTTACGTGGAGTGGCTGAACCTTGCTCTGATACCATGTAAGTTTGTGGGGTTCCAACTCAAAACCAATTGGTCATGAGAGGAGTAGCCCATGACTCTTATAAGCTCATTACAAAGTCACTCCCCGTCCTATGTGGGACATTACTCAACATCTGACGGGTTTGAATCATCCCGCTAGCATTGTTATATTCTTTAAATAAATCGTGAAAGGCGAGTCTAACCCACGTCACATAAGCCTCCTCTTAATCCCCATATATTTTCTAGTAGTAATATGTCACCATCTTTAGTTTAGATCAAGGATAAAAAATAACACCAATTGCTAAAACCAAACATCACTCGTATCAATACTTCACAAGTTTCACTTTCACAGGCTTAGCAAATGCCACCAAATATTCAATCTCACTTTCTTTCCATTCACAAAGTATAAGCTGCAAATCACGAACATCCGCAAAGAAAACATTCGAAGTGGGAAAGTTGTTACCACTAAAATGATTCGTTGAATCATAATTCATAAAATACTTTCAAACATCCTTTTATAGTAATTGCAACTTCCCATTCTTCATCTCTAGGATTAAACTTGAAGAGCCTGTCAAGATCATTTAATAAGTCATGTCTTTCTCTCATAGATATTGCAACCTCAAGCATTAAGTAGGTAGAATTCCATCTGTTAGAAACATCAACCGGTAATATCTTTATATCCTTCAATCTTACTTAACCACTGTAATGTCAAACTTTTGTTTAGCATATGTCGAACTCTTCAAGTATCTTACAGTATGTCTAATCTTTTCAACAAGTCCTTTAATTCTTTTAGACCATCTTGCACAATCAAGTTTAGTATATAAGCAATACACCATACATGAAATAAGTTTCCATTAAAACTTAGTAATGACCTTTCCCCAAGCCAAAGTCTTTAACAATCTAGCCATGACATCATTTAAAGATGCATTATCAACAACCATTGCAAAGAGTTTCTTATCAATATTTCACTTTGAAATCAAATCCCGTATAAAGTTGAACAACGTTTAACCATCCGAAGTCCAAATATCGGTCGTAACGGTTACCTCGAGAGGAAGGTTCTCCAGAAATGCATACATCTTCTCCTTCTTTTCTTTATGAATTCTTATGATATGGATCTTATTGTATTTAAAATCCGGGTTAAAACCATGAGAGTAAATTTTAAACCAATGATGATCAACTATAGATAAAAGGACACTTATGCTTCATAATCATAGTTGCAAGATCCTTTCTACTTTTTTCTTGATCGAATTTGTAAGTTAAAACATGCGAACTTGATTGCGAATCAACAATTAGTTCTTGGTGTTTTCTTTTAAGATGGTTCCTCAAATGAATAGTTCCACCATCTCCAACATGGTTTGCACTATAGTGGTTACAAATATCAACTGTTTCCCCATTCGATTTCTTAAATTTCTTAAAGGAATTCCGAACTGACGATAATTTTATTTGCAACACAGCATCAACCTCTTCAAACCCCGTATGAGAATCATCATCATGTGTACTTGAAATACTAGCCATTTAATTTTAATATGTAAAATACATATAAAAAGTGGCATACTCGATTCAGCCATTCAGAATCGAACGATAACCGGACATGATTCAATGAACATTAAGACACACTCAAACCGAGTAACTAAATGAGTAATTTCTATAGGAACTCTTACACTAAATTTGGTTTTGTAATAGGTAACAGAATACCCATTTATAGATTTCAAAATGAGAAGGTGAACAAGAATGGTGATGTGTAACACTGTACTTTTAAACATATAATATATTGCATGCGGAAGCTAGTTACATATAATTATCTTAATTACATAATAGATACAAAAGATTTAACTTGTTTGATGTACAAAATTTCTACATTGTTAATATCCAAACAGGCTTTAAACAAAATCTTTGACATCAGAGTATTGGTCGGTCCATATTCCCAGCCCAAAAGCATCAAGCTCACCAAAAGAGAACATGCAAAACAATCTAGTGGGGAATTAGCACAAAACTAAGTGAGAGAACAAATATTTAAACATACACAAGGCAAATATGCCTAAACCCAAATAGCTCATGAATCCCAGGAGAACCGGCGGTGTTGCAAGCACCTACAACCAATGTCGGCCAAAACCAAGGTTTACCGATAGCCCAGCTAACAGTGATAACAACACCAGTCTTCTTGAGTACAATAAATGCACCACAAGATCTGATAAGTTACACCCCCAAGCAAAGGCCCAGACTAAACTGGTCTCCAAATAAGATGTATATACAATCCAAACAAGAGCATTCCAAATAGGATATTAAATCCTGTATATCCGAAGATATAAATCCACTCACCAAAGTCTTCAAAACTTTGGCACACTCAGATGACTAAATTCACCGAGTCTTCTCAGTTCCTGAGATTGAAGTAACCCAAGTCAGTATTCAATCCATAATACTGATCCAATAATAAATATCATATTTATCCATGTAAATCATGTATGTACACAATTTCATATATATATATATAGGGATGAGATCAAATAAAAAGTAAATTAAAGTAAAAAGTGTAAGAGGGATGATTAGTGATAGTTTTTCAGTATATACATCAACTGATAATTGTTAGTTCATCATCTTTATTGATTAAAACTAGTTCTTCATCGATTTCTTTTTGATGAATCCAACATATACATCACTTTTTAGATGAAAGCATTTTGTTCATCACCAAATTATTCCAAAAATTTGGTTTCAAAATCTGTATTTGAAAATCTCTTTTGTTGTGTAAAAAGTGATGAATATGTTGGATTCATCAAAAAGAAATCGATGAACAACTAGTTTTAATCAATAAAAAGGATTTTTTATTGCCTCTTACCATTTTTACGTTAATATACTTTTTACTTGATCCTCACCCTATATATATATATATATATATATATATATATATATATATATATATATATATATAAATAACATCAATAAAGAACCTAGCCTTAAACAAAGAACCTAAAGAACTAATCTGGACAATTGGATTATCCACGTCAATGGATGAGATTTAACGATGGCATAATTGTAATTATCATATATTAATTAATAAGTAAAAGGGCAAACATGGAAAATCCCCCTCCAACAAACCCACCTTTTTAAAAAAAAATACCCCATAAAACTTTAAATTGTCATAACTTTTTAAGTTTTGTGAATTTAAACAAAAAAATTATACCAATCTTTTAGTTTTTTAATCATCTTTCAAACAAGATCACTCTTCCCATATTTTTCTAATTTTTTTTTGAAAATGCAAATTTTGTTTGCATTTTGCGTTGTATGTAGTGTTGTGTACGGATTTTGCATTTTGAGTTTAAATATGTGATTTTGCGTTTTGAGCTGCATTTCATTGAATCATTTTGAGTTTTCATTTTGCATTTTGAAAGCATTTGCATGACCTACATGTTCATATTTTGCACTTTTCGATTTTTTGCATTTTGCATTTTAGAATTGAACCCAGCTCAAAATGCAAACTTTGTTTTTTCAAAACAAAAAAAGTTTCAGAAATATATCAAGTCTGGTCTTGTTTGAAAGAGGACGAAAAACCGAATCTAACGATATACTGTTTTTGCTAAAATTCTTAAAAACAAACGAGTTATGGTCATTTAAAGTTAAATGGGTTTTTTTTTAAATGTTGGTGGCTGGTGATAAGCAGCGTGAGTTGTTTTTTCTTTTTTTTCTTCCATTTTTGCCCCTAAACAGTATGCCACGTGTCATCTTCATGATGGTTCTTTAGGTTCTATGTTTAAAAGAGGTTCTATATATAACCTTACCCTATATATATATATATATATATAAATCATGTATGTACCCAAGTCAATAACACAATTTCATATATATATATATATATATATATATATATATATATATATATATATATATATATATATATATATATATATATATATATAAACCCAATAGATATACAATTCATGTTTATCTTTAAATCATCAAATCCGATAATGTCCAAATCCGATTACACCAAATCCGATCATCTCAAATCCTATAAAATCATTACCCAAATCCGAGCATAGGCACAATCCGAGTAAAGTCACAATCCGATAAGATCACAATCCGATAAAGTCACAATCCGATAAGATTACAATCCGATAAGGTCACAATCCGATAAAAAAGTTAGGGCCCAAATCCGATAGACATGAAATCCGGTAAAAAAAGTTAAGGCATCAATGATAAATTAGTCGGATTCCGATACTTCTATCGGATTCCGAGTCATTCAACCTCAAATCCGACAGAATCATAACTTCAAGCATCAAATCTATTTCTAACTTGAATCTTACTGATTTCATGCATACAAGATATACAAGTTTCCAGAAATCATTCTAACATATAAATAACACATATTAATCATAAAAATCTAACATGCATACGTCTTATGATCATCAAATCATCATACATGCTTTAATCGGAATTCACACAAATATTCAAAACCAAATATATATAGCCATTAATCAACTACAAATCAGTGTTCTAACCTCTAGATGATTTCAAATAATCACAGAATGCAAGCAAGATTGAAAGTTGATTTTCTTTTCTTCCTTTCTTTCTTCTTCTTCTTCGGCCGAGAGCAACAAGAACACACACACACACACACACACACACACACACTCTTAGTTCAACTTCACAGGTAAAGAGGGATGGGCTTGGGTTGCTTACTCATATACTCCACCATCCCCCATCATTTTATTTTATTAAATTAATTACCAATTCAAACTAAAATAATAAAATAAACCAATAAAACAAACAACTATTAAATAACATATAATAGCAAGTAATATTCATAATCAAATATAAATCTTAAGATTAATTAATTAATTACCTTAATTAATCTAGGCCGGGTAAGAGGGTGTTACATGATGAGACTGAGACTAAATGAGAAGATTGAACAAGAATGGTTACCCGATGTCCCCATGTGTTGCCTTCGAGAGCATGAAAATTTGTTTCTTCATAGCAGCCTCAATCCACTCTAAATAAAGAAACGTAGTAAAAAGGAATACTTTCAAGAACCGGTTTTATCAAACTTACACATTCACCAACCAACAAAACTTTAGATTCCCAAGACATAGACATGAAGTCAACTTATCCACTACGTCCAACCACAAGCTTCATTTCACTTCCCCTATTTTCTCCGACGAGCAATTCAAGATACTCGTACAGTAATCCTTTATCATAATTATTTTTGTTTAATATAGGTATTTAGTGGTTTATCTTGTATAATATAAGGGTCTCATTGTATATTACAAAGTGTATTACTTATACCTAGTGGAATACACACAAAAACCCTAATGGGGTTTTATTCGTTCACAATTATAACTCGTGGAAGTTTATTCTTGGCCCTAAATTCATCCGCCACGTTTTTATTGGGCCGAGAAATAGGTCTAAAGATTCAAGTCCAACAAAGGTCATTCAGGTATTCCTATGCTATTGACGAATTAGATATTTTTTCGAATGACAAACACACACACCCATTAAATCTACTCTTAATCTACTCCATTGTCCATACTGCACTTGAACCCACAACCTCTTTGGAGGGTCATTACTCCATAACATCAGATACCGCTAGACTAGAAGCCCTTTGATTATTGACTAATTAGATGTACTAACATCGTTAGACTCTTCAACCTTTTTAGCAATGGTCTCGATTGAAAGTGTCTTGACGTCCATGTCTGGGTAAGCATTTTAGCACTTTTAAACTTAGTCATCATGATTAATGACTAGTCAACACATTTTTTAGGCTTTAATTAAGGCTAGAGACACTTGTAATATGATTCCTCACCAGTCAATGACTAGTTCAACATAATTAATATCTTGTAGCATTTGGGCCAAGTATCCAGATTAAGATTGAAAGAGATATTAAAGTCGCCCCATAATTTGGTTTGGTCCATAGCCCTTTCAAATAGTTTGAGTATTCTAGATGACTTGAATTTGAAATTAACTTCTAACATATGATTCTTTCCAAATTTGTCTTGATCTTCACACTTTCAGTAAAAACAAGCTATGTTTAAACAATTGTTTTTGGTTTGATCAATTTTTGCCCTTTCTAAAATGTGTTTTCAAGTGATGTTAAGATTTAGCCCAATAAACCATGATTGACCTTGTTTATGTTCATTATAGGCTTTATGGATGAGGTTTAGGCTACGGAATAGCATACTGCTTTTTTTCAAGTGTCAATATATGTAATTTACTTTTTTATTACCAAAATAGGTAAATTACTTATGGTAAACTGTTAAAGTAAGTAACAACTCAAAATTTTCAATTAGGGATTTAGATTTAACCGGAGTTTGCACCATTAGAGCACCATAAATCTTTGGTGACATGACTGAAATTCTTTCCTAGAGGTTATGGTAGAGTCGGATAGGCCTTTTGTCTGTTGTCGGTGCACGATTTAAAGAAAGTTGCAATGTTGTTTTCTTTAAATCCGGCAATGACGACAGACAAAAGACTGATTAGACTCTACTAGGGAAAGAATCTCGATTAAAGCACCAAGGTTTAGTTGTGATCTAACGGTAATGTAATTCGAAAATTCAGATTCTTATTTCAATAAATAACCACAAAATAGATTACCTATTTAAGTAATAAAAAAATATATTGTTATATCGAGTAGGATTTTTATTCAATGTAGGTTCGTTTGATTGTAGTATCTCTGACTTACCAAACCTGGTAATTTTGTCTTTTGTGGTTTTGAATCTTGTGTCTAATTATCCTTTTTATGTAATGCTATAGTGTAAATCATTTATTTAGGCTGCCTTTTCGAGTATCATAAAACTAGGAATGGAAAGATTTTTCAACTTGTAATTGTTTAAGCTTTCCCTTTGAACCCTTCCATTTTATTATAGTTTCTTCCAATTTCATTATTTTCATTCTTAAAAAAATTTGAGTATGATAATCACGGTGTGGATAATAATAATAAAGAAAATTTAGTTTTTTAAAATAATAATTATAACTCATATTTTTATAATAATCTTTTCATAATTTTCATAGTTATATTTTTAATTAGTTGGCTTTTAACTTTCTATACATGATACATAGTTATCATTTTTATGTTGTTATCCACAGTTCTAAGGACTGTGGTTATCTTTTTTTAAATTGAAAATTTAAATTTAAGAGCACACCAAATAACATTACTATTTTCGTCTTTAATTTTTAAAACAAAAAATAGATTTTTCCTACGCATTTCACCAGGTAGAAATAATATGTTTGTGAAAGTATAAATATACATATATATTATGACTAAAAGTACCATTAGTTGTTTTGGTGCTATTTTTTTATGCACTTTCCAGAAAAAATAAAGAACATTATACATGATTTTTTCCTTTACGTACATATGCAATATGAGCGTAGTTTCATCTTTTCTTAATATAGGAGGAGCAAAAGATGTGCTTCATATAGAAGATGCATTATGGGTGCTTGAAAAGTTGTATATAACCTACATTAACTTTAAAATCATATCTATTACACTTTATTTTATCAGACAAATGATTGTCCTACCTTGATAACGTACGTGACAACTTTGAATGATATATAAATTCTCATCTCTTCATAAATATGTCATTTTGTTATGAAAAATATAATTTTAATAAATCAATGGCTTCGATGTTGTTATGACTTTTGTAAATTTTGGCTACAGGAGCTAACTTCTTAGATATTTGAAAGTTAAAAATGATGATAAACTTTCTTTTAAATCGATTTGTGAACTGATAATTTCTTGCAACTATAATTTTCAACAATACTTTAACTTTTGTATGTGATATAACAATCATATTAAAATAAAACGTTTGAGTTGTGTTTAGGCATTTTAATATAAAAAGAGTTAATAAAGCGTTAAGTAGTGTGTATAATTTCAACAATTGTTACAAAATTTAAAATAATAGAAAAACAACAAAGAAACTTTATTTATTAATAATATACAAAAAGTATATTTTAATATAAAAAATGGATGTTAATTCCTATTAATTGAGTAGAACAATATATTCAATTTTATTAGAAAGAAGTTATTTAAAGTATAAAAAATTGACAAAAAAAATAAAAAATAAAAAGAAATGAATAAAATTGTAGGCTCCAGTTATGTAAGAATAATATATCTATACCACTAAAATCTCTAAAACCAAATGTGATACATAAACATTAAAATCTTATGAGTATTCAATTTCTCATCTCTAATCAAATTCTTTTAACTTTTTAACAAAATTACTAAATTGTCCTTAAAAATCTTATAATATTTTGTTCACTTACTTTGCCAATTGATATATAAAGTAATTATTCTACTTTCTTATGATTAAAGGGTTTATTTCAAACACCATTATACTTTTTCATGTGTTAAAAAGCTTCTGCTAATTTTATTTAATGAGCAGCCTTATTTGGATTTTAAATCAACGTTCTGTTGGGGTTAATGTGATTAACATGTCATCATGTTTGGAAACATTATATATTACTTGGAAAATTATATAGTGAAATAATGCGAAACTTGTAGTCAAGTCAATAAAGAAGAAGAGAAACCGTAATGAATCACCTTCAATAGTACCTTCTTTTTTTCTCAATTTATGCGGTTCGTCATTAAGAACAAGAAAACAAAAAAACAAATAAAAATGTATTCAAGTCAAAAATTACAATATTAAATCACCTACTTTTAAATTATATATAAATTGAATATTGACCCACATTATTTGAGCAGTATGACTAGATTAGATGCACACGAGAAGAAAAAGAAACAATTAACTGATGTGTTCTTGAGAATATAATAAAAATGTAAAATAATTATAAAACATGAAAGAAACAAGAATATAAAAAAGGGTAATAGATAATGTCAACATCTAGACACGTGGTGGAAGAGCGAGGTTGATGACAGGCATAACGGAAATAACATGATATCATGATACGAAAAGAGATAATTGTATTTCTTATACAAGTTATCGATCATTATTGTTAGACCATCAGCATCCAACCCTGCATTACCCTATCAAAAGCACTGCCACATAAGTATCCACATCATGCTCCACCTCCAACCCTCTCTAACCCTACAACCCCACATCCAACCCTCTTCAACCCTATATCAAATATTAATAAAAAAATATTTATAAATATAAGAGAGAGGGAAAAAAAGAAAAAAAGGGAAGAAGCCTATGGGTTGGTGGTCTCGCTGGCTCTTGGACCCGCCGTAACCCCAACCATGGCAATGGTAAAGCCGCCGGCTAGAGGCCTCCACGTTGGTCCAATCCTCCGGCTTACTGGCCGATGCGGGTGGTCTTATAATTAGATCAATATGATGAAATATCTATTGGTTATAATTAAAAAGAATTTTAAATGATTAAAAACTATTTAAAAATGATAAAATTAAAAAATTGGTTAAATATGATCTTTTAAAATGTTATAAATGATAAATATGATATTTGTAATTATAGATACGCAAATATGATATTTTAATATTTATGAAAGGTATATATGATATTTCTTTAATATTTCGATTCAATTTTGACTTAGAAAAGTCAGATTTGCAATTCCAATTTTCTTTAAATGTATAGTCAAGATTAAACAATTGAATTATTTAATTATATAATGGTTATGATTGTTTAATTTAATAAACTTAATATATGTTAGTCTTTTATTTATATTAAAAGATTATAAAGCGTAGAGAAACAATTAAGACATTTACATGAAATTTAAAAAACATAAAAAAATTATAAAAGTTAAGATTAACCTTTAATCGGCAATCATAAAGAAGAATTTACAAATACACCTGAATACGACATGAATATCAGGCAACTCCGATAAAGTAAATAAAAACATTTGGCTTAACTTATTAGATGTTATTTTTAATAATCTTATATTTTAACATACGGACTTATTAGGATTTGAAAGAAAATAATAACCTAACTTATAAAAACAAATTAAAAAATATAGGGTTATTAAAAATAAACTAAAAAAATTAGCTTATGATAAATTAAAAGATATCCTTAGATATTATAATAAAAACGAATAAAGTTAGAAAGAGTACAATTTTATGTGTGTCCTCATATATATATAACCCTAGAAGAATGATATAATTGTAGAGTTGAAATATGAAAGACTCAACGTAATGACTAGCGTGATGGCTTAAGAATGATGGCTTTCAGATTCTGTAATGACTTTAGTGTTTATATATTTTCTTTCTCTTTCTTAGTTAAATATATGTCATTATGATTAAGCATGATTTATATTGAACTAACATTATACTGACGTATTAGAAAGAGATAATCTAATATTTTTAATTGTATTTATGTGAATGATTTAACCTTTTAAGATTCCTCTTCCATCCTCATTCCCTCACCCTCCATCCGAATCTTTCTCTCTTATTGTATATACCTCTTTCTAATGCATGTTCATTTTTTTTATATACTTTTGCTTTTAAAGAAAGTATGAAGAGATTGAAATATAAATATTTTGTTAGGGGCATAGAAATGAAGAGACCATAAAAAATAACATTAATGCTCTAAAACTTAATAAATGGATTTTGTTTGAGGGATTAAGAGATAAAAATGTTCTAGAACTCTAGAAGATATCACATATTGAGTTATTCACCAGGTTGAATGAATAACTTTTGACTTTTAATGGCATAAATATGTATAGTTGCCATTAATGGACCAAAAGCAATCGCTAAAGCAAATTAATGGTTATCATAAATAATATCACCAACTAGCCATTTTTTGTCCAATATTCATATACGTGGAGACTTTTAAACCACCAGAACTCGATCATTTTCATTGCCACAAAATTACAAACACCCTCTCTCACACCACACACACATAAGTAGAATTTAAATTTATAGAAAATTTATATTGATTAAATCTTTTTTAATATTGTTAATTTTAACATGGAATTTTATTTATTAAGATGGTTATAATTATCTAATTGAATTTATATTTAACGGTCTCCACTTCATTATTATATAACGAAAACTAGTTTAAACGTGCATGTAACATACGAGATGTTTTAGAAAAATAATAAATATTAAAATTTAATAAACGACATTAATACTTAAAAACGCGAAAAAAAGAGAGTTAAAAAAACGACCACAGACGGCAAAAAGAGAGAGTAGACGTGATTGAAGAAATATGGTATCATGATACCAAAAGACGTGATTAAATTTTTTGTACTGGTTATCAACAATTATATTTACAATTATAAGCAATAAGGTCAAATGTTTATTGCTATAATAAAAAAGAATTTAAAATAACTATAAAATATTTTTAAAATGATAGAACTAAAAATGTGGTTCAATATGATAATTTGAAATGTTATAAGATATAAATATGTTATTTATAAATTAGATTGACAAATACGATATTTTAAAATTTAAGAATGATATATATTAAATTATTTATAATAATCTTGATTAACTCAAAGAATTTTGACTTAGATCAAATTAAATTTTCAACTAAGCTAAAAGGTGAAAAATTATAACTTAGTTAAAAAATATTCATTATTTATATGAAAAATGATAAAGAAATAAGTACGATTTTGAAATAGTTTGTAATTTTTTTGACATTTACGATTGTTTAATTGTTATAATTTTGATATTTATCATTGATTTAATTAAAGGTTATCTTTATATAATTCACATTAGTTTGACTCTAAGAAGTCAAAATCAAAATTTTAGAATTAAATGAATTAACGCAGAGATTAACTCTTTTATTAAATGAAGGGTCTAGATAATCTAATAATATTTTTAAAATTATTCTTTTATATATATATTAGAAGATTAGAAGATAAACTAGTAATATTAAATTGCTTAAAAGTAAAAAAATTAAATAAAGGTTTTATAATTTAGAATATATTTATACTATAATACTATGTGCCTATGTTTATATAGCATGTACTTCAAACGATAATTATGAAAACTATCCTTGATTATTTTCGCTTTTTTATCTAGTACTAGATATAAGACCCGCACGTTGCGGCGGGTTTTAAGAAGTTTTAGTTAGTTATCGTTTGCGCAGGAAGGAATTAAAATTAGTAGACATTCATATATACCAAAATTATAAGAGTAAGTGACAGGATGGTAGTAACATATATTCAGTGCATACATTCATATCTACCAGAAAGGGTGATCAGGCGTGAAAAAAGAAGAACGTAACACATATTATAACCAATTACATTACAACGTAGCATACTAAGACAAAACAGCCAATCGTAGAACCCATGTATACGATCCATTAACTAACGATGCTATAAGCCAACGGAATAGTCAACAGAATGTATTTAAAAAGCCAAAACAACCGAACTTGACAAAAAAGTAAGCCAATGCAACAATACAATTTCAAAGAAAATGGAACATTCAAGCTCAGAAAATAACAGTTCTAAACACCAATAAAAAAAAGGAATTCCAAAATTCATAAGTCTAAGTCACTGTAGAAACAGAGACATGTAAGGCCAGATTAAGACATACAAACACAATTACTACAAAATGAACCAAGAACCAAACCAAACAACCACAATGACAATCGCTTAACTAAAACATAAAATCAAATGAAAAAAGGAAAATTAGAGATGACCACAAACAGAAACTAAAGCATACCGATTCGATAAACACCAAAGACAGATGAAGGACCTGGAAAATTGCAGATAACAAAATTAGAAACAAACAACTGCAAAATAGCATTAATGATTTACCAAAAATAAGAAATACCCATTAATGATTTACCACAAATGGAGCCACCGCCACTTTACGTTTTCTCTATCTCTCTCTCTCACACACACACTTAAAATTTTCTCCCTCTGAAAACACAATCACTTCAGTCCAGATTTTCCGATGAATAAGTCCATAGATCGAGATGAGAATGGAGCCACCGCCACCGCCACCTCCTCTGTCGTCAATGATGGTGGAAGCATATCCTCTGTTTTTCCGGGTTGGTTTTCAGAGATAAGCCCAATGTCGCCAGCAAACCCTAACCCCCAAAATCGCACGTTGCGGCACGCGTCGTCGTCTTCACCACCGCCACAACCACCGGCGTCTGGGTTCTTCTCTGTGGCCACCGGAATCTGAGTCATGCAACTGATATGTTCAAAGGGGGTGAAAGAATGAGACGTCAACGCTATGAAAGGAGCCAAAAAAGGAAAGAAAGTGGTGGTCTTGTCATACCTTGTCGTCAGAAATCGGGTGTCGAACCCTAGCCGCCTGAGACAGTAAAAGCGAACAGCGCCACCGCCGGGCAGAACTTTGACGGAAGTGTGTGTTTTAGAGAGAATATCGATCGGTCGGTTTGTGTGTGTGTGTATGTTAAGAGAGAGAAAGCAATATGTTAAAAAGAAGAAAATATATGAAGAAACGTGTACTCAAGGAGATAAGCCAGGTGCCGTCTATCTAAAGCTACGTGTAAATTGTGACGGCCTAAAAAGACCAATGAGCATGAAATGAACAGTGCACCTATAGAGGAAACTACCCGACCCATACCTGAGCAGACCCAACCCATGAGGATCCAGACCCATGAAACCGACCCGTGGCACAGTTCCATAGGAGACCACAGTTTTTTATTAAGATAGATAATATTCATGATTATAATTATTTTAATTTAACAAATAAAAAAGTATAACCGTTTTTTTCTCTCTTCAATATATTTATTTTTTTATATTCTCTAAAAGTCGCCATCATATCCTACACCTCATGGAGACGCCCATGCATACATGATATATTGTCACATTCTCAATATTATGTACTTATGTGAGGTTGTAGTCTTTAAAAGATTTTATGCAAATTTTATATAGTTTCACATAAAACTCATTTATTCTAAAGATTTCATACTTAGAGATTCTATATTCTTCTATTCATTAAATCAGAACATGTGTAAAAAACTAAAAAAAAAATATGAGTATAGACATATTACGATTAATTAGTAGATAGAAGAAATATAAAATTTCTTTTAAATTAAATTAAAATTTCTTAAAAATTCCCTCAATGCGTGTATATTTACGGAACCTTTGATTTGGGGTTGGATGTTATAAATCTTGTGTAGATTGCGTGGAGACATTGAATAGTCATGTGCGACTTGACTAGAGGATTGCAAAGCAAGCAATGATATTTTATGGACTTTGAAAATGGAGGGATTTGAAGGTGCCATTTTAAATTCTTCAACTTTGGTGTATTAACATTTAACAATAAACAAATAATTAAATATTAATTACTTTTTCCTTCGTTTTCTTTTTAATGTTGTATCAATGAATGCACTATTAATTTCAAAATGACGTAACTCTAGTCGTCATTAATTAAAAGCTAAATATATACTTCGGTTTAGGGGTGTTCATTAATTGGTTTTACCTGAAAATCCAACCGATCCATAAGCATCTGGATTACTTGGTTACGGCTTAATCGGATTTGGATTGGATTTGTTGATAAACCCAAACTTTTATTCGGTTTATGGCTCGGATTTGGTTTTATATCTTACCATTCGGGTACCGCCCGAAACCCGATTAAGATAAAGACTGTATTTCAAAACTTACACATATATATATAGTACATTTCCTTGAATCAGGACATGGTATACAAAAATTATGGATTCCATCAATATTTCCCCTATTTTCTCTTCTTTAATTTAAATCATAATCAAATCTTTTCCTCTGATTTTCTCTGTTGACTGTTACTTATATATGGGATTTCACGATGGTTGTTTCATTCATTTTGCTTGGTTTTTATCATTTGTAGGCTTTTTTAAATGGTGATATCTTATTTATAATTTTATGAATTATTGTGATTTTTAAACTTAAAATGATTAGTTTCTTTATGAATAATTGAAGTTAGTGATCTTGTGGTCAAGTGTCATGTGTGACTAATGATAAGTTTTCGATGTCTTTTTAGGAAAATTCCTTATTTGGTTTTCGGAGCCCGAACCTATTAACCCGATAATTACTTGGTTGGATTGGTTTGGTTTTATATAGTTATGGATTGGATTATGGCCGGTTAATTTTTTTGCTGAAATCCAATTAAACCAAACCGAATAAATCCATATAACCGATAACCGACCGATTGAACACCCCTACTTCGGTTTTGTGATAAAAATTCTATATAAGTCATTGATTCACAGTCAAGTATTAACGAATTACAATAATATTCAATTAAATACTACAACTATAAATAACTAACTATTTTTTTACTACTTTAACAAATTACAATAAATATTAATTTTTCACATTAACACATTACAGTAACAAATTGCATTAAATACACTAAGGGCCTGTTTGGTTGGATGGATTCCATGGGAATTGGATTTTAATTCCACCAAATCATGTGTTTGGTTTAACAAAGGAAGGGAAATGGATTTTAGAAAATGGATTTTAATTCCCATAGCTGATGGATTTTGAAATCCTTCCACTACCCTATGGATTTTGAAATCCTTCCTTCTTCTCTTCACTGGCTTAACATCTGACCATAAACACCACCGGCGGCGACTTTCGACGGCGACGGGTTCCGGCGACAAGTTCCTTCTTCTCTTCACTTCAAGGCGATGGCGATGGCGACGGCGTCGGCGATTTAGGGTTCCTTCTTCTCTTCTCTTCACGGCGATGGCGACGGCGATGTTCGACGTTCCTTCTTCTCTTCACGTTCTAGGGTTTCGACGATGGCAGCTAGGGTTAACGTTCGACGTTAACGTCTAGGGTTTCGACCGTGGCGGCTTCGACTGCTTCGATCTTCTAGGGTTTCGACGGTTGCGATTTCGGGTTTAGACAGTGGCGGTGGTGGCGTTTCCTTGCTTCGACGATAGTGGCGTTTCCTTCCTTCGACGGTGGCTAGCTGTTGGGCGACAGTGGGGCGGCGGTGACGGCAGTGAGGTGGTGGTGAAGGCGGCGATGGTGGTGGGATGGTGGTGGCAGGTCTAGTTTAGGGTTTTGTGGTGGATAAGTAAATTCCAATTCCTGGAACTACCAAACACAACAAGAAAGGATTTAGATTCAAATTCCAAATCCTTCACATTCCAATTCCTTGAAGGAATCCAATTCCCTTAAAAAAAATCCATCCAATGACACATTAATTTTTTACATTAACTTATGTGTTTTGGTGTGGTGGTATCCCATTAACCAAATAAGGTCATGCGTTCAAGTTTCGTTGATGGTAAAGTGGTGTAAATTTAGGAGCCGTTAAAAAAAAGATATTAGAAAACATAGTAAAATTAAAATAGTAAATTTTATTTTACAATAAAAAATATAAAATTTTACACAAGAAATTAACTAAAACACGCCAAAGATATTATGATAAATAATACTCCCTCCGTCCCAATATAATAGTCCACTATACTATTTTCGTCCGTCCCAAAATAATTGTCACCTTCTAAAAAAAGATTGTCATTGATAACTATTTTTCCTACTTTACCCTTAATTAGTTATAATTATTACATGTTGTACAACTCAATAGTGTATTAAATGTAAGGTTAAAACTGATATTTTTCACCAATTAAACCCTGCATTAATTGCACTGTCTTAAACTGTGTGTTTTTTGTCTGGTGACAATTATTTTTGAACGGAGGGAGTAATTATAATAAAGATGGGTACGTCTTGTAGGAAAATATTAAAGTTTTCGGCAATGATACCAACATTGTAGTGAAAGCTTGAAGTCACCAAAAGAATAGACTTATTAAATATCTCGTAAAAGATCGGCAAAAATGTTTTTTCTTTTAATAAAATGTCCAAACC
Source organism: Pulicaria dysenterica (assembly GCA_947179395.2). Lineage (NCBI taxonomy): Eukaryota > Viridiplantae > Streptophyta > Magnoliopsida > Asterales > Asteraceae > Pulicaria > Pulicaria dysenterica. The sequence continues at coordinate 72,149,918 of OX359294.1, read as the reverse complement.
AGAGTTCCTCCTTCGTCAAGTTCATCAAATACGGTGGTAGATCTTGTGAAAAACTCTCCAAATCTCGTAAAGAAATGTATACCCCCAAAACCATTTACTTCCTAGCTAAGAGAATTAATGTTACATATCCCACCGGAGTCTTTTGCATGTTAGTTGATTCATCACTTTTTAAAATGTTATTAAAACCACTTGAATTTCGTTAAGATTGGTAAAGAGAGTACTCTTTCTATCCCAAATTGTCATATTAGTGATAAATTAGCATTTCTTTCTACCCCTTCCATCCTTTTCCCCCACTCAAACCTTTGTAGCAATCATCTTTCAACATTACTATCACACTATCTATTTTTTTTAATCTTTGATTAGTATAATATACAAACAATCAAAACTAAAAACTTAATTAATTAAATATAAAAACTACGATATAACATAAATTAAGATTAAAAACTAATAATACAACTACTAGATAAAAAAATACAAATGCTAAATAATACTAGATTAGTTTTAAGAATAATAATTAAGTATAAGGTGGATAAGATGCGATTGTTGGTTTAGGAGTAAAAAGAAAAAAAACATACAAATTACCTCACAAGCGTGAGTAGGAGTGTTGAAAAAACAAAATCCGAATAAACCGAACCAAAAAAAGCTACATTCAGATTATTCAGTTATCAAGTTTCTTGTACGGATAACTTGAATAATCCGAGAATAATTCGGTTCGGGTCTTCGCCCAGAGGAATTAAGTGTCTCGGCGGGTCGGAGGTGGTGTTTCAAAAATTGTTACTGCTTTGCTTATTTTCGTAAATTTGTTCTCATTTTGCTTATTTTGGCAACCTTTCACATCAGAAAATGTCAAGACGTCAATACACCTCTAAACAAATTCAAACCGGTGTTTAATATTTATTTCACAAATTAATCTTTTCTGTACTTTTGATTCTATTTCCAGAAAATACCATCTGATTTCTTCATTTCAGTAAAGCTCATCAAAGAGATCCCAAATTTCAATGAGCACAGCAAGTAATAGTGAGAAGATGAAGATAACAGTGAAGGAATCATCAATGGTGAAACCATCCAAAACGACACCGGATCAGCGGATTTGGAACTCCAATCTCGATTTGGTCGTGGGTCGGATCCATATCTTGACCCTTTACTTCTTCAGGTCAAATGGGTCTTCGGATTTCTTCGATTTTAGGGCTCTAAAGAAATCGCTCGCCGACGTTCTCGTTCCTTTCTTTCCGATGGCCGGACGTCTGGGAATCGACGGCGATGGCAGAGTTGAAATTAACTGCAACGCCGAGGGTGTTCTGTTTGTTGAGGCTGAAGCGGATTGTAAAATAGATGATTTTGGAGTGATTACTCCGTCGCCGGAGCTACGCAGTTTAGCGCCGGCGGTGGATTATTCGGGTGACATCTCTTCTTATCCACTCGTTATTACACAGGTACATTCGAGAGCTAAGCTTCTTGATATTTACAGTTTAGTCCATGCAAACTTTGTTCCTTACAATTTAGTCCATACAACTTTGAAAACCTCTGTTGCGCTTGAAACTTGCCTAGCTTATCCTTAACCTGTTACAACAAAATCCTTTAATTAACCAATGCCAAAAAAAAAGCAGTTGTAAACTAAATAGTAGTTTTAAGCCTTTAACTATATGTTAGTGACTATCAAAGAATATCTTAGAGCATCTCCAAACATACTTCATCCCCTTAAAATAAAGAGTTTTTCATTCCAACCATACTTCATCCATCACTTCATATTTGAATTATTGAAAAACCCTATTCATATTTGAAATGTGAATTTTCACTCTTCATCTATGGGACCATCTAAAATATTTACTTTCTATTTAATTTTCTTCATTATATCTATTAATTAAATGTATGGGTTATACTTTTGAAGTATTGAATAAAAAGTAATGTTGGAGTTAATAGATTGTTTAGAGCGGATAGCTCACAAAAAATAGAGATAGAGAATCCATTATAGAAAATAAGGTTGGAGATGCTCTTAGAGGTCTTACCGAAATACTTAAAACTTTTAGGGTTATAAAATATCATTTTATTTTAAGTTTTAACTGAATGCTTGTTGTACACAAATTACATGTCTAAGGCAACACGTTTCAAATGCGGTGGAGTTTCTCTTGGGTGTGGGTTGCACCATACATTATCCGATGGATTGTCATCCCTTCACTTTATCAACGCATGGTCTGATGTTACCCGAGGTTTGTCGGTTACGATCCCACCGTTTCTTGATCGTACCGTTCTTCGTGCTCGGGACCCACTATCCATTGAGTTTGAGCACGTAGAATACCAGACACCTCCTTTGATGATAACGAGTTTAGACAACGAGAAACACGAATGTGATCCTGTTCATGTTTCCACTTCCATCCTACGGCTCACATTTGACCAACTAAATGCACTCAAGGCCAAAGGCAAAGGCGATGGACTTGTGTACCATAGCACATATGAGATCCTAGCGGCTCATCTATGGCGATGTGCGTGTAAAGCACGTGGGCTCCTAAACGACCAGTTGACTAAATTGTATGTAGCCACAGATGGGCGGTCTAGATTGAGACCGCCACTCCTACCAGGATACCTAGGCAATGTGGTCTTCACCGCCACACCGACTTCCAAATCTAGTGAGCTTGAGGATGAACCACTGGCTAACACTGCTAGAAGGATTCACACAGAGTTAGCCAAAATGGATGACAAGTATCTTAGGTCGGCCCTAGACTACTTGGAGTCACAACCGGACTTGTCAAAACTCATTCGAGGGCCGACCTATTTTGCATGCCCTAACCTCAACATCAACAGTTGGACACGTCTCCCAATATATGATGCGGACTTTGGGTGGGGTCGGCCTATATTTATGGGACCCGCGAGCATACTCTACGAGGGCTCAATTTACATTATACCAAGCCCTAACGATGATCGGAGTGTTTCGTTGGCAGTGTGCTTAGATCCTTCTCATATGCTTCTCTTCCAAAAACATTTGTATGAATTCTAAATAGAAGGGTGTGCAATATTGTAAATTAATAAATAAAGTGAAAAGAGTTTATATGGATCTCGAGAGTGGGAATGCTTAATCATTGTGTTTAGATTGAAGCTTATATATAGTACCTTCTTTGTCTATAATTCTTGTGGTTTAATTTCTTTTCCCCTTCATTTTTTATTTAATAGTTCAATTTTTTTTATATCTTTTTGGGTAATTAAATGTATACAAAATCCATGTAATAGGTTTCATAAAGAGTATAATTGTAAGACTCGTGTTTAACGTCTAGTATGGGCTAGAAATATGATGTTGATTATTGTAAGACTCGTGCCAAGTCTTGTATAAGTCAAACATGGAATTTCTTGTCCGAGTTGATTAAATACCGATAACTGCATCTTACGATATACAATCATGTGTTTAGTTGTTTTAATAAGGCTACACGTTATGCCTAACCCGATTCCATTGGGTAGGCTCGAGTAACAAAAGGAACACCAAAACTTGGTTTTGGGTTCGCACATCGGGTTCCATTATCGAGTCCTCCAACCCGAGGCATTCTCCCCCACCCCCCACCCCCTCCAACGATGGTTACTTTTCTTTTTCTTTTTTTTCTTATTTTATAATTTAATTAAAAATACATTACCATCCAACACTTATTTTTATCTTAATTTTATACCCTTTATCACCCATTCTCTCTACCTCTTTCACACCATTCTCTCTACCTATTTCATACCTAATTTTTTTTGTAATGGATTTACCAAACGAGACATTAACTTCTAGTTTTGATTTTTTTGTTATGTATTTTTTTATTTTAAAAGTTTAGATTTTTTTAAGTTTAAATTATGTAATCATGATTTTTAGTATTGTTTGAATTTTAAATTAATTAAATTAATGAATTATATTATTTATATAATTAGTTATTTGTTAAAATAAAAAAAGAATAAAAAAAGTGAAAAAAATATTGGGTAATAGAAGGGAAGGTATAACTTGATATTGGGTAAAAGAGAAAGGTAAGGGAGAGGGAATGATGTGGCGCTGATGTGGCAGCAGGTAAGCCTTACTCGCAGGTAAGGTATAACGCCCAGCCTAATAAAGTGTATTAGTTGTTTTATGATAATTATGTGTTTTACGATAATGAGTGTATGCTAAAGACACTCAATCACTATTTGTCTTTTCAAAGTTAAAATATCTGATATCTGTCTATGTCTACGAGACAAAAGATGGATGGGAAATCCTTTTCACAAGGCTTATCAAATATTATTTCTTACTTGTGTCTAGCTACAACATGAAAGTTTATCACTAGACGTACTCATTGGTTCCCATTTCCTAATATGAAAGTACAAGGCACTAATTGTCTGTGGTATAATCTTTCTTTTCCCTTATAAAATAAGATTTAAGACTAAAAAATAAAGAAAATCATTTTCTTTTGAATCCTCTTATTTTTTTAAAAGATAAGATTTAAGACTAAAACTCCCCTATGAAATCCATATAAATGAAACTCAAAAAATATATATATTTTTTAATTTCCTTTACATTTTTCTCTTTTCTTCTAGAACATGGTAAAAGTCATCTGCCGCAGCGGCGAGGCAGAATATGTACTTCATTAGTTCATTATGTATTAAAAACAAAAGGTTTATTGATTGACAGTTGCCACTTGCCAATACAAAGTAAAAGGTTCGAGAAGGTTTCATAAGATTAAAGAATGGAGCGGTTTGGTAGGTATGGCTTTCGCTTGAAATCAGCTGCAAATGTTTCTTCAATTTTGAATATTTTATTTTCCTAAATTTGGATCAAGATAAACAAAAGATTGAAAGCTTTGATTTCGTACTTTATAGTTTATGAATTTAATTGAAGTTTACAAATTTTGAGACTTTCAACCAATCATTCGTTCTTATAATTAAGACTGTAAATAAGCCGAGTTAAGTTTGGTAGGACTCGATATCGGCTCAATAGTTTAACGGGTCTCTACAATGCAAGCTAAGATAGTTTGATTTAATGAAAGTTTAACTCGGTCCGAGCTCGAGCTCGACTTTAGAAGCTAAGATATTTATTTAGTAAAGTTTTTGGTAATCAAGCTTATTTTGAATTTATGAAAAATTATATTAACTAACAAAAATGATTTTAAATATATATGACAATTATAACAAAAATTGACCATAACTCAAACTGTCAAAGATGGTTCTACATAAGTTTAACTCTATGTATAACTGCTATGATTGACTGGTACGTCATCTATAACTGTTTCATGACTAAACACTCATAATCATTACTGACATGACTAATCCCCACATCATCACCCGTTTGAGCTTGTCATGTGTACAACGAGCATGCGAATGCCAAGCGCAACACGAAATTGACGTAGTGGAAAAACGAGCATGATGAGCCAAATTTAAAGTGGATGACGAGCTCTTGACCATCCTCTATGAGCAGTCTAAGAAAACTAATCAATTACGATATTTGTAAACGCTATATTCTACATTGTTGCTTATATACATACTTACATATATATTATAAAGCTTTAACAACCAAGATCTTGTAAGGTTGAGAGTTAACTCATTATATATTTCGAGCTTGTTTCCAGGGTTGAGTTCAAGTGCGACTCGATCATAGTCAAACTCAAACCGAGTTCGAGTACCTTTTAAAAAACTTGAGTTGTTTGCTTTCCTATGACCCTTATCACTTGTCATCGTCCCCATTTGTTAGATGTCGATGTCGCTTCCCTCCTCCTCCGGCCACTGTTGCCCTCTTCTGCTTGTTGTAGTTGCCCACCTTCGTTGTTCAACACCTCCGACTGGTTGTCATCACCATCTCCCCTCAGTTGTCATCACCATTGTGATCCTGATTGTAAGATCATACGATCCTACGATCCCACCAACCAAAAACACGCGTAGCGATGCCACGATTCAGGGGTGTCTTTGAGGGAGTGCAGGAGGTGCGGCCGCACAGGGCCCATGTTTCAGAGGGGGCTCAAATTTTTTATACTATATGATATATATGTATAATGCTATAATTCTTCAAAGCCCACTTAAAAGGATATATATAGTAAGAAGCTCGTATTTAAAATAATTTTTACGTAAGCCCGAAAGTAGATTTTAGGGATTTGATGACAAAAATCTTAAGTCATAATTGTAGCCAATTGAAGTAGTGTGTATAATGATCTTACTTACAGTTCAGGATATCACAACAATTGATAATGATAGTTATTGGGAATCATATGCTATAGTGCATTTGTAGCACCCCATGGTCCAAAGTCATGGACTAGCTCAATAAAACTTTGAAATCAACTAAAAACCATAGTGGAAGATATTAGTAGCCCATAATTTTGAACTTATAAGATGTCTCAATTTCATTCCTCTTTTCATGTGGGACGGGTTGTTACAAACTCCCCCTCTTAAACACCTGACGTCCCCGTCAGGCGTCAGACCGACATACCCAGAATTCACATCTCAGGAGATGCGTGAGTTCCATACTCATTACAACCCGAGGGGTAATGACTTTGATATCACTTGTAACACCCCATAGTCCAAAGCCATGGGCTAGCTTAATAACTTCGAATTCAACTAAAAACCATGGTGGACGGTATTAGTAGCCCATAACTTCGAACTTATAAGATGCCTCAAATTTCATTCCTCTTTCCATGTGGGACGGGTTGTTACAGTATTGATTACCAAAATTTAATTCATAACTTTGTTTCTAATAATGCTAGGAGAACTTTATGATTAAAGTAACTATATAAAATAAACTATTTATACTACCGTTCTTTTGATTTTAGCTATATATATACATGTGTGTAGGGGCGGACTCGAGATAATTGTTGTCTGGTAGCATTATGTAATGATAAAAATAAAATTTATTTAGATTGAGGGTATTTTGAGTATTTTTTTCGGGTTTGTAATTAATCTAGTCGAGTTAACGAGGTTTTAGATGTTGTTCCGGTATTTTAGGGCCTAAATCTAAAACAATCTATGTGAAACTTTGTTAATCAAATCACTAGTGACACTTGCTCGGATTGAAATTTTTCACTTCGTTTGCAAAATTGAACGGTGACCCGTGTCACCACCGGACCTAGCATAGTTCCGCCCTCGTGTGTGTTTATAAGAAATGACCCATAATTTCTCTTCGCACAGGGCCCAAGGTATTCACGGGACGCCCCTGCCACGATTCCACATATCTTTTATTTTTCTACATTTCTTAATTATTACTATCATTTTACATTTTTATTTTTTACATATTTTAAGTGGACAAACTTAAGATATTTCGATCTCGATCTCGATCCTATGACTCGATCTTGCAAAGACGAAAACGATTGTAGATAAGATCTTGATCTTGATAACGATGGTCAATCAATATATATATATATATATATAAGAGGCTTACCAATTTTCCTAAAATAACTAAAATTGAGACTTAATTAACCAATCAAAACCTTTAATTTTAAAATTATTCAATTTCAAAAACAATTTTGGAAAGTTAATCTCGATGGAATTTAATTAATAACAATTAGGAGGGGGTGATATGAAAATTGTATGAATAAAAATTATGAGGGGGTTTTATAAAACATGTGGGGGATGATATGAAAATTGTGAGGGAGCTTTATAATGGAATGAAATTTTTAAGAAAATGTGAGGGGGCTTTATAAAAATTGTATACTAATGTAATTAATTATAGGTTGTTTATAAATTATGTTTAGTAACTTGTGATATATTTTGTTTCGAGAAAAAATAATTATATATTTACGACCGTCTCATTTTTATCTACGTTTTGGTATAAATTTTATTGTAATATGACACTTTTTTTAAATTTTTATATTCTTAATTTGTTTGTTATCCATTAATAGTAGTGGGTATTTGAAAGATTAATGACATCGAATCTCAAATCTAAATCAATTGGGAGGAGCCTGAATAAAAATTATGAGGGGGTTTTATAAAACATGTGAGGGGTTTTTAAGAAAATTGAGAGGGTTTTATAAAAATTGTATATTAATATAATTAATTATACGGTGTTTATACATTATGTTTAGTAACTTGTGATATATTTAGTTTAGTGAAAAAATAATATTATATTTATGAATATCTCATTTTTATCTACGTTTTGGTATAAATTTTATTGTAATATGATACTTTTTAAAAATTAGTATATTCTTAATTTTTTTGTTATCCATTAATAGTAGTACTTCAAAAACAATTAGTTATTGTTTTTTGTTAAAATTCTGACATGTAAATGTTTGATGATATTTTATTATTTTTATCTGAAAATTTTAATATCTCAAAACATTTCTGAAACACTTTTACACTTATTATACCTTTTATAATTTCATACCATCAAATTTTATATTTTTTTAAACATCCCCGTGTTTTTACACGGGGTAATAAACTAGTAACTCAATATACTACATCAATTGGCTACCACGTCTCACTATCATTGTTTATAACGGTTGTTTACTACCCGTCACTGTTCCCCGCCTCCATCCAGCGATGTCGTTTATTCGTGTTATAAATTTCAGAATTTTCTCCTTTCAAATATAATTGTTAAATCTTTATCAGCTAATAAATACGAAAAATAGGAAAATTTTATACGACGATGAAGATAAAAAGAAGGAATAAACTACTACTCAAGGAAGATTGTTGCAAGATATTATGTATGCGTATTTTTATTAACTACGTGACCTTCAAAATGGATATATTTATCTGTTTATTTTTATTTTCTTGTAAACATACAAGCTAATGCGAATTGAAATTCCACCCTTAAATAGTAAATTCAAAATTAAACTAAATGAAAATATTTCTAACTTCCACTGGTTTTATTTAATTAAGTCAAATACTTAGCAATCAACATGTTACGATCAACATTAAATTTGAATACACTTCTGTCCACCGGCACACACTCGATCACCTTGCATCACTCTCACATATATACATATAAAATTATGCACAAATAATTGATCAAAATCATTGGCTTTTCAACATTAACAATAAGAAAGAACACATCAAATAAATGAAATACATATGATAGAAAACAATACTACACAATTTCGATATGAACGGTTGATAGTAGGGTTGAAAAAGGACCAAAAGATACAAACAAAAATTATTTATTTAGATAAGTTTAACTGAACACACAAACGAGTATAAATTTTTTGACATTTTAATTTTTGTAGTTGTGTTCAATCTTGAATGTTTAATATATATATTAAAAAAGATTATGATATTATTTCAGTTTTTAGAAAATTTTCATCAATATACACCATTTAGTTCCTCAAATGGCATTTATATGTGATTTTGTTTGTTAAAACTTAACACTTAAATTATCTTAATAAAAAACAGATAAACGGTGAGGTTTTTTCTGTTCAGATTACCAGGGAAGGAGTGTCTTTTACTCAGATTTACGCGGCATAACTAGGGTATGAGGGTATCCTCGTGACCGTTTCCAGACATTCGTTGACCACCCCAAGATGTTTACCTAAAGAGATTTGAACCTGAGACAAATCATTTAGTACATACATCTACTTATTTACATGGTTATTTATATAAACACGTATACAAAAGGGATTGAACTAAAAAAAAATCAAATATGATTATAAATAGGTTCAATAAAAAAAACTTTGATAGTGATTTTATATATGAATTTATGAATTTCTAAGAGATTAGATATCATTTTGTTTACTATAAGAGATTTTACTAGGGCTGTAAACGAACCAAACGAATATGAACGGAGCTTGTTCGTGTTCGTTCGTTTAACTTTAACCGAACAAATAAACGAACACGAACGGATAAACGAACGAATTTCTGTGTTCGTGTTCGTTCGTTTAACTTTAGCCGAACAAATAAACAAACACGAACGATAACCGAATGAGCATGTGTGTTCGGTTATTTAAAAGATTGGTTAATTCGTGTACATTTTTGTCCGTTCATTTAGCTGATAAACAAACGTAAACGAAGGAACACACGCTATAATACAAATCCAACATTATTAAACACAAATAAACACTATATCTAAACACACACATGTAATATATATATATATATATATATATATATATATATATATATATATATATATATATATATATATATATATATATATATATATATATATATAGGGGAGAGTTCATTCGAGAAGCTTTATTATTACGAGAAGTGCGAGAATCATTTTAAACCGTTAGATTTTATCAATCAAGATCTTGGTCAAAAGAATAGTTATGTCTTTTAATATTATTATAATTAATACACTATTGACCTAAATTTGGTAATTCCTTTATTTTCTCATCAATTTGGTTAATTATTTCAAAGCCTGTTATAATGATCCTTCCTTTTTTTATTCATCTTCGTAGTCATTTTTTCATCCATTTTCAATTCATTTTTCGATTCTTAGTTGTTCATGGATCTAACATTACTATAAAAAAATTAATTTTAGCTGAATAACTATTTGTTCACTAATCAACAATAATGAAACCGGATTTTTTTTACATCGAAATTTGAAAAGGTATTTTAACACTAATTATTTAGTTGAATGATGTTTAAAGTAATAAATACAAATAATTATTCAACTGAAATTAATTTTTTAGTTTCGTATTATGTTCATCCGTTTTCAGTTTCGTATTATGTTCACGAGTGAACAAGTAATAAGTAACAAAATTTCACAGTTATACAGTAATGAACAATAGCAAAAAAATACAAATTTGTGAAAGATAAAGATATAGTAATCTAAAACGCCTCAAAGGCAGCAAATACATAGTTTCAAGACCCCTTGTAAAATAGTAAAACTGATAAAAATTATAAGAATTGTTGTAAATTTTAACCCCCAAAAATTATTATTATTTGTAATGTTAGCATACATGTTCATTCATGAACTTTTAAATCCATAATAATCTAGAACCCAAAATATTTCAATGATTCTAAATAATTAAAAACCAAAGTAGATTTTTTTCTTGAAGTTCATTAATAAACCAAAATAGAAAACTATTTTTTTTAGTTCTTCGAGAAACTAAGCAAAAAAAAAAAAAATCATAACGCTGTTATTCACTACTGAACCACTGTGCTTTAAGAGAAATCATTTGCTCTACAAGTTTGCTAATAAACTACCCAAAAATAATCTGATTGTTTATTAATGGCAAGCATGGCAAAATAAAAAACAAATTTCCCTTACAAGCTAATAAGTTTATAGAAAATGACCACAAATGACTTAAAAAATAGTTGTTGCTGTTTTCACAAGTAAACAACTTACTAATAGTTTAAAAAAAAATCCACGATCCATTATATGTTTTACTTGTGTATTAACATGTTAATAAAACCAAAGATAATTTAATCTTTAGACAAACCAATTGGTAATGTAAACTAAAGAGAAATGATGAATACAAGTTAAATAGAAAAGGGTTAGTTCCTAAAAGTACATCGAAGTTGTCACATTTTGCTATTGTGTATACTCATCTTTCATTACTCCCATTTAATACACCGAACTCTTCAAAACTACCGTTTAATACATCATAACCTATGATAAGAGGTTACCAGTGATGTGGCAAAGGTCATGAGTGATGTGGCAAAGATTATGGTGACATGGCTAGTGATGTGTCATCAGTTTTGCTTAGGTGGCAAGTGATATGGTAATAATAATAATAATAATAATAATAATAATAATAATAATAATAATAATAATAATAATAATAATAATAATAAAGTTCCTGCTTCTCCTTCATCGATGCTGCTTCTGCTTTACACCATCACAGATTTAGGGCTCGTTCCAAGAAAACCCTAATAAAGTTTCTGCTTCTTCATCCTCGTTCTTCATCCTCGAAGGAGAAGCAACACTGATGCATCCTAAGAAAACCGCAGACCATCGAAGCAGAAACTTCTTCATCATCACCATCGCCATCGGAGGTCAAGATCTGCTAGGTGATCGAAGGGAAGTACTGATGGGCGATTAGGGGTTTCATCTTCATCTGCGACATGTAGGCACAAAGTACAGTTCTGGGTTAAGCTTCGATTTGGATTTTAACAGATCTGGGGTTTCATCTTCATCTTCGATTAAGGTTTCGATTTCTTGGCTTCATTATTTTCGATTTCAGTTCTTGCTTCATCTTCACAGATTTCTTGGATTTAGGTTCGTCTTCTTCGATTCAGTTCGATTGGGTTGGATTTAGGGTTTTTACAGATCATCATGAAGGCGATTTAGGACTGTTTCTTGAATGCTCTTGAATGTTCGATTGGGTTGGATTTAGGGTTTTTACAAGAGTTAATTGTACAAATGGTCCTTAAACTTGATCAAAACTGCCGTTTTGGTCCTGTCAAAGTTAAAGTGGTACAGTTGTCCTTTATAAAGCATTTTGTAGCTAATTTGGTCCTTTCTAACGTTGACTAACGATCAACTCTGTTAAATGAGGGTCAAATGACATTTTTACCCCTCTGGTTTTATTTTATTCTTTTTATTTACACTTTTGCTTATTTAATATATTAATTATGATTAATAATTAAATATAAAATATATTTAAAGGATGCAGATTCTCACACACTCTCTCTCTCTCTCTCTTTCTCTCTCTAATTTGGTCCTTTCTAACTACTACTACCACCACCACCACCACCGTGCACCAACTACCACCGGAAACAACCACTACCAGTCTCAGCCACCACCACCAGCCCCACAATCGTACCACAACCACTTAAGAGCAAGAACCACCACCACTGTTTCCCCCTCATTTATCTCTCTCACCTCATCACTCTCTCTCCACACCTCCGGCCAACAAAAAAACAGAAGAAACAAAAAAAAGTTCAGATCTGAAGAACAAAAGGAACAGAAGAAGAATCTTGCACCTCCATTCAAACTTGCACACACATATTTAAACAAAAACATCAGATCTGAAAAACCACCACCGTATTTCGTACGGTGAAAAACATCCGCCGACATCCTTCATCTGTTCGTACGATTAGGGTTTTCGTATGATTAGGGTTTTCGTACGATTGGGTTTCTACGGTGGCCGTGGCGGTGGAGTTTTGCAGAGATCCAAGGGCCTCGTTGGTGTTGCAGAGATCCAAGGATGGAGTTTTGAGTTTAGATCTAGGGTTTGTTTGTGTTTGTGTGTTTGGGTTTCAATGTTGGAGTGTGGCGGTGGTAGATGGTGGTCCTCGAAGAGAAGAGAGGGAGGAGAAGGAGAGCAGGGACCGTGGCGGTGGTTGATGGGGGCGATAGTAGAAGGCGGCGGTGGATGGTGGTGGTAGGTGGCGGCGGTGGAGTGGCCGTTCAATGAGGAAGAGAGGCGGCTAGGGTTTTCTGTGGGTGTTGGTAGAGAGAGAGGAGGGTGACGGCGAGAGACGGAGGATGGTGGTGATGATGGCTGTGACGGGGGATGGTGGCGATGGTGGCTGTGGCGGTGGAGAGATGGAGAGGAGAGAAGAGTGAGAGAAGGAGAAAAGAGTGAGAGAAGGAGAGATAGAAAGGAGAGAGTGTGTTGTTTTTTTAATGGGGTATATATATTTTTTAATTAAAAAAGATATATATTATTTTTTATTATTTAACTAATTCTTTAATTAATAAAAATTAGAAAAACAGGAAAAAGACCAAATTACCCCTCATTTAACAGAGTTGACTGTTAGTCAACGTTAGAAAAGACTATATTGGCTACAAAATGCTTCATAAAGGACCAATTGTACCACTTTAACTTTGAAAGGACCAAAACGGCAGTTTTGGCCAAGTTTAAGGACCATTTATACAATTAACTCTGTTTACAAATTCATTAAGTTTCGATTTGGATTTAGGACTGTTTCTTGAATGTTCGATTTTTTACAGATCTGGGTTCACACAAGATTTAGGGTTCGATTTGGGGTTATTGGTTTATTGTTCTTCATTGTTCTTGAATGTTCTTGACATGGCATTCATGTTGTTCTTCACTGATCATAGTTTTTAGGGTTGTATTGTTCTTCATTTCTTGTTATGAAGCAGATTCTTCATGTTCTTCATCTGATCTGGGTTGAAGATGCAGATGTTCTTGAAGGAAGAACACCAAGATGAAGGTGTTCTTAATTGTATGATGTGGCAAAATTTTATGAGGTGGCATGATGAGGTGGAATAAAAAAAAGTAAAAATAAAACAAATTACCGGTTACCTGCTGAGCAGGTAATCGGGTGTATTAAACGGTAGTTTTGAAGAGTTCGGTGTATTAAATGAGAGTAATGAAAGATGAGTATACACAATAGTAAAATGTGACAACTTCGATGTACTTTTAGGAACTAAACCCAATAGAAAAATACGTTTATGTAGTGAGGTTACAAATATCAAGCTAAATAATAAAAAGGATAATAGCAGGCCATCGCATGTGATTGATGTGGTTCAAATACGTGGTTCGATTCCAAAATTCTACACACTTGTTACCCTCGATCAAAGCCTCGTTAATGAATTTGTCAACCAACATACATAGCCCTTAGAAAAAACATGCAAACCTATACCTTTATTAATTTCACGCAGACTACATAGTTTGGTGGCTGGCGACTTGAGGAGAAAAAGGAGGAGCGGCAGTGATAAGGCATAGATAGAGAAAGTGATGTAGAGAAGTAGGGTTTTCTAATTTATAAATGGGGATTTCGCGTAAATAAGCAACATACCTTATACATTCGCGAAAACAAGCTTAAAAAAATCAAATTACGAAAATGAGCATCAGTTTCGCCCCTTAAAAGCTCAGTTTCGCCCCTTGGTTCGCCAACCAATCAAAGCTCGCCACGTGTCACCAGTTTCGCCCCTATGGGCATCAGTTTCGCCCCTATGGGCATCAGTTTCGCCCCTGGTGGGCCCCACAGCCCAGTTTCGCCCCCTCACAGCCAGTTTCGCCCCCATGGTGGGCCCCGCATGCCCAGTTTCGCCCCTAGCCTTTAGTTTTGAACCTCAACTGTCAGTGTCTCCTATGTATGCCCCACATGTCTTGCACACTCTTAAATTTTATAATTTTACCTCCATTTATTACTTAAAAAAATTTTATCTTACTCTTTTATAATAAATTTTCACCATAAAAACTGTTGAATTATAATAAATCACTTATTAAAAAAATATTTTATCATACTCATATATTATTTTATCATACTCTTATTTTTGTTGGTATTTAGTTGCCGAAAAGTTAAATTTGATTGTTACTTTTGAACGTGTATAAGCGAAACATTGTTAACATTGGTGTAGTATTTCATAAATTTAAATTGATAAGGACACGAAAGTAGTATTACATTAATTATTGATTTAAATCATGTCGAACAGTGTAATACGTATCATACAAAGAAAGGTCTGGCTCAAATTGTGATAAATTCGGCTGGGTCGGTTCCGCATCATTTGAGGTTGAGGCATTAGTTGTCTGGTTAGTTGATTGTTGTGATGAATACGGCATTCTGCAATTGTCTCGGTTGTGTCCACTATCACCGCATCTAGTGCAGCGTGCAGGCGGTATGTGCTCACCCCTTGACGGTATCCTTCTAACAAGTTTTGGTCTCCCAGCCTGCCTTTTATTGAGCAGTGGAGGATGTAGGTTTATGAGATCTGAAGGTAAGTCCCACATATTTTTGTTGGGCACGGGGTTTATAAAACCGCTATACGTCGCAAGGTAGGTTTCACTAGTGAACCAATTCAACGCCCACTGGCTTGAATCGGTAAGCCTTAGGAACCTGGAAACTGCAATTGCGTGGCCACATGGCAACCCGGAAAGTTGCCATTTACGACAATCGCATGTCATTTCTTCAGTATCAACTATGTTAACGTTATGTTTATGATCCTCAACCCCAAACCGGTATTGTGTAATGCCCTGTACCTGCCACGTCGAGCACTTTGCCATCCTATGAAGTATTTTCTTCTCTGCCCACGGCGTAACCCTGTGCTGGAGTTTTTCTGTTTAAAAAAACTCGTACAATTAATAAATATTTTAAAAGTTGGTGCAGTTGTTGTAGGAGAGTTGTTTACCTGCTTCCTTACGGCGTTTGAAGAACCAGTTTTGAACACTTGCACGGAAGAAATCAATAAGCATGACCACTGGAAGTTTACGCGCGTGACGAGAAAGCGAGTTGATGGACTCTGCGCTGTTAGAGGTCATGATGTTGTATCGATGACCCGAGAAGCAGGCTCTTGTACATTTGCTTTTTTCCACCTCTTCCAGATACTCATACACTCGTGGCGCCGCCCGCTGAATCTTGCCGTACCAGTAATGGAACTGATGTTCCGTGTTCGATTTGCATGCCTTCCAGAACAAGAAGGTAATTTTTTTGTGTTTGTTAGCCTTCAGGTTCAAATTCATCTGCAGATGACGACAGCACAAGACATGGTACGATTCTGGAAATACGTCTCGTACGGCTAGCTCAATAGAGGCAGCTCGGTCAGAAACAAATGTATAGGTCTTGTGCGGGATGCATGCACGTAGTTTCTCAAGAAACCACCTCCAAGATTGACCACTCTCGGTTTTGCCTATCCCATACGCTAATGGAAGGATTTGGTTGTTACTGTCCATTGCAACCGCCAGGAAGTTGGTGCCCAGGTATGTTCCTTTCAGGTGCGCCGCGTCTACTATAATTAATGGGCGAAGGGTGTATGAGAAGCTTCGTAACGATGGCCCAAGAGCGACAAACAACATTTCAAACCGAGAACAGTCATCCGTAAGTATTTCAGTGACAGTACCGGGGTTTGCCAGCTTAAGATAATGACACTAACCAGGAAGGTCGGCGAAAGAATCAGCATGCGTGCCATGTAGTTGTTCAAGTGCATACGCTTTCCCTCTCCAAGCCTGGGAGTAAGATATGTTACATTTATAACGTTCATTAACGTCTTTTACTATATCACCCCCCCGATAAACACGACTTGGGTCTTGTAGTTGGCCTTTTATGATATTCGCCATCACCTTCTTACCCACGTTGCGCATTGTAGGATACATTTGCGTTCTTGAACAAGTGTGTTGGTCTTTGAGCGTAAGTACCATGAAACAAGGGTTATCCACGCCGGCAATGTTTTTGGCCTTGAGTTCCCAGGCACAGTCTTTTGATGTGCACTTAGCCTCGAACCTTTTTTTGTTAGAAGTGCTGACTCTGTACTCGAAGCACTCCTGAAGGCATTTCATGCCTAGCTGAACCTTTAGTTCGTCCTTACTATCAAAAAGCTGTCCTTCATAAATGCATGATGATGAATTCTGGCTTGAAGACGATGTAGACGACACTACCATTGTGGGTTCGGGAAGGGGGGTTGGCATGCCATGAAAGGTCATGTATGCTGATTCGCTCGGTTGTTTTTGTTGTTCATCCTTGTCATCCCCATCTTCTGAATCTCCGAGATCACAAGCTGGTTCGGCGAATGGGTTATTGTTATGGTTATTGGAAGGAGGTCTTTCTGAACTGCCGATAATTTCAGGTTGTAATACTGATGGTTGCGTGGGTATGGTTTGTTGTTCGGAAAAGTATTGTTTTCTAGCATAGTCTACGGGGACATTGAAAAACGAACCCGTATTTAGGTGCTGATTTTGAGAATTGGGAGGACATGTATCATATTCAAACTGTTTTTCATAGGCGTTAGTTGGTTTAGAGCCATCATCAGACGGAATGTGTACTGTAAACAACGTTACAGACTTATCGGAGGAGCGGCTTTGTACGTACTCCACGAAAACACTTACATCATCATTGTCACATATATATAACGGAGAATCGTATTGTGGGTCTTCGTATGAGAGCATGATGTTGTTACCCGAGCCACACATTCTACACATGAATTGAAACAGCTCCGTAAACGTTACCACCGTAGGAACCTTTGCCACACGTCTAATTAGGTTGGTTGAAATATAGTTGTGAACACCATCAACCAATTGCCACTCACCGCCAGTTCGGTATGAAAATTTAATTGTAGGAACGGAAGTACTCATGATTGAAAGAAAGTAAAATGATGTTCTTAAACAGAGTTACTTTGAAAGACTTATGAAAATAGAAACTTGTCTAATAGTATTTATATAAGAGAAAGACTTACGGTTTAGGGGTGAATAAATGTGTGAATGTGACGAGTCATCTTTTAGGGGCGAAACACTGTGTAACGCCTGGTTTTTCTGAAAGAAAATGCAGTTGACAGCGACTACTCATCTTTTAGGGGCGAAACACTGTGTAACGTCAGCTTTTTCTGAAAGAAAATGCAGTTGACAGCGACTACTCATCTTTTAGGGGCGAAACACTGTGTAATGTCTGCTTTTTCTGAAATTTAATGCAGTTGACATCGACTACTCATCTTTTAGGGGCGAAACACTGTGTAACTTCTGCTTTTTCTGAAAGAAAATGCAGTTGACAGCGACTACGCATCTTTTAGGGGCGAAACACTGTGTAACGTCTGTATATATACATCCTTATGTAGGAGTTGTAGCATTGAAAAAAAAACGTACCAATCTGAAATTACTAAAAAATAATGGATTGTTTGAATAAAAGAATGCTTGATATTCAACTAGAATATCAAGCCTTGTACGACGAATATTGTACATTAAAAGGACAACACGAGCAAGAAATGGATGAAAGTGTAATTCTTGATCCGGTAAATCTAGATGAACATGGTCATCCATGGACAGAAAAGTCACAAGGTAGCAGTAATAACAACACCTGGTTCATTCTTAACGAAATGAAGTACAAGCTTGATTGTCTAACAAAAGAATACCAACAGTTGAATAAAATGATGCACACCCCTGAAGAACAGCCTAATGAAGAAGCACATGAGATTGACGAAGAAGTCCAGCTACCCCCGGTTAATTTGGCTGAAGATGTCTACCCATGGAATGAGAATTCCAAGGCAGCTACTGCGGATGAGTACTACTTGAATGGCGACGTTGGAGTAACGGAGGATATCTACAGAGCATTTTGTGTCATAAAGTGCTTAGATGATTTGAGGTGCACGAGACATTTTTGGGGAGTCCTTCTAGGAAAAGAACCCAATTCTAATTTGTGGGAAACAGTAAGCATTGCCAACTTTATAAATTGATAATCATTGTTAAATAATATAATAATGACTTTCTTTTATTTAACAGCACTTGAACGTTTGGACTACATGGATGATGAGTCTCGTGAAACGTATGGAAAGTGGTAGTGCAGCACCATCGACAAGGTTTTCGATACTGCCTGCAAGTTTTCATAATCAATTAGGGCTAGGAGATCTCGACGAGATGCACAAGTATGATGGGAGTACACCCCTACATCCATCTTTTACAGATACAGACGTGGTACTCATGCCTATTCGTTTGAGAGACGATCACTGGTTCCTGTACTCAGTTAACCTTAATGACGGTGGCAAAGTAGTGATCTATAACAGTGATAACATGAACACCAACGACGAAGACATGGAAATCCGTATTATTAACATCACAAATACGTTCCTTACCTTTTTACGCAGAATAAACTACTTTTGGTTAACCAGGAGGCCGAGTATACACATCAAACGCTGGTCTTTTGCAAAAGTGTGTCAGCAAAGTCGCCGTTCTGGGAATTCTGCTGTGTTTGTATGTAAGTTTATATACCAGCTAATTCGTAACAAACCCATGGTTAATGATCCAAACGAGGACTTGGACGAGGCAGCCAACAAATTCAGACATGGCATGGCAAAACATTTGTATAAGATGCGTGTAGCCTAATTATGTAATAATACGGTTGAATAGACTGTTTACTTTTTGTAACAAAATTATATTATTAAGGCTCAATTTTATGTGGTTGAATTACTAGTGCGTCTGTATTTTAAGAAAAGATAAGGATGACAGCGAATAGCCATATTTTTCATAAACTTTGACAGCGACAAGTCATCTTTTAGGGGCGAAACAATCTTACCATTATGACTGTATTTCTGGAAAAAAATGAAGATGACAGGGAGTTGTCATATTTGATAGCGACAAGTCATCTTTTACGGGCGAGACACTGTTCCCACTAGCATATATATAACTACATGGTTTTCTATGTGACCTACAATCACTAGTCAAAAACTTTAATTTTTATTTGTTGAAGTTCCCACTATGGCTAGAAGTTGTGGACATCAACATTTCTGGACAATTCGTTCTGAAGATCAAAGAAATTTTGATGTAAACTACTACAGTAAGTGTTTTCATATATTTCTACTCTTATTCTTTTTCCTAGACCAATTTCTAAATGATTCTTGCTTTATAACAGTTGAGTTTGATGATCTTTATACACTTAAGATAATTCAGGGAGGACGGTTTGTGGGTAGACAACCTGAAACCGTAACTAACAGCGTGCCGATTACTGTGAACTATGTTGACAATGTTCCAAAGTATGAGTTAATTGCGAGACCAGTACGTACTTTAAATTGTATTTTATGCGAGTTAGGTTACGAGAATTACGCCCCCCGTCTGATAAGGTACTACTACTATGTACCACGTAACCAAGACATGCACAACATGAGAAGGGTCACAACATCTAAAGAAGCGGAAAACCTAATAAACGATTTAGGGAACACAAGAGTTGCGACAATCTACGAAACAACTACTATCCCTACTCCATATACTCGTTTCCTTTTGGGTTAGGAGGTGTATTTGGTTGTAATTTCCATCTAGACTTATGCTAGTCAGGATGATCTCTTGTTGTTGGTATGCTCTATTTGATGTTAAATAAAGTTGTGGAATGCACTATAATTTAAAATTTACATGTTCAATAACAATTCACTGAACAATACTATCAAAAAACATAGTAGTCATCTTCTCACGATGACTCTTAACGGATACTTGAGGAGAATGGTGGAATTCTTCATGTGAGAGGTCTGCTCCATGTGTTAACAACTCAAGGAACCAACACACAAACACCCCGCAGTCCGAGCTGTTTTGCTGTTGTGGTGTTCTCCTAAATGGCCCCCACCATAAAACACGACCCTGCGCTGTTCGACTTGGGTGTTTGTCATACCAGTTGTGTTCCTCTAGCTTTTGATAATAATAAGCATTAAGAATTGTAGCAACATCGTCGCACCACCCTCGGGGAAACGCCACCTGTATCATGCTGTATAATAAGAAATAGAAGTTAAATATGACATTATCTTTAAAAGAATCACTAAAACCATAAGAGTTAAAACTTGAGTTTGAATTATACATACCTGTCGTAATAAATCAACTGCCAACGGGAGAGGTCTAAGACGAACAACACCCAATGATATTCATTATAATTCGCAGGTAGCATCACCTGAAAATAACAAAGTTAAGCAAAGTCTTTCGTAAATGTATTATTAACCACAAGTACCACTCGTGTAGAATATTCATACATATTCAACGTCCGCTAGATCCGGCCACATGTCGTAAGCCTGTACACCACGTCTGGGTGTCCTACCATGTAACATTTGCTCCATAAACGTGGGGGGCATTATTGTATATTTTGCGTCAGTCGTCCGTACCCGCATTAGGTAGGCGACCCACAATTCTATATGCTGCAAATGATTAATAATATATTAATGAAACAATTAAATTACAAAATAACTATAAAAATATATAGATCAGGTTTATAACTTTAAGAACTTACTTCAGAGGACAGCCACCCTGACGAACCTTCATCAACACCCAGAAGACGCGCCCAAAAATTCCTACTACAGCTTACGGTAGAGTACAGTTGACTACTCGCGCAAAAATTCTCTGGTAGCGACCTGTACCATTTCATAACATCTTCCACAGATGTTGCCCTTCGTCGTTGGCCACGTCCCCGCTCCTGTGTGTACGGGGAACGTAGGGCCGCAGCCGGTCTACTCTGTCGCTGTTGTCGCCTTTGGGCAATAGGTAGATTGCCCGATGTAGAGCATTCTCCGACAAAACGTGTCGGAGCCGTCTGATGTGGCATGATCCGTTCCAAAACAAATCAATAAATTTTTTTACTTAACTAGTCATACTCAAATTCACTATAAAAAATCATACCATCGGCTCCTCCTGCTGTTGGTTTGTATCAGCCCCATCTAAATGTCCCGAATGTGACTGTGAATACATAGCGTTTCAATAAGTTTTAACACCAACAAACTTTTGATACATACTATAACTTAATTTATTTAATAAGCATCGTTACCATATTTTCATTGGCGGTAGGCATCATCGGGTGGGTGCCCGCAATTATATCCTCATACTGCCTCTGAAATAGTTAAAAATACACGCAAATTACCAATATATTTCAAAACAAACTTTGTTCAAATATACATATTATATGAACATACCGTATATTGAGCTTTGATACTCTCGACCATCTTAGCTAGCTCCTCCCGCTTTGCGCATTCATACTTGTACTTCTCTTTTAGCACATCTAGTTCTTCCTTTGTGTTACACCAAATTGTTTGCATTAAGCTAAGTTTTTGGTCTTGCTCTTCAATACGGGCTAATAGCTTATTAAACGAATCGATATTCAAACCATCACTTCCATAAACCGGGATTCCCTCTTTTGGTGGGGAACGATCAGGAGTATTCATATGGAACTGCGGTGTCGGTGCTCTCTCCTCTTCATGCCCGGGGACCTCGACGCCATCACCGCCTTCAAAGAATGGCAGACTTGCAACCCACCAAGGCTGTCTCTGCTCACGATCCGTGGGAGTCAAGTAGATCGGTGCATAAGCGGGCTTTGGATGGTCATAGTTAAATGTTATTGATTTAAATAATTAATAATCGTGTATAAAATACAAGGAGACAGAAAAAGTATAAACACTAACCTCAGAGCATTTGGCGAATAAGTTCGTTAACTCATTCGAGTACAGCCTACCAGGGAATTTTCCAATCGCTCCGCATCTTGGAATCGATCCATCATTGGATATCAACCTGGTAACGGCCGGGAATGTCGCGAAAATCCAACACTAAGTGTAAAAAAATTGTATCAAAAAATGTAACTAAGTTCATCATATATTTACATTACAAAAGCTAAAAAAATATTATCATACCTTAAGGACCCAAATCGGCCCGTAAATAGTGTATTTTGGCACCTCATTTCCAGCAGTACGAACAGCAGCAATCTGCAGTCTTCGCTCGTTTATGGCGTCGTACAGTTTATCATACGTGTACGTCCATAAATACGACCCCCATGCGAATCTATTCCATGACCGCGGGATGTCGTCAAGCAGATGAATCACACCCGTAGCGATGAACCACTCTGGTCTCGCCCCTATAAAACCTTTGTACAGCATGTACAAAAGTGCTACTCGAACAACGTCATCATCCCCAAGACTGTTAAAATCCGTCTCTGAAGCCCAAAGACGACCTATGTGGGCCACACGCAGCCGGGAGGATATCTGCTCTTTGAAGACACGCCTCATAAATGGCGTGTCGGGAGCACGGTCGTCTAACGTGTACGGGCCTAAACTGAATCCTGTCAACAAACAGAATTCCCTCCGCCCAAAACTTACGGGATTACCCGCTACGTTGAAACGTAAAGTTTCATATTCGTTTTTACCGACGCTAACTTGGGTACACAACAAATAGTGTATCAGCAACGGATCATTTTGCCCCGCCTTAATATTTAAAAAAGGCGCAAAACAAGTTTGATTAAATAAGTTAAGACTTTCTTGTCTTAACTCAAGACGGGGTTTAATTTCTTCCTGCCCGATTCTCATCCGGTTACGACAGGTAAGGTTCGCGTGATAAATTTCCTATAAATAAAAAAATAAACATGAGATTAAATAATTCAAAATTATTCTATTTTATGACCTTTTAATTAATGAAATAATAGTTTAATTATAAGTCTTCCATTTATTTTTATAATTATTTATCATTTAAAAATTAAAATAGAATTAGGATCCATATCATGATCAAAATTCGAAATAATGTAACGTCGTTTATTGCAGGTTAACTTTAGGTGCTGAAGTGATAAAATATTATATGTATTATGTCACATAAAGTGATTTCATAACATATAATTATTATCAATACAATCGGATTATGTAATAAATCTTTATATACTTGTAGGTTTTTTATTTATTTTTGAATCATTACCAAACTCGATATAGTAGGAACTGTAATATTTGAATTATTAATTTGTCATGATTTAGATGTTTGAACAATTCTGGTTATGTTTCTTTTTCATATTCAAACTATAAGCATTCAAGTTTTATACATTTTTTAATATACATTATAACTTAAAAATAATACAATTTTTTTGAAAACTTAAAATTTGATTTTTTTTGTTATACACTTTTTTTTTCAAACTCTCAAAATTCGTAAAAATTAATAAAAAAAGATTCTGACTAAGAAATAAATATTTTTTTCATTAACTCTAAAATATAATACGTAGTTCTCTATGTTCGTATAAATTTGTTTTAACATATATACGTACGTATATATATATATATATATATATATATATATATATATATATATATATATATATATATATATATATATATATAGCTCTCTGTCAATGATAATACATTTCATGTTGTCGGTAGTTGCTACGAATTAAATTAACAAGTTAAATATATGTTACCTACATGCATCTTAATTTTTAATCTACCAATTAAAAGTTAGATTTTTACATAAAACGATATTTTTTTTTAAATGCAATACTACAGAAACCTTGAACAAACATATAAAGGAAGGTGCAAGATTCTACTAAGTATATGATATAAGGTTATAATAAGCAACAACATTACACTAATAACATTAATACAACCTAATAACACAATAATATCATTTGTTCTAAAAACATAGGTTTAAATAACATTCAAAAAAATTATAACATGTACAAAAATATTACCTCGTTTAACATGGTTGAAATATAAGAAATGAGTGTTGCCGGATTATTGTTCGCCGGAAAACTTGAGGTGGTCTGGCCGGAATATTAAACTCGTCGATGTGTTTGCCGGAATTATTTGGCCGGAAAATATGGAAGAATTCTTTTGACGATATGAATTTCTCCCTTCCTTCCTCCATAGCTTCTCCTTTTAACCAACATAAGAGAATATCCTATCAAATCCACCAGATTCATCCATCAATCCACCAGATTTTCCTGACAAAAATCGAGACTTAATATTCTCCAAATACACCCGTGAATATGTACTTTGGCACCAAAACCAATGCCAGTTTCGCCCATGGCACAAAAATCGAGAGGCTGAGGGGCGAAACTAGGGACCTAGGGGCGAAACTATGCACGTAACCCGAGAGACACGAAGAACGAGGACCTTTGGGCGAAACTAGCCCCTTTTGGGCGAAACTGACCCCTTTTAGGGGCGAAACTGACATTTTTAAGCCACGTGTCATTCATTCATTGGTGGGCGAACCTTGGGGCGAAACTGAGCTTTTGGGGGGCGAAACTGATGCTCATTTTCGTAATTTGATTTTTTTAAGCTTGTTTTCGCGAATGTATAAGATATGTTGCTTATTTTGGTAATTGATTTTTTATAAATGGAGGGTCTGATGGTAAAAAGGAAGGAGGAAGGAGAGAGGAGAAATTTGTGGTGTGGAAATTTCAATTTTACCCTTTTTTATTTAATATAATAGCCTTTAACTTCTTTTTAATTATAAAAATACCACAAGTCATCATAACCACTGATTAAATGATCAAACAGTTCAAAATTCTTCTCGCACTTCTCGCAATAATAATGGTTCTCGCATGAACCTTCCTCTATCTATATTTATTTATTTATATAAAATATAAACGAACGGATAAACGAAGGTTCACGAACATAAATGAACGAACGGGAGCTCGATCTGTTCGTGTTCGTTCGTTTAGTTAAACAAACGGAAAATCTTGTTCATGTTCGTTCGTTTAATAAAGAAACGAATATAAACGAACTTCCCGCCGAACAATTTCACGAACGGTTCATGAACGTTCGGTTCGTTTACAAGCCTAATTTTAAGATTATAAACATTTTAGATTTGTATTTATAATTAGTTGTTAAGCTAGTATGTTACAAAGATAAGTTTCTTTTTATATATTTGTGTGTTCAAGGCAATGAATGCAAGAAGAATTGAACAATGTACAAATAGCTAAATATACATAACATTCCTTCAGTCGGTATATAATATGAAAAGAAATGATGATTAAGGGTTATTTGTTTTAGTTTATTATAAGTTTATTTTTTATAAGTCTATTTTTTCTAGTTTATATTTCATAAATTCGGCTTGCTTTCTTATTTTAAGCTATAATAGTTCGTAACTTATAAAATAAACAAGAAAAATGATTTATTAAAAATAAGTAGGAAAAATCAGCCTATTATAAAGTTACCCAAACACCCCAAATCAAAACTCTAGATCATAGATCAAAACCTACTGTTTTAATTAACTTAAATTTCTTGGTTAAAATACAACGAAATTTAATATGAAAACAAATGATGATTAACAACACTCTAGAATATATTAAGTGATTAAGGAGGACCCATCAACCATGTTACGAGCGTGCATAACGGGTTATTAATTTAATATGAAACGTCATTTGTATGAATTTGTGTTGTTAAATTATTTCATAACCATCTCAAATAAGTATAGGATGACTAAAAATTGAAGTCATAGAAAAGATTTGAGTTCAATTTTTGATAGGTGCTAATATCTAAGATGGTTAGAATAGTATATGAAACGGTAAATAAATAGATATGCACGTATATTAAAGCATAACTCGAAAATCTGGAGAATCTGTTAAAACAAAAAAAATTATTTAAAAAATCTCATTTTATGTATATACACTACTTCTTCTCAATATACATCATTTTGTATCATTTATACGTTTTCAATCTCCACCTACAGCTACTATGACAAACATCTTTATACAAATAAAAGCCTAGTGTTTTTAACTATGAATAAAAGTTCTAGCTCTAGCTTCTAGAAATCTCAACCCTGACCTTAGCAACTCAAATTCAACTTCAGCTCAAGTTCCGACTAGTTACGTCAACATACCCTAAAGTGACCTATACATGTAGGTAAAAATCTTCTATCTAAGATGCACCGTATCAAAACTATATGTTTGTTTCTTTGTACGAGTAAATTGAAATTAAGTTTTTAGAATATATATGTGTGTGTGTGTGTGTGTGTGTGGAAAGGTCCATTTGAGAACCGATTTTAGTGTGAGTACCAATCTTAGACGTTGATTTGATAAGTGGAATTCATGGATGTAGAGCGTGAGGGGATCAAGTGAGGTAGGGTGAACACACACACACACACACACATATATTTATATATATATATATATTAGCATCATACCCGCGCAATGCTGCGACTGCGAATAGTTTCTGTTTAGAAATATGTCGTTTTTAAGAATATAATTGTATGTTATTCGTGCGACTCAATATCACTAAATAGTTTTGGTCCAGCAACATGTCTGCTTTCTTCTTTTTTTTAAAATTTTCATCAACATTTTTAAATTTTTTAAAAATGTTAAAATAAGAAAAAGATTTCTATATATGAGATAAGGAGATAAAAAGATAATAAGATCTTGAGAATTGTGTTGGTATGAGAGTATGTGTTTGTGGGAGTATATTATTAATGAATTAAAAGTTAAAGTAAATTAAGAAAGAGATTAAAATGATTAAAATTTGGGTGGTTGAGATTAATTTAGATAGAATGAAAGGCCAAGATGTTGTTTTGATTGAAATTTAAGAAGTCTTAAAATTAAAATGAACGAGGAGAGATAATGTGTGTGTGTGTGTGTGTGTATATATATATATATATATATATATATATATACGGGAATGTTCATTTGAGAACCGATTTTAGTATGAGTACCGCGAGAACCAATCTTAGACGTTGATTTGATAAGTGGAATTCATGGATTTAGAGCGTGAGGGGATCAAGTGTGGCAGAGTGCATGTGATAAATTTATGGGTGGATAATGACATTGATTCCCTCACGCTCTACATCCATGAATTCCACTAATCAAATCAACGGCTAAGATTGGTCTCACGATACTCACACTAAAATTGGTTCTTAAATATACCTTCCCATATCTATAGGGAATGGTTCAAACGAGAACTGCAAAAACCAATCTTAGTCGTTAATTTAATAAATGGAACTCATGGATGTAGAGCGTGGGAGGTCAAGTGTGGCGGGGTGCATGTGATGAATTCATGGTTGGATGATGACATAAAAGGAGGGAAATTGGACGACTCAGATTGGTACTCGCAGTTTTCATACGAAAAACAGTTCTCGTTTGAACTTTTGACTATAGAGTTGTATATTATCTTAAGTAAGACGTACCTTTTACTTTGTATATTTCCGTTTATTGAAATTTGCACTATAATTAACAAATACTAAGGAGGTGTTTGGTTGGATGGATTGTATTTTGAAGAAATTGGATTGTAGGAAGGAATTGAATTTTGAAAGATTTGAATTTGGAATCTAAATCTTGGCTCATTGTGTTTGGTTACCTACACCTAAGGAATTGGAACTCAGACCTGTTTGCCCACCACACCACCACCACCTCCTTAACCACCGCCACCATCGAAGCAAAGCAGCAAATTGTCAGCGCCAAGCAAGGGCGTAACTGAGAACGGCGAACCACAAGCGGCGAACATCGCCAGCGAACCATGAATGAAGAAGGCGGCGGAGGAGGCAAACCACGAACTAGGGTTTCAGCCCTAGGCAACGGCGACGCTAAGGTGGACGACGAGGCGAACCACGAACTAAGGTTTCTGTTGTTGACGCTAAGGGACCTGCGTCGAAGAAGATCAACGAACGAAGAAGACGAAGCCACCGTCGACGAACAAAGAAGATCGCTGAACCACGCTAGGGTTTCTGTCAGAGATTGACGAAGGAAGGGACATGCGTCGAAGAAGACGAAGCCACCGTCGACTGAGAACGGCGGCGGCAGCGACGACCGTTGAAGCCACCGGTAACCATAGCGTCGAAGTCGAAGTCGCCGGTCTTTGGGATGGTGAGATCAATGGTCACAGGAGATGTGGTGGAAGAAATTTGAAATCCATCCAATCTTGGAATAATTCTGAAATTACCCATATGAAGGAATCTGAATTCCATTTAGAAATCCAATTTTCATGACTAAGTTGAATCAAACATGAGATTTCTAAGAATTTGGATTTCAACTTTA
This sequence comes from Pulicaria dysenterica, assembly GCA_947179395.2. Lineage (NCBI taxonomy): Eukaryota > Viridiplantae > Streptophyta > Magnoliopsida > Asterales > Asteraceae > Pulicaria > Pulicaria dysenterica. Next base: position 72,120,998 of record OX359294.1, on the reverse strand, counting down.
ACATAATCACATAAATTTCTGCCAACCAAACAGACCTTTAAGTTTTAAGAGTGTTTATTATTATTTCTTAAAAATTTATCGATATACGAAACAACAGTCTTGGTTAGAATCTAATATTCATACGATATTATGAATAAAAAAATAGAAGTGGTTTGATTTCAACTTTTCATAGACAAATTCAAATTGAACTCAAGGCTACAAATTCTATCGAAGTTTCAAGCACAAAGTTTTGAATTTCTGCTGACTCATCATGGCTGTTTTGATTTTATGACTGCATTCAATCTATTTTTTTCATACAAGTTTTCAAACACCTTTATTTCAACACAATTTCATCTATGTTATGTGGTGTAGAGGATTAATTAATGGGTAATAATTTGTATATAACAAATATTTACCCCATATAACAAAAGTATTTATTTAAATAATAGTACTCTTAAACATGTAAATAAGAAAAATAGTTTTCAAGTTTATAGAAATAAAAATGTTATGATTGTTGTGCATGACAAATCTTTGTTGTGCACAAGTCTTCTATCTTAATTTTATTGCCACCATGATAAAATTCTATATAATATGTTATTATTGTCACACAAAATTCATGTATATTTTATGACACTTTTGGAAGCAAGGAACAAGTGTTGAATCTAAAATTTAAGGAAATTTCAAGTTCAATACCTTCAACCATTTAACCAAAATATATTCGTCATCAATAATGGCATAATGATTCAAAGAACGACACCAAAACCCACATATCACTTTTATGTGCGAGCGTGAGTATGAGTTTATAGTTGTATTTGTAATGCTTTGAAACCATCATTTAAAGACGTGTTTATGAAAACCATTGTTATAGAGACCGGTTTCTATCTCAACTTGTATGAAAATTATGAGAAGAAAAATTGTTATGTAGCTAAAGGCTAAAGCCTCACAAGAATAAACGTGTATCAAACGGTATACCATTTGTTACTTTATTTCATTCATCGAAACCCAACAAATCTATCGGCTTTCTTTCTACTTTTACATATTATCAAATCTTAAGGACACTTTAAACCTCAATACATCATTGTAAGTGTGATTTCAACATCGATCCTCAAATGCATTTCGTTGAGGTTTGATTGTCACTTGAGGAGTGTTCAGATTAAATTAGAAAGTTTTTTTCTTTTTATAAGCTTATCAATTTATACTTATGAACTTAAACAGATGAAACTCATAATCCTAATCATTTTTTTATAAGCTTATCAATTTTATGCTTATGAACTTAAAGAGATGAAGCTCATAATCCTAAAAAAATTGGCTAATGAATTTATCAAAATGTAATTATAAACCGAAAAACAAAGTAACTCAAACACTCTTTATAAAACCATCAAAAAAATTTTAATTAACTTTATATTGGTTTAATATATATTAAGAAAAGGTTTTTTGGTTTATAAATATTGGATATATTATATAATATAATGTTCATCTAGATATTCTCATCTTCTATTCATTTGGGAATTGATAACTAAGGTTTTAAATATTAGTTTCCTAGTATTTTTTGTGTTGCTAAATATACAACTATGCAAACTATAATATTCGTTAATAAACTACAAACGCTATAATAAATTAAATTTCTTTGTTTGATCGTTGAATCGTTGTACCGACTAGCATCTTACTAGTTTTTAGTTATATAATATATTGTTTTTAAATAAAAACTACAAACGCTATATAATAAAGCTTGAAAAAAACTTAAAATACTATAATTTAAACAACACTATCCAATCCAACATCTATAATTTAAACAAGATAAAAATGTTCTATATAAATTTTTTTATTTTTATTCATTTATTTTTTTTACCGGCAAATGGAAACACTTTCCCGCCTCTCCAGTGTATGTTCGAATTGCTTGGTGGCGAGTTTTCAACCGCCTCCCGTTATTTGGTTTTAACCAAGATTCGAACATTATACCTTCACTCCATGGAGGAAACCCTTAAGGGAAAACCCTCAACCCACTGTATGTAGCAGGATTTGATCCCCTAACCTCTTGCAAGCAATGGGGCCGCCTTACCAAATGGGCTAAACCCCATTAGCAAACATTTTTATTGTATTTCATAATACATAAGTGATTAGTGAATGCATTGTTATATGAGTAAGTCTATTTATTGGATCTTCAAAAGTTAAAGCGTTACGACATAATTCATACGTTAATTAAATTAGGGTGTCCATATTAACCAGCTGTCCTCGAGTGTTACAATCAACTGATTTATTTGTGTTTGACTCGCCATAAATGTCTTCAAGATGTCTCCCAAACTCGGTTTAGACAATCTGTCTCATGTCTTGATATTATGAGTCAAATTAAATTGTGCAAGTTATTTATAACTTATGCACTTTAGGCTCATTTTTCTCATTTTGTGTTTGTTAAAGTAATTATTACCGGTGTAATTGAAACATTTTATAGATTAATAGTAACGATTACATATTAATAAGAATAAAATTTATCTAATCAATAAGTGAACTAATAATACAAAACCTAGCGAAACATGGATTAATTATAATTGATAATAATTAAATTGGCAATATTTAATAAGAAATAACATAAGTTTCTAGAAGGATTCATCTAGTATATATTGAGTGGTTAGGTACAATTTCTCATATTTTAATTTTAGATTACTATATGTTTTTAATTTCTAATAATAGCGACAAGTTAGAAACATTATTAAAAGTTGGATCATCATGTCTCGCCCATTTTCTCCCTATTATGATGTTGACTATATAAATAAAATAATAAATATCACTTGGCATATTAAATATGGAAGTTTCTTTTTATTTTTCTATAATATATTTAGAGCCACAAAATTAGCCATCGAAATTATACATAGGGGAGGGTTCATGCGAGAATCGTTGTTAGCGTGAGAACCGCGAGAACCAATCTTAGCCGTTCCTTGGATATGGGAAGTATCATGGATGGAGAGCGTGGAGGGATATAGTGTGGCAGGGTGCATGTGAGGAATTCATGGGTAGGCAATGACATTGAAGGAGGGGAAATTGGACGGCTTAGATTGGTTCTCGCGGTTCTCGCGCTAACAACGGTTCTCGCATGAACTTTTGTCTATATATATATATATATATATATATATATATATATATATATATATATATATATATATTGGGAGGTTCAAATGAGAACTTAAATATTTTTGAGAATGGAAAACTCAAACCCAGCTGTCCAATTCCCCTTCCTTCAATGTCATTGTCCACCCATGAATTCCTCAATGTTATATATATATATATCATTGGCTTGTATAATGTTAAATTGTTTATTCATTTTAATTAATTTGATCACTGTCAGACTTAAAATTATGAAGTTTTTGGCTTGAGGTATTAATTAAAGTTCTTTTAGTTAAAATAGACTAACTGATAGTTTTTAATTTTCATATTTATTTGTTATCACACTAGATCTAGCTTAAAAATTGTTAAAAAGATAAATTTAATTAGATATTTCAAATTATTCGGGAGTGATTCATCTTATTGAGAGCTTACAGGAGAACTAACATGTTATTGTTATGGACCTTATGGTTACCAAATCGTCATTTTCTTTCTTAAAATGAATATTACCAAGTATTTAGATAAATTTAAGAAAAAACTAAAAAAATTCGATGTCTTAAATTAAAAAATATATACCAATTTGTTACTGTCTCTTTTATCAAAAATTAATATTTAAAAATATATTTTAATCTTATTCTTTATAGAAAACTATTAATGTTGTCATAGTTTTATAATTTGTGTCAGAAGTACAAGATATAATAAATATATTTTATGTTTTCTCTAATTAAATTCTTTGTCACACAAATCAAATACATTTGACAGATAGTAAAGGAATGTCTAAAATACGTGCAAAGATTCACTTCAAGTATATTATATATCCATCTATTATATTTCATTTATTTATTTGATAATTTGCTTTCGAAAAGGGGTGACAAATGTGGGAAACGCCTTTAGTGGGACTCGCTATCAACTATTTAGCTTTATAAGATTTTTTTTTAAAATTCGTTCTTCTAGAATCTTTGTAATAAAAACGAGAAAATTGTATATATGGTAATGTAATTTAAGGTCTTTTTTATAACTTTATACGTGTTATTTTGTGTATCTATTTTTTAAAGTTATTTTTTAACATAATGCATTTTTAAAACTTACTTTTTAATGTATTGAATTCTCAAATTTTATGTATCTAACTTTACATATTTTGTTATATATTATATATATCCAAACTCAAATAAAAAAGTTTTGAGAGTTTAGTACCGTAGAAAAGTAAGTTTGAAAATTAGATACAAATAATAACAAAACGTGTAAAATTAAATATCTTTTTTTATAAATTAAACCCTGTAATTAAAGCACCTAATATTTAGTTTTAATAAGGATTTAGTTTCTGAAAATGTATTCATCTTATCACCTTTTGATATTGTATATACTGCACTCTCAAACTTACCATTTAAACTATTGGACTTCTCAAACTTATCACTTTGTATATTGAACCTGTTATAGCAAGTTACAAGGTAACGTGGCGCCGGTTTCGTTGATGTAGTGGGTGACATGACATGTGACTTGGATTTTTCATGGTTTAAAAAAATCTAATTTGGCTTGAGAGTTTTGGGGTTTCAATCAATGCCTTCATGGAGAGCTCTATTCGATCTGCGAATTAGGCTTCATGGAATCAGATTAAGTACTCTATGGTTTCGATTTTACATGAGGTTTGCCCATATGTTCTTCAATTTGATTTTAGATGGGGCGATTTAGACCGATGAGTATCTAGATAGACAATTTAGGGTTCTTAGTTTGATGGGGTTTTCATCATCGATTTAGGGATCTTGGTTCTTAATCAATTACGATTTATGTGTTTACAGACCGATAGGCAATTTCGGGTTATTGGTTCAACTAAACTGACTTGTTCAAAGGTAGATTTCATCTACAAAGGCCGAAGGTTCAAAGGCCGATTTCATCTTCAAAGGCTGATAGGCAATTTACGAATCATGAACACCATCATTAAATTAATCTGAAGACCGTCATCACTTTCATCTTCAAATGCCGAAGGTTCAAGGTGTGTTCTTCATCTGCTTTTAGGGTTCATCCTTCCAAATAAAACCCTTTGAATATGATTATGAACAAGGTTCTGTGTGTTTGAATTCATATGAAAGAGATTGTTATATTTGAACGTTGTGGGTTTGATTTTTTGATTTGTTCAAACATTGGTTGTAGATATAAAGATGTTTTGATTTCATATGAACAAGTCTTTTCTGTTTGTGATTTTGAACAAGATGTTTTGCTATATGTTGGATTTTATATAATTTGCTATTGGTTTGCGATTTTGCTATTTGTTTTGCTAAAATTTGTTCTATGTTCTTTTCTTCAAGACTTCAATCAGTTTGTTTTTTATAATCTTTCTCAATCAATTTGTTATTGGTTTGTATTTGAATCTGGGTAACGATGAGATCTTCATCTTTCTGGGTAACATCAACATCTTCATCATGAATTTTGAATAATAATCATAATAGTAGTAATAAAAAATAATAATTGGTATAAAGAAATTAAAAATTAAAAACTAACCTGCAACTTCCTATTCAGGTTATATGATACATAAAATGGTAAGTTTGAGAAATCCAGTATAATAAATAGTATGTTTGAAAATTTAGTATATACAATAATAAAATATGATAATTTAGATATAGATCTTCAGGAACTAAACTCCTTAACAAAATATAAGTTATTATTCATGTAACTTATTAGATAGAAGTAGCAAATATCCCTTGCATATTTACAATCAAAACTACATAATGTTACATATTATATTTACATGTTTTTTTCCCAAAATAACCATAACCAATATAGCTAACTTAATTATTATTTTATGTCAACTTTATTTCTTGTTATTATATATATTTATATTCTAAATTCTAAATTTTTTTGTTGAACAACATAACACAAGACTTTGATCCTACTTTTAATTATACAGTTTTACAAGGGTGGATCCATGTTTTAGCCGACGGTAGGACGGAACACCAACCAATTATATACTTGTAGTGTAAATTTCGATTTTTTTGATGCGTTGTTACCATTTCATAGTATAATTTTCGATTTATTTCGAGCCAACGTTACCACCCAATTCACCCATTTCAATCATGGTCCACCCCTGCAGTTTACTTACTATATAACCCGAACCACAATAAAAAAAGAAAACACCTAATAGAGTAATACACCTTAATTTGAATAAAGAATTATTTTAATTATTTAAGCATTTAACTAATATAGAAGAAATATACATACAACAATACAAAATCACACAATTTAGATATCGTTAATAGCAATACATCATTTCCCGTAATATTTAAGTCCTTGAACCGTCTTCGTGTTACGTGGTTGAGAAATTACCAGCTCCATTGGACCATTATATTTAAAAAAGAAGAAGCCACTATTCATTCTATAATAAAAAATATTGATAAAAAATTTGATTAGCACATGCATGAGTAGCGTGATCACATACTCACATGACTATCATATTTATTTATAATATTGACTATATTATATTATATTAATTAAATTAAAGAAAGTAATATTGCGCACCTAACAAAGATCCATAAATATATAAATGCTCGACGGTCGACGGCTGTAGCAATCTTAATCGTCGTCTTGTTCTGATCTTCCTCCTTTTTCTAGGTTTGTTATGATATTTTATTTTTTATGTGCCCAACTCTTTTTTTTAACTTCATTTATTTGCTATATTTTTAATTTTATTTGCTTCTCTATTTAGAATAAGATATGACATTGTAATATGTCAGTATGTGATGATGTAGAAATTGGATCAATAAAGAACCATGTGTTAAACAAAGAACCTAAAGAACCAACCTGGACCATTGGATCATCAAAATTAATGGATGAGATTTAACGATGGCAAAACTGTAATTATGATGTATTAATATAGGAAGAAAATGTCAAATATGGAAAATTTCCCCTCCAACAACCCACGATTAAAAAAAAACTCTAAAAACTTTAAATTATCATAACTTTTTAAGTTTTATGAATTTAAACAAAAAAATTATATAAATCTTTTAGTTTTTTAATTCTCTTTCAAACAAGATCACTCTTCCCATATTTTTCTAAATTTTTTTTGAAAATGAAATTTTTGTTTGCATTTTGGGCAGTATTTAGTGTTTTGTACGGATTTTGCATTTTGGGTTTGAATGTGTAATTATGCAATTTAGACTGTATTTTTATTGAATCATGTTGGATTTGCATTTTGCACTTTCATGATTTTTGCATTTTGGAAGCATCTAGATGACCTGCATGTTTATATTTTACGTTTTTCGTTTTTTGCATTTTGTATTTAGAATGAACCCAGCTCAAAATGCAAACTTTGCATTTCAAAAAAAAAAGTTTCAGAAATATATCAAGCCTGGTCTTGTTTGAAAGAGGACGAAAAACTGAATCTAACGATATATTTTTTTTGCAAAAATTCTTTAAAACGAATAAGTTATGATCATTTAAAGTTGAGTGGGGTTTTTTTATTTATAAAGTTGATTTTTTCTTTTTTTTGTTATTTTCCAATTTTGCCTTAATCAAAGTGTCACGTGTCATTAACAGGATGGTTCTTTAGATTCTATCAATTCTCACTTAAACCACTATATATATATATAGGAAGAAGTTCCATCGAGAACCATTTTTATTGCGAGAACCGCGAGAACCAATCTGAGCCGTCTAATTCCCCCTCTTTCAATGTATTGTCCACCCATGAATTCCTCACATACACCCTGCCACACTCGATCCACCCACGCTCTCCATCCATGAATTCCACTTATCAAATCAACGGCTAAGATTGGTTCTCGCGGTTCTCGCATTTTTATCGGTTCTCAATGGAACCCTCCCCTATATATATATATAAACCCTAAACCCTATATATATATATATATATATATATATATATATATATATATATATATATATAGGGGAGGGTTAATTCGAGAACCGTTGTTAGTGCGAGAACCAATCTCAGCCGTTCCTTGGATATGTGAAGTTCATGGATGGAGAGCGTGGAGGGATAGGGTGTGGCATGGTGCATGTGAGGAATTCATGAATGAGCAATGAGATTGAAGTAGGGGAGTTTGACGGCTCATATTGGTTCTCGCTGTTCTCGTAACAAGAATGGTTCTCAAATGAATTTTTTCATATATATATGATTATGCTAGAAAAATAAATAGGTTAGAGATATGAAGTCTATATAAGTATGCATGGTTGAATTAATAATTTATGACTTATATAAATAAGTAAGAATAGAATCTGCTAAGTACTTATATCTAGTATGAAATAAACAATCTTCAATAAAAACATCTTTACACAACCAAACGTTTTTTAAATATAAATACTATCTAGAAAAACAAACAAGTAATTGAAAAATATGTTAGTCATTTTTGTATTTTCACAATTATCATAACTAATATCTTTTAGTTCTATTGACTATTCATATCAAGTTATCAACTAACATTAATATTCTAAAGCACACACTTTCCTCCAATATATATTTTAAGAAAATATAAAAGTAAATATTGAAATTCTTCCAAAATACCATCTCTCCGCTTCTATATAAAGGTACACCTCGATAGGAGGAAAGTGTGTCCTCTGAAAACCAATTCTCTATTCTTCCCTCCAATCACAAAACACACACACATACACACTTGTGTAAGTTCTTAAAATCGACCTCCATTTTTGGACTTAAATCCTTGATTCCGCCATGGGAAGTGATCAAAAGACGAAAATGAACATCACTATAAAGAAATCATCAATCATCCCTCCTTCAGAGACTATAGCAGGATCTCCTAAGAAGCTATGGACCTCTAATTTGGATTTGGTTGTTGGTAGAATCCATATTCTCACTGTTTACTTCTACAGACCTAACGGCTCTTCCAGCTTCTTCGATCCAAATGTTATGAAAAAGGCTCTCGCCGATGTCCTCGTCTCGTTTTATCCGATGGCAGGGCGATTGGACAGAGATGAGACCGGTAGGATCGTTATTAATTGTAACGGAGAAGGAGCTTTGTTCGTTGAGGCAGAGTCCGATTCCACTTTGGATGACTTCGGTGAGTTCACACCGTCACCGGATTTCCACCGCCTTACTCCGGCTGTTGACTACTCCGGCGACATTTCTTCGTATCCGCTCTTCTTTGCACAGGTACCTGCCCTAATTAGATCAGATCATTGTAATTGTCTCGCAATTGTCTTCAATCCAGAACTTATTTCTATTAAAACAGTACAAACCAGTTATGGACGAACTGAATTGACGAACAAACCATTTGAAGTATCATTGTGACAATTTAGATAATATAATAATTTGCCCTAATATATGTCTAGATTCGTGGTGGTCCTTGGCTGAAAATTTAGATGCTCTGAAAGTAACAGATCTAGCCAAAATTGGAGGATACACATCGAATAAAATCTAGTCGTCTGATACATTTTTAGTTTGTAATATTAACTACTTAATGCATTTCTAAACAAAGTTAGCCTCTATTAACAATCTTTTGATAAATTAATGACATTCTGATCTCCAACATAATCTAATTTTGTTTACTGCCATCATTGAGGCTGCAAGTTCAAGTCAAATACACCTTAGTATATACTTTTATCATTTTTGAATAATTATAAGATTTACTTTTTATGTTTCTCTTGTGATTTTGATATTATTAAATTATGAAAATGGGAGATCTACCATATATGTCACATTTAGTTGTTGTTTGCATTGATGATTTCAGTATTAGTATTGTAAAAAATAAAAATAAAAAAATAAACTAGTGATGATGCTTGATCATTTGATAGTTTATTGGTTAGCAGCCTACAATAGTAAAATGTCTACAATGAGAACACAATTAGAAATATTAATAACTACCTAAAGTTAAAATACTTTTTATATGATTGTATTTTACATTTGAGGCTAACGTGCAAGATCAAAATTCTAAATTTCTACGGGGGCCCTCAAAACGTTGTATTAGGTGTTGTATATATATGAATGCGAATAAAGTTTTCAAACATACCATATGATTCAAATCTTACCTTTTTCTTATTTCCAAGAACAACTACTTTGCTTTTCCTACATGTAATGCATAGTTCAACAGAGAACAGACTATTAGATTAATAATCTTCTCTTGATTAATTATAAGTTTTTACTTTTTATATGGTTTTGCTAATTTTGACTTGATTTTTTGATTTTGTTTGTCAGGTTACACATTTCAAATGTGGCGGAGTGGGTCTCGGTTGTGGTGTATTTCACACTCTTTCGGATGGTTTATCCTCCCTACATTTTATAAACACCTGGTCCGATATGGCTCGTGGGCTTTCTGTAGCCATCCCACCCTTCATTGACCGAACCCTACTACGTGCACGTGAGCCACCCACCCCAACCCATGACCACGTTGAATACCATCTACCTCCTTCCATGAACACCGTCCCAACTTCCCTTTCTAAATCCTCTACCACCATGCTAAAACTCACCCTAGAGCAACTCAACGCCCTCAAAGCTAAAGCCAAGAGCGACGGTGGGCCTAACCATAGCACATATGAGATCTTAGCAGCCCACTTATGGCGATGCGCTTGCAAGGCACGTGGGCTCCCAGATGACCAATTGACCAAACTATATGTAGCCACGGATGGACGGTCAAGATTGAGTCCTCACCTCCCACCGGGCTACCTAGGTAACGTGGTCTTTACAGCCACCCCGGTTGCCAAAGCCGGTACTCTTACATCAGAGTCGTTAACAAATGCAGCAAAATTGATTCACACCACGTTGACTCAAATGGACAATGAGTATTTAAGATCGGCTATCGATTACCTTGAGACACAACCTGATCTCTCAGCTTTAATCCGTGGCCCTAGTTACTTTGCTAGCCCGAACCTAAACATAAACGCTTGGACTAGACTCCCCGTACATGACGCTGACTTCGGGTGGGGCCGGCCCATTTTTATGGGACCCGCGATCATATTGTATGAGGGAACCATATATGTGCTACCAAGCCCTAACAACGATAGAAGTGTGTCTTTGGCGGTTTGCTTAGGTGCAAATGAACAACCTCTTTTTGAGAAGTACTTGTATCAAATCTAAGGCTTTGGAGGTAGAAAAATTGTGGGAGATTTGCTTATGTACTCTTTTGTTTGATTCTTTTTCTTCTTTTTTTGATAATAATAAAATATTAAATTGTAATGGCAGCCCACTTTCTTTTCTCATTTTTGTAAATCAATAATAATTAGGTTGAGTTGACTTGGCAATAGTTTTAACCTTTTTTTCTGAAACATATAGCTATAAGTAGTTATTGCAATAAATATAATTGTAAATGCTCTGTATAACAAACTTACATAACTATATGTTATTTTTGAGAGTTGGGTTTAGGCCCAATAATGACAAGGAGGCTCACTAACACCTTGTGGGCTTGTGGCTTCACGGCTTCACGCCTATACAAGTTAGACATGGCCCCTGAGGACCGACCGGACCGGTCCAAGAAAGACCGCCCGAACCGAACCGGTCCAAGACCGGACTGAGACCGAAAATGACGTAAGCGGTCCGAACCGGTCCAAGATCCGAACCGGTCCAAGATCCGAACCGGTCCAAAACGGTCCAAGACCGAACCGGTCCAAACTCGGTCCGAACCGGTCCAAGACCGGTCCAATGCCCAACGGTCGAAGTTCAAAATGCAACGGCTCTTTTTTCGGTCCAGAACCGGTCCAAACCGGTCCAAACCGGTCCGAGCCGGTCCGAACCGGTCCCCAACGGCTAGTTTCCGATTTTTTTTTTTTTTTTTTTCAATTCTTCATATAAATACCCCCCATTTGGTTGCTATTTTTCTCCTACACCTTCTCTAAACCACTTACAATTTTTCCAATTCAAGGATTTGTTTATAATTTGCTTCAAGAATCAAGGATTTGCTTATAATTTTTTGATTTGCTTCAAGAATCAAGATTATAAAAAATGGCGGGTGAAGGATCTAGCAATTTGAACGCGGGTCGAAGTGATTTCAATATAAATCTCCCGTACGAAGAAGTTCCAAAAACAAATCGAGTTGCGGAAATTTGGAAGGATTTTGTGCAACTCAAACAAAATAACAAAAAATATGCGAAGTGTACGCATTGTGGAGGAATATTATCCGGCTCTAATTCTTCTCTCGCTCGGCATTTAGTAAGTATTCTTTTTTATATTTAAGTTTAGTTTATTTAAATACTAGTTTTTTTATATTTAAGTTTAGTTTATTTAAATACTAGTTTTTTTATATTTAAGTTTAGTTTATTTAAATACTTATTATATTTGTGAATTTAAAATTATAGGAATTCATGAAATTGAAAATATAGGAATTTATGAAATTGAAAATATTGGTGGACAACTTATTATATTTGTGAATTTAAAATTATAGGAATTTATGAAATTGAAAATATAGGAATTCATGAAATTGAAATTATAGGAATTCATGAGCCTAAAACAATTTGATGTAGTTCTAGTTATTCATAACTTAGTTATTCATTCTAATCGTAATACTAGTAGATATAACCCGGAGAGTGGTGTCTAGAATAGTCACGATCGGCTTGTGGTTGTTGAATTTTCCGAAAGGTTTTAAACCGAAAGGATCCTGCCCCCTGACTGACCTGCCTGGCCACTCTTTGCTTGGTAGTCAAACGTATTACTTTAGAATCAATAACTATAGTTTAATACTTGAATTAAATACATGAACTTGGTTAAATATAGTTTAGTACTTGAATTAAATACATGACCTTAGTTAAATATAGTTTACATTACTTGAACTTAGTTTATTCTAATATAAACTTTAAAAAATTAGACTAAATGCTTGGTGCGACAAGCCGCTGAGGTTGAGAGTCAAACTCAAGTTGATGGTCAAACATGGCGTTTCGATGCCGCTTTAGCTCAGGAATTAAGCATGCAGTTAACAATACAAGAAGCATTACCATTTGACTTCTTCTCCCGCCCAAGAGTCACAACTTTTATCAAAAAAGCTTTACAACCTCATTATTCCTCTGTAAGTCGAAGAACTCTTAAACGTAGAGCTATGAAAAAATGGAAAATAATATATCAAGACTTAAAGGAATTCTTTACTAGATTCGATGGTAGAGTTTCTATAACCACCGATATTTGGACCGCTCCACATACAACCCATTATTCATTTATTTGTGTTACGATACATTGGGTAGACCCTAATACATGGCTTATGCAAAAACGTATTATTGCTTTTGAAAACTTTCCTCACCCGCATGGAGGTGAACAAATTTACGATATTTTATTAAGGATTTTTAACGGTTTTGGAATAAAAGAAAAAATACTTTCAATCACCCTAGATAATGCTAGCAACAATACAAACGCTATGGGACGATTGAAACGGGTTTTAAACCCAATATGTGACGGGGAATTTTTGCATGTACGTTGTTGTTGTCATATTTTCAACCTCGCGGTCCAAAAAGGTTTGGGGGCTATGGAAACTTGTCTTTTGAAATTTAGAAGATTAAATGAGACAATCACCCTAGTAGCGTAGCTTCGGAATGTTGTTTTTCTCTTAGTGGCAGGATTTTAAGTGTACGACGGTGTATATTGAAGGCCGAGTCGGTGCAAATGGCCGTGATGCTTAAGGACTACTATGATTCTATGGAAAGATGTCAAAACGATGCAGATCTCGAAGAAGGCTTAACTAATTTGGAGGAAGCGATTATGGAAGACGATTACAACAGGGCTTCGCATCGGGAACATCAAACACTAACACTGAAGCTGAAACTGAAGAACCCGAACCCGGCGAAGAATACGTTGACGACACTCAAAATAGAATGAACGCGGGTTCATCATCCAACGTCCACTCGAACGAAGTCGCCTATTATGGGCATGTGCCATATACCGACGATAGTTACAACTATTGGAATTTCAATTCCGACTATCCATTTTAGTAGTTGTCTCTTTATATTTTGTGACGTTATTTCTTTCGAACAATATGTATTTTTCGGGTCTCTAACTTGGGGTGATGGCAATGCCGAAGCTCCATTGCTAGAGTTCCCTTTTCTTGTTAAAAAAATAAATTAAGGTTCAACAATATGTAATTTTATTTTGTAATTGTATCGCAATGTTATTTATATGTTTTTATTAACTTGCAATTATATATGTTTATATTTTATAGTTTATAACTTGCAATTTTTTTAAATTAACAAGTCACTTTTTTTTTCAAACAAAAAAACGAATCGAAAACCGGAAAATTTTAAACCGAAACTAAAAAAAACCCGGAAATATCTAAACCGAACCGGAAAAATACCCGAACGAAAAACGGACCGGTCCAGGACCGAAGTCGGACCGGTCCGGAAGTGGTCTAGGACCGCCCGAAGACCGAATTTATCGAAATGGTCTTACGCGAAGACCGGTCCGCCGAGGACCGGACCGGCTCAGGACCGACTAGGTCCGGACCGGCTGTGGTCCAGGACCGGTCCAGGACCGATTTTGCCCATGTCTAATACAAGTAGTATGAACTGAAGTATGAACTATAACGTCTATAAATTATAAGTCAGACTACTCTTTAGACGGTAATGATTAAAAGTTAAATGAATCAATAAAGTGAATTATTTAGAGGCTTTGAATTTAATAAGTTGTTTGATAAGTATTTTGAATCACTATTATTTAACCTTTATAATTTTTTATTACAAAATAAAATATGCTTTTATGGAAAATATGATTGTTTGATGGTTCATGATGTGTTTGATGGTTCATGATTGTTAATACTTAATAACAACATAATTTCTTAAGAGAAAATGGCTTTAAAGATATTAATATTTTGATAACAATGAATCACTTTATATTTTTATTTCATTTTATTAATCTGTCTCGAATAAATATAAACTTTTATAAACTCGTATTCCTATGAATAAACCGAAAACCTTTAATTCTAAACGGTTTCTTAAATTAATAATTACGAAAATTTTTGTTAAAGAATAAACTTCTTGTTTCCATGATACAAGAAAATAATCAATATTTAAGAGTCAAAATGGCTCATATATTAAGTTTTTAATGAACTCACAATTCTAGTGTTTCCAAACATGTTGGGTATTCTTCCTCAGACGTAGTTCTAGTTTATCTAACACGATTCAGTTTGAAGAGTATTGTTTTATAAACAAAGAAAGAAACGACTAACAACATGAACCCCTAACCTGACCCAACATAACCACCTTCGACGACCACGTTAATCTACACCTTGTGTTAAGAACGAAGCTTGCTTGGAAAGGGATTTGTCCCATTAATCATGTGTGCCTGGCGTGAGATAAGCATATGATTAAACGCACGAGTGATACATACTTAATATAAGTTAGTTCACGATTTAGAATCTCAGAAGATAATATGTTGATTCAAGATGATAAATATATATGGGGAGTGTTCATTTGAGAACCAATCTTATTGCGAGCATCACCAGAACAAATCTTAACAATATATATGATAATTGAAATTCATATATGGAGAGCGTGAAGAGATAGAACGCGGATAAGTGCATGGATGAAGTTAAGGGTGGGTGACTGAATTAAAAGGGGAGAATTGACGGCCCATGTTGGTTCTCGCGGTACTTGCAATTCAAATTGTTCTCAAATAAACTTGTCTATATATGGGAATGTTCGAATGAGAACTATTTCTTTACCAAAATGCGAAAACCAATCTTAAAACTTTAAATCCGTGGGCCGTGGCTAATAATTTTGACGGTTAATGATCAGCTCATAAATGACGCATTAACGAGGAGTATTTTGAGCAAATCAAGTCTCACACATTAATGATATTAAAATCATTTTCGCAATTTAATTCCAATCAAATCTAATATAAGATCCTCATTCTTTATAGTAATTTTAATTGTATGATATTAACCATTCATTCTAATAAAAATTAAAACCCACTTGTGATTTTTCATGGTTAAAATACATATATGAAATAATTTTGTTTATGCTTTTTATAACTTTAAGATATAATATTTGTCCGCTCTAATATACAAATATAATATTTATCCACTTTTATTTACAAATATCATATTACCCTAATTAGAGAATTAGTGTCAAAATTATGTTTAGATTTTGATAATTTAAACTCAAAATTAAGTTTCAAATTTAATCATAATGAATAGTTATGTTTTAAGTTTAACTTTATAAAACGCGAAAAAAATGAGTGTTTTAAAAGATGTCGATAGACGACGTCAACATCAATACCAACGGTGGAAGCGTCGCTCGAGTAGAGCATATGTGATGGTGAAAACGTGATATTATGATACCAAAAGCCGTGATTATATTTTTTATACAATTTATCGATAATTATCGTTACAATATATATGAAATTATTTATAATAATTTTAATTTAAATAAAAGTTTAACTTTTGAAATTCAAAATCAATATTTAACTTAAACAATTGTTCAAATTAATCTTTAATTTATGATATACGGATTTAAAGAGTTAATTGTCCAAATGGTCCTTTAACTTAAGGGTTTCTGTCATTTTGGTCCTTTAACTTTAAAAGTGGTACAAATCATCCTTAAACTGTCATTTTCATGCCGTTTTGGTCCTTATTAACGTTAGCCGTTTGTTTCCACCGTTAAACCACCCCACGTGACCTGCACACGAGGGCATTTATGTCCTTTTACCCCCTCTCCTTAATGACGTTCCCTTTCTATTCTCATTTAGTCCTTTACCGTTTTTGTCTCTCCCCCCCTTTTCTCTGTCGAAGAACACACACGAACTCTGTAAAACTTTCAATTGAATGTGCGAAATATGTGCTTGTTGAAGAAGATGACTCACTTGCGAAGTCATTACCAAGATGATGTGGACTTACAGAGCTTATACGGTATGTTTCTTAACTTTGACCTAATTTTGACTTACGTTGATAAATTTTTGATTTTTGGTTGATTTTTGTAGATGGGCAACCTAATATGTTCTCTATTGAGTTACACCATCGTGGATACTTCAAGAAATATCCTGGGAGAAGATATATCAGAGGTAAAATCAACTTCATTGATAATGTGGACATAGATAGGTTTAGTGTACATGAACTTGATTATTTGTTAGAGGAGTTAGGCTATGATGGAAATTTGGCAAGGTACTACCATTTTCTCACCCCTGGTAGTGATTTAGATTTTGGCCTATGTGCATTAGGCAATGACAGTGATGTCATTAACTTGTCCCAGTATGTAGGTGTTAATAAATTGATTAGTGTGTACACTGAACTTTCAAAAACAAACTTGGATACTTACTTCACATCACCATCTAAGGTAGTGATCAGAGAGCTTGAAGCAGATGATGCTAACCCCAATTTGCCAAATAGGAGATTAATGCTTGAATGGCCACATGTAGAACCCAATCTTGAACCCAATTTGGAACCCAATCTTGAACCTAATTTGGAACCCAATCTTGAACCCAATTTGGAACCCACTATTTCAAATGTAGAACCCATTGTTTCACCCACTGTGGAACCCAATGTTGAACCCAAAAATGTCCTAACTGTTGAAGCCCATATTGAAACAAATGTCCCAATTGTTGAAACAACTTTTCCAACTCAACAGAGCATGAATTTAGACTATTTTGATGACTTTTTTAATTTTAACCCATTTACTGATGATCCTTTTGAACAACATGCAAATGAGGGGAATGATTAAAATGTTGATGTGGAGGTGAATAAATCTATTGATGAACAAAGTGAGGATAATGATTATTTAGTGGATGAGGATAACATGGATGATGATTTAGAGGTAGATATGTCTGATTTTCACCTACACGCTGACAAAGATGTTGATAGTGAGAGTTTTAATGATTTTAAGTATGAAGAAATAGATGAGGATGTAGGTAATAATGCTGACTTTGAGAGTGGTAGTGGAAGTGATGATGATGAGCTTGTAGAAGTGAGTAGGAGTAAATATATAAATTCAATAAGTAGAAAACACAAGAAAGATTTACTTAAAAAGAATGTGAAACATGCTTTCCATATTGGGCAGTTCTTTGCAACCAAACAAGAAATTAAAGACATGGTGAGGGATGTGGTGGTGGAAAGTAGGAGAGAGTTGAAAATAATAAAAAATGATAAAACAAGAGTTAGAGTTGCATGTGCTGGTCAAATGCCCCATTTTCAAGAGAATCAAGATGGTACATGTGGGGCTACAAGTAGTGACAAAGGCGGTGGGTCAGGGTCCAAAGATAAAGGACCAAAAGGCAAAAATGTTGGAGGTAGGGGGAATAAAGCAAACCCTAATAAGTTCACATGTCCTTGGGTACTTCACATCTCAAAAGAGGGTAGTACAGAAACATGGATCGTTAGTGTTGGATTATGTGCAGAGATAATTAACGGGCATGTTGTATCCAATGTTATAAGAGACTAAAGGGTCACACTGCTACACACCCAATTCAGAATAGTTGGATTTCACCATAATCTGTGTGGAAATAATTAATCAGTTAGATTAATTATTAAAGAGAAAGAGTAAATAATTAATCAGTAGTATTAATTATTGAGAGATATAAATAATTATCCAGTTTGGATTAATTATTAGAAAGGAAATAAATAATAAATAGTTATTTATTATTTAAGGAGAATTAAATATTAAGTCTTTAATATTTAACGGACTAAGTTAATTAATAGTTAATTAATTAACTAGTAAAGTCCAGGGGGTCAATATAAGAAGAGATGAAAGTTTAATGAAAACTAGTTAGGCTTTTAATTAAACGGGCTTAGGTCCAAGATAATCCTTATAAATATATGTTAAGCCTTAAGGATTAAGAAGGGACACAAGGGATTAACCTAGCCACCAAAAAATCTCTCTCTAACTCTCGATCTCGGCTCTCTCTCCCGATCGATCTCTCTCTCTCGTCGCAAGCTCTCTCTCGGCTCTCTTCTTGTTCGACGAAACCAAAGTGGGAAAAACACAAGGTGTTTTTGCGACTTGGTGTTATACTAGAACCACACACACACAATCAAGCTTGGAGCTTTGTTGAAGGCTTGGTGATCCAGGAGCGGTCTAGCAGCCAGTTCAATCGGAGGTGCAATAGTGGTGGACTACTTTAGCAATCCTAAGGTTTTGTTCAGGTATAATCTTGTAACCCTTTTATATGGATTGTTTTGCAAGAAACTATGTTGATCATGTAAGTTTAAAGATCCTAACCCTTTTGGGGTTTAGAGGGTTGTGTTCAATCCAATTCCGCTTTTAGGATTCAACCAGTGGGATCAAACCCAGGATTGACCAGTTTGTGTCATATGGTGGTTTGGTCAGGTTCAAAACCCTTCAGTGGTATCAGAGCCACGACTCTATGATCCATAGTTTCTAGTTTTATCTGTTTTTTGGATTAAGGTTTGATTCTCGATCTTTACTTGCTCTAGACATATTTCGAAAATCACCAAGGGCAACAAAACAGTTTGTTTTTGTTATCCAGTTTTAAGAAGTTTAATCCTATTAATCAGAAAGTTTAAACAGTTAGTTTAAACGGTTAAAAAGGATTGTGATTTTTGAATAAGAACAAGTTTTGGATTAAGATAAATTAAACAGTTTGTTTTAATTAATTGAATCTAGTTAATCCAGTTTTTGATTCGTTTAGGTTGTATGACCTTCTACTTCATCTTGTTTCTTCTCCTCTGTTTTTCGAAAACCATAGAAGGATAAAAACAAGTTTTCTGTTTTTATCCAGTTCATAAAAGGTTTGTTTTTAACCAGTTAGGTTTAAACCAGATTTGTGTTTAAGCGGTTAAAAAGGATAAAACCTTTTATCTAAAACTTTATCTTAACCAGTATTTTTGAACTTTTGTTTAAAAAGGTTGAAATCAAGTTTTAGGATAATTGATTATTAATAAAACAAGTTTTGTTGAAATTAATAATTGATAGTTTTTTGGTTTTTGAATTAAATCCAGTTTTTAATCAGTATATTAAAACAGTTAGTTTTAATAGGTTAAAAGGATTTAAAATGTATTAATCGGAAAACGGGGACCGAGAACATCACCGTGTCGGGGGTGCCAGTTAGCGGCGCTAAGGACCAAAGTGGGTTTCGGCCCAAGTATCTTTCGATCCAGGACGACACGGGCCCAAAGGGTTTTCGGCCCAAGGTGGTTCTCGGCCCAATGGGACTTTCGACCCAAGATGGTCTGCGGCCCAAGGGGTCCTCGGCCCAAGGGGTCCTCGGCCCAAGGGGTTCTCGGCCCAAAGGGGTTCTCGGCTCAAGGGCTACTCGGCCCAGAAGAAGTTGGCCCAAGATAGTTTTTCCGGATTAACTAGAATACCACTGCAGGCTGTTAGTCGTGTTAATTAAATTTATAAATTTAAAGTTTTGTCAAGGTTATAAGTTTGGAACTTATAAAGGCCGTTTTGTGCACCTAGTTAAGGTACACATATAAATCGTATTTTTTAAAACAGTTAGTTTTAAAATGGTTTTTCAAAAACTGGAAAATTAAGTTTTTAACTTAATTATAAAACCCAAGAAAAATCTTAGATCAGTGTGCTACCCACCTAATGGTACACCCTAACTGTTAAACGGTACTCGGGTGTCGGAAGTGCCTAAACCTTGGGCATCCGGGTTCAAACCATTGCGGGAAGGGGCATGAAAGGTTCTGCGATAATCGGGAGTCCCGGCCAGAATTCATGCTGTCTTAGGTGGTGCGATCTATTTTGGTGATAATCGGGAGTCCCGGCCCAAAAAACACTAGAGTAGAGTTAAACATATTAGACTGGGTCTAAGTGCTCTACGAGGTTCTAGGACTCATATCAGTTAGGTACGATTGGTACAGGGTGTTACCTACCAGAAATAGCATGACTTGGCAGGAAGTGCCCAAACCTTGCGTCAAGTATGTGAAATATGGGTCATAGGTCTAATATATATTATTTATGGGTTTGATGATATATGATTAGAAGTTTATTTGCAATTACTAATTAAACCGGATTTTAATTTGTAGATGGCAACCAACGTTACCAATACTAATAACCTCTCTCTCCGCTCTATCCTTGAGAAGGATAAGCTCACCGGGTCCAATTTTCTCACTTGGGAGAGAAATCTCCGGATCGTGCTGAGGCACGAGAGAAAGTGGTATGTCCTAGAACAACCTCTAGGAAATCCCCCTGCCAGCAATGCCAGGGCAGAGGTCAGGGAGGCTTTTCAGAAGCGCTCCAATGACGCCTTGGATGTTAGATGCCTCATGCTCGCAACTATGAGTCCAGAGTTGCAATCGAGCATGATGGAAACTCCTGCCTATGACATGATCTGCCAGCTGAGGGACATGTTCCAGGAGCAAGCCCGCACGGAGCGTTATGATGCCACTAGGGCATTTAACTCGTGCAAGATGGCTAAGGGGACCTCGGTCAGTAACCACGTCATGAAAATGAAAGGTTACATGGACCACCTAGAGAGACTTGGGCATCCAGTACCGTTGCAGCTAGCAACGGATACGATACTCAACTCGTTGTCAGATGACTATAAGCCTTTTATAGTCAACTACAACATGAACAACATGGAGAAATCCGTGGCTGAGTTGCACTCAATGCTCAAGACTGCTGAGCAGAGTATCGGGACCAAGTCTAAGGACATTCTTATGGTGGGGCATGGTGGACGTAAGAAGAGAAAGGGGCGCAACGGAAAGGGAAAGGGCAAGGCCCAGCCCAGCCAGAATGCACCCAGAGCTAGTAACGACAACAAGGGCAAGAAGCCAAAGCCAAACAAGGCAAGGACCGAGAATCAGTGCTTCAGGTGCGGCGAGGTCGGACATTGGAAACGAGATTGTCCGAAAGGTCACGAGGCAGGAGGCAAGTCTGGCTCCTCAGGTACTGCGTGATTAGCTTCTTTGTCACTTTCCTACTTGTAAACTTTTACGAGTATTCTGATATCTTGCAATCGTTTATTGCAGGAGGAGATGGAAAGTGATGCGGCCCAGCATAAAGAGATCCTACGTGCAGCTTACGGATATTATAATAATTTCTATTTCCTAGTTTATTAAACTCCTTTTAAAGTTTCTATGAACATGTTTTTATCTTGTTTGGTTTATTAAAACTTATGGTTATTAAGTTTATGGAAATTTAATTATTTAGTTATATATCCGTGCACGTATTCTTATGAATCAGGATTAGTCCAGTTGTGACTAAAAGAGAACCAATAAGTCAAGTCTTGACTTGTTTGGTGATTCATCATAATCTTTATGCTATGATTTGTTGTAGTTATATATAAATGCTGGCTCCACTTTCAAATGCTTAAAATAAACAAGTATTGTTTATAAAATTAGATAGTTTTTCTAATTTAACAAGTGTTTAAGTTATGAAAAGTGAATGTTCAAAGTCTTGAACATATGGAAATAATAGTCATTATTTCTGGTTAAAGTAGTTTTTGATAAAACATTTAAGAAAGTATAAAAGTGATTATAATAGTTATTATAATCAAGGGAGTTTTATACTAAATGTTTTAAGGAAAGAAATTTAAGATACCATTATAAGTGTTTCATACTTGTAATCATGGTAAGTTTAATGAAACCATTTTCCGTAATTGGAAAGATGGATATATGGGAGATCCAAGTTCTTGGTTTCATAAAACAAATTTCTTGCAAAAACTAAGTTCTTTAAAACATGTGTTTGTAACACAAGTTTTAGGCATGGTAGTCAAGGATTGACTAAGGCCTAAAAGGATGATTTAAAGAATGCACTTTTTCATAAGAGATAGTGGGAGCACCGGACTAATGTATTTATCAGAGCTAATAAAAGGTTGTTTTTTAACCAGTGTGATAAATACAAGTTTGAACCTTTAGAGTATATAATTATCGGATGTTTTTAGAAGTTATCTAAAACAGTAAGTTCTTGAAAAAGAACTAATCCGATGAATGCATGATTTATTGAGAGGTACTCAGTAAAGATATCATTGCAAGAATTTGAGTCAAGTTATGACCTAAATAATAGAAATTATATACGTTCTAAAGTGTTCAGTGAGTCAGCTTAATATTGTTGGATTGGTTAACGTTAGAAATGATAAAATAGGATGTTCTTTAACATTCTTAGTAATGGAATTAGATAAGTGTTGGTATACACCGGGAATCTAATTTCAAGTTTCTTACAAGTAGGTATAAGAAGATTTATCATTTCAAAAAGGATATAAATCAAGTAAGATTTAATACATCTACAAATGTAATTAAAGTTTTAATTACAGGGAGGTTGTTTTATAAATCAAAAACAAGGAGTTATTTCCAGTTCTCCAAGTTTAAGGAATTTATAAAATAAGTAAGCCTAGAAGTGTTCTTAGGTTGCAAGAATGATTTCTAGCAAAACCAAGAAGGAGTACTTCAAAGTACTAGTCTTGTGTTTTAGGGTTTATAACCATATTATTTTCTTTGTAAACCGTGATAAGTTACAATGTAAAATAATAAGTAATTCAGATAAACACCGTGAATCGAGTAAGTGAAATGGTAGAAATTATGCATCTTTATTCCAGGGTGGAATATGGAAGGGTGTAGAAATTAGTTTCATTGTTCTTCACAATTTTGTATGTTTTGGTTCATCCAGGAATAAACTGGGTTTATTCAGAAACATTATCCGTGACTACTTATCTTGGCGGGAACCTCGATAGGGTTATAAAGTCATCGTAATTTTGTGGTAGATTCGAAAGTATATCGAATATAGCTGCGAACGTTTTTTTGCGGACCAAAATTTACGGATATTTGTTAGGGTTACGAATATTGGATTGACCCACCGTGAAAAATACTTCGTGGATTCGTGTCAAAAGTATTTATCACATAGGTTATCCTCAAACCTGAGGTATTTGGTTTGGGATGCGGTAACTGTTGTCTTCTTAGCGCGTTCTAACGCCACGCCGTAACAGGGTGGTCATAAGGGGCTTGTCTAGATTCAGTGGGAGCCGTGTTGCCAAATGCAAATATGCAAGATGGTAATTGCACCTCATTTTTAGGAGAGATATTTCCGGGCCCCTTGACTAATTAGAGAAACTGGTAAGTGCACGGCCGTGCCCAAACGAACTGATCTGTTCTTTGTCGTTTATCACGCAGTTTCGAAATCAAGTATGTCATGAACAAATTCTTGAGTCTCTGAGTTGACTTCCTCCATGCTCATGCTCAAAATTGAAATATCGCGCTGCAAGGGACAAACCTATATATATGCAAGTTATGTATATATAAACGTACCCATTCATAAACAGGGAGTTTATGATAGTTTAGTTTATAAACTGTTAGTTTATAACAGGTTACTTCTAAGCAGGTTGCTTATGAAGTTTTATCACAAATTACTTTGGGGTATAAGAGTTCTTATAACCTGGTTATCCTAAGTGTCTGGCTAGGGACCTCCTTAGGCTAACAATGTGCAGTAACTGTTACTTATCTTGCACAAGTGGGAGTCTGTTGGATTATGTGCAGAGATAATTAACGGGCATGTTGTATCCAATGTTATAAGAGACTAAAGGGTCACACTGCTACACACCCAATTCAGAATAGTTGGATTTCACCATAATCTGTGTGGAAATAATTAATCAGTTAGATTAATTATTAAAGAGAAAGAGTAAATAATTAATCAGTAGTATTAATTATTGAGAGATATAAATAATTATCCAGTTTGGATTAATTATTAGAAAGGAAATAAATAATAAATAGTTATTTATTATTTAAGGAGAATTAAATATTAAGTCTTTAATATTTAACGGACTAAGTTAATTAATAGTTAATTAATTAACTAGTAAAGTCCAGGGGGTCAATATAAGAAGAGATGAAAGTTTAATGAAAACCAGTTAGGCTTTTAATTAAACGGGCTTAGGTCCAAGATAATCCTTATAAATATATGTTAAGCCTTAAGGATTAAGAAGGGACACAAGGGATTAACCTAGCCACCAAAAAATCTCTCTCTAACTCTCGATCTCGGCTCTCTCTCCCGATCGATCTCTCTCTCTCGTCGCAAGCTCTCTCTCGGCTCTCTTCTTGTTCGACGAAACCAAAGAGGGAAAAACACAAGGTGTTTTTGCGACTTGGTGTTATACTAGAACCACACACACACAATCAAGCTTGGAGCTTTGTTGAAGGCTTGGTGATCCAGGAGCGGTCTAGCAGCCAGTTCAATCGGAGGTGCAATAGTGGTGGACTACTTTAGCAATCCTAAGGTTTTGTTCAGGTATAATCTTGTAACCCTTTTATATGGATTGTTTTGCAAGAAACTATGTTGATCATGTAAGTTTAAAGATCCTAACCCTTTTGGGGTTTAGAGGGTTGTGTTCAATCCAGTTCCGCTTTTAGGATTCAACCAGTGGGATCAAACCCAGGATTGACCAGTTTGTGTCATATGGTGGTTTGGTCAGGTTCAAAACCCTTCAGTTAGAACCCTGAATGATCAGCATACATGCCTTCAAAGTAGAAAAATTAAAGCTTGCAGTTCTGGATATCTTGCAAGGCATGTGATTGAACACATGGAGGGCAATCCCCATATGCCAACAAAGGCTCTGCAAGACCAGTTACAGAAGAAGCTAGAGGTGGGTATAACCATGGATCATGTTTTAAAAGCAAGGATGAAGGCTAGGGGTCAAATGAAGGTTGATTACACCCAACAGTATCTAAGGTTAAGGGACTACATGCAAGAATTACTTACTACAAATCCTGGAACAACAGTTAAGTTAGAAGTTGAAGCCCCTTGTAATCCTGAGATTGAAACCAGAGTATTTAAAAGAATATATGTTTGCTTGGGTGAGCTTAAAAAGGGGTTCAAAGCCATAGGGAGAGATCTTTTGGCCTTAGATGGTGCTTTTATGAAAGGCCCATACCCTGGGCAGACCTTGAGTGCTGTTGGGATAGACTCAAATAATGGTATTTATCATGTTTGTTATGCAATTGTGGAGGCTGAAAACAGAAGTTCATGGACATGGTTTTTAGAGTGCTTGGGTGAAGATTTGGACCTTTCAGGTAACAGCAATTTCACATTCATCAGTGATAGACAGAAGGTAAGTACACTATTTTAATGTCACATTAACTGTTTTTTATATTATTGTTTCCTAATCTGTTTTTAACTTGTGTGTAGGGGGTTATTCAAGCTGTGGAAACTGTTTTTCCTAGTGCAGAGCATAGGTTTTGTTTGAGGCACATACATGAGAATATGAAATTGAGATGGAAGGGTCAAGCCTACAAGGACTTCATATGGAAATGTGCAACTGTAACAACAATTCATCAATTTCACAAGGCTATGGATGACTTGAAAGCCTTTAATCAAGAAGACCACCTTTGGTTGTCTAATATACCACCAAAACACTGGTCAAGAAGTCACTTCACAGGTAACTATCTAACACCATTGAAACTGTTTTTAACTTGTGTGTAGTTATTTACTATGTTTCTTAAATATGTAATAGGGAGGGCACATTCTGATGTGTTACTCAACATGTGTGAAGTTTTCAATAGACAGTTAGTAGATGGTAGGGACAAGCCCATACTAACTTGCTTGGAGTATATTAGAGAGTACATTATGAAGAGAATTGTGAAGGTGTTGACAACAATTGAGAAGAGTGATGGCATGCCTCTAACACCAAATGCAACCAAGTTGTTGGAAACAAACAAAACAGAAGCCACCAAGTATATAGTGCTTTAGAATGGAGGTGATAAATACCAAGTAAGTGTCCCATGGGGTGATCAGTGTGTTGTGGACGTTAAGGAGATGGTTTGCACCTGTAGAAGATGGGAATTGAATGGTATTCCTTGCAAGCATGTTGTGGCAGTTAATTGGAACATGAGTTTAAATGGAATTAGAGTGCCTGCACCTGAAGGATGGGTAGATTCTGTTTATTGGGTAGAGAATTGGAAAAAGGTTTATAGTTTCAGAGTAAATCCCATAAATGGAATTTCAATGTGGGCAAAGACAAATATTCCCACCAAGCTTTTGCCCCCAAAACATCATACTCCAATTGGAAGACCAAAAAAGAAAAGGGTGTGGGCTGCAAATGAAGGGGATGAATCTAGTGGCAGATTGACAAAGAAGGGGGTGAGCATGACATGCAAGAAGTGTGGTAATAAAGGACACAACAAGAGGGGCTGCAAACAACAACAAACTTCTACTTCAGCAACTTAAACTGTTTTTTTAACACTTGTTTTGTAAACTTGGTACAATGTTTTGATACTTTGCTTTGGTACAATAAGTAGTGAACTTGTAATGTTATTATGCTGTTTTGTAATGGTATTTTGTTGAATGGTATATTATTGAATCTATTTTGGTACTGTGTTGTTGACACCGATTTGGTACAATGCAAATATTAACATAAAACAACTTCATTGATTCATAAAAGCTGATTACATGGTCCATGTATTACATACCAATAGTCAAACACAACCAAAATTTGGACCATAAAAACACAAAATTACATCCCCTAAACATACTGTACCATACCATACTAAAGAAGAACAAGATCACATGACCACAACCACTACTGTTAAGACATCTACTCCCTAGTGACAGTAAAGATGACACGATCATCACGGGCTTGGATTTTAAACTTCAACCATGTCTTGTAATATTTTATGCTTCATTTTGAAGAAATCCCAATCCCCTTTGATAACCATGTGATCAGGGAAATGGTCCCTTCTTGCATCACCATAAAGCTGCATTTCCATTGCATGCTCCCAAGTATCCATCCTAATAAAAGCCCATAAGTGTTCTTGCAAGTCATGATACCTTACAAACTCTGCAGGTATTGTCTGTTGCAAACAAAAACAGCAAACATTGTGCTTGTGAACATGTAAATGTAAACAACAAACATGAACATACAAACACTTACCATTCTTCCTTGCTTCACATTATGCTTCTGAAACTGAGTATGGAAACATTTGGGGTTATCATCATCCATGGCTGATCCTCGTGTGTAATGTTTGTCTGTGTGTGCTAACAATGACCCATAACAGGGGTATATAAAGACCAAAGCATTAATAAGCATATTAAATATCACATCAAACATATCAAAACGTATCTTCCATTGATTCAAGCATTAAAGAGGATATCAGTTACAATAAGCCTACATCAACAAGCTACTTCATTCAATACTTCAAAAACCCAAAAGTCAAAAAGGTCCATAAATTGACCAAATAGAATACGGATTAAAGATGAAGAATTACAAATAAAATAAAGACCAACCAACTAAAAACTAAATAGAACTTCAGTTTCCACACTTTGGCTTCACTTTCCTTTAATTTCAATTCCAAGCTATTCTTTGATCTTATCAAACCAGGGATGATCAATCTTGATCTTTTGCACATAACAGGGTCTAACCATCCAATAAATCTACAACTTGAACCCTGAAATTAAAACATTCAAAGCATTAACCTTTAGATGAAACAGATTGCAAAGCAAATTAGGTCATAAAAATGCATTTATACAATACCTGATCTGGACATGAATAAAATCTTCTCCCAGGATTTTGGGAGGTCCAAGATGTGCGAATCATAGCAACATTTCCACAAGAACAAAAAACCATCGTAGATTCTTCTCTGCTTCTCCTCCTTTGTGTGTATCCTCTGCTTGTTGTATGTCTTTAATGAGTGTCAGGTTATCTAAGGTAAATGGGACGTTTATTTAGGCGGCAAGTGGAAAGAGGGGGGTAAAAGGGCATAAATGCCCTCGTGTGCAGGTCACGTGGGGTGGTTTAACGGTGGAAACAAACAGCTAACGTTAATAAGGACCAAAACGACATGAAAATGACAGTTTAAGGATGTTTTGTACCACTTTTAAAGTAAAATGACCAAAATGACAGAAACCTTTAAGTTAAAGGACCATTTGGATAATTAACTCGGATTTAAACAGTATCCCTACTCCCTTGCCGTTCTGACTTCTGACCTCCTACGCCTTACTAGTTTACTATAGCGTAAGCACGCCAAAAGAGCGTCTTTCCTTTCAATCAGATAATCGCCGGAGACACTGCCGGAAAGCCTACCACGTCCGCCGCACAGCCCATAACCCTAATCTTCTCCTTCCTTGTAACAATGGAGTTCAAGTTTCCAGGATTTCATGTGCAAAGGCATTATGATTACACTCCTAGGGCTTCCTCATCGTCTTCTTCCAACTACACATATATCCCCGGCCATCCTACTTACGGTACGAGATCACAGTTATTTTTGTTTCATTCCGTTGAAGTATTTGATCAGCTACACAAATCAGAGATGATTATTCCTTTTGATGATGTTTTTACTTATGTGGATTTTGCATGGTGTGTTGTTTCTATTTTGTTTACCAAAGTCCGATCTGTTTGATTTTACAGGCGGCGGAGGAACTTTCAGGGAATATCAGTTGATGGGGATTCATCGTGAAATTGAGAAGGAGCGGATACGTGAAGAAATAATAGCGGCGGAAATAGAACGTCAGAGGGTTCTTGAAGCGGAAGTGCGTCGAGAACTCATCGTAAAACGTGAGATGATGGCGATGCAGAGTGACGGTGGATATCCTTCATCGTTTATGCTAGAGACGCCTCTGCGTACTCAATACTATCACCACCCTTATAATCCGCCGATGCTGCATGGTGAATGGCTTACACCGGGTGATACAATAAGAGCGACGCCATACCCGGAGAATTACGGCCGAGGCGGTAGTCACGGCTGTGAAATTGGTGGATTTGAGGCGGTTCCGTTCCGGGGGCGGTCTCCTTCGCCCAATATTACAGAAGCCAAGACGGGAATAATCGGTTTGGTCAGTATAATTCATTCATATCTAATTATCTGTTTTCCTGAACAAATTCTTAATTAGGTTTTGTAATCTCAATCTTCTAACATTAATAAATGGTTTCTTGTTTCACCTGGATCATTTGATACCAGTTGAAATTGCTGATGAATCAATTAAAATTTGTTCCAAACAGTCTATCAAAGTGATCAAGTTAAATCAAAGTGATCAAGTTAAATCTTGCAATCTTGCATTAAGAACTCGTAAGGGTGTTTTAGATTGCAAGATGTTGCAAACTCAATTAATAATCTTTCGTGGATTAGGTTACTGATTCCTATCGTTGTGTCGAATTTGTGTTCTCTCGTGGATTAGGTTTCCATGGTTAATGTAGATAATCTTGCTGCTTCTAAAATGGTAGTATTGATTATCTGATCAAATGGAATTATTAAACGAACGGATTTCAATATCATAAGTTATTAAGTTGATAATTAACTGATAAACACTGGTTATCGACGTTTAAGGAATGAAATTTGACCTTTATTAGTTGACAATCTTGTCACATTGAGTTAACTCTGATTTGCTATATTCCTATATCTGTTATCTATAGGAAATTTTGTTGTATGCTATAAGTTGTTCACCATCACCACTCACTATCTATTGCAGGGAAAGCCATCTGGTGCGACCGTGTCTGGCTCAAAACGCAAAGCTACTCTGTCACCATCGTCACCTGCCATCCTTGGTTCAAGTAATTCAAACACTTCAAAGAAGAAAATAAAGGAGCAATGGAATTGTATAGTTTGTGGTATTAGTATGACTTCTAAGCATGATCTGGATAAACATTTATCCGGGAAAAAACACCAGGCTCAAATGGAAGCTCCAGAAGCTTGCAACAACAATGACAGTAACATCGAGTCTGGAAAAATCAAGAAACAACCTTCTAATATCGATGATTTGTGCGAACCAGTTCCAATTGATTTGAAGAAAGATAAGAAGGTTACAGGTGAAGGCACGAGTAAAAAGTTCAGATTTTGGTGTTCCATGTGTCGGGTCGGAGCTCAAGATGAGAAGGTTATGAGCTCACATAAGAATGGGAAGAAACATATGGCAAACCTTTTGAAGAAGTCTCGTGGGAAAACAAAACAGACTGGCAGGAAACGTACATGATTCGTAAAAGTAATTAAATCCATCAACAGAAGCAGCGATAAAAGACTTAAATCTGGTATGGAATGGTTTTTTTGTTTTAAAGTTTTATCGCAATTTCAAAATTTCTTGATATGAAGATTAGAAAGTCCATTATCGGTTGTTTTGGATTGCAGTTTGTTGCTTGGTATGATAGTTGTTTTTATGAAAGATAAGAAAGCAAAACTATCTAAATGTCTCGGGTTTTGCTGATTTTTGAAAATTTTCTAAACTTGATAGCTCTAATAAATAAACTAAGTACTAAAAAGAACAAGAAGCCCACATGCTCTATGAGCTCAATATATACATTAATTAAAAAAAGCTCAACCGAGAAGAGTTTGTTAGTCGGCCCATCAGAGAGTTAAGGCCATACAAGTTCACATACTTTAACGGAGGAATGTAAATGGATCGGATATCTATATCCATTTTAATATTTTCATTGTTTATATTTATATTTATATTTATTTAAAATAAATTTCATTTGTCCATATTCATATCTAATATTATATGGATAAATAGTCTTTTTCCTATTCAAAGCTCAGCCCTTTGTTATATATAATATAGATCTTTGTTGGTATAAATACATAAAACAAAGTCTCTCCCACTTTGACGTACGTAATATGTACAACTGTATAAGAATATTATAGAATAAAGGTGTAAATTTAACCTACATTATATATTATATATATATATAGGAAGGATCTAGAGAGAACACCTCTTAATTGAAGAATGGTGACAACAATTCTACATCAATCATTAAAAAGGGTATCATAGGAATTTTGAATGTTCTTCCCCTCTTTCACGTGTCTCATAAAACCTTTCCATAGATAACATATTTTTATACCATTGATTTTAAAATATATATCTTTTGCGTATGTAATTATTAGATCAAATTTTTTTTACCATTAGATTCATATTTAAATTCTCTTTAATTTGATATCACTTTTGATATATTTCGGTATACATGAACTAGATGCAATCATTAGATATAGGCACAACATTTTAGATGCAATTAGCACAAAAAGTATGTGTTGTAATGAGAATCATAAAAAAAACTTGATAGAAGTAGAATACTTTGATGCAACACATATATAACTTAAATCAATAAACAAATGCAAACAAAATCAAATGCAAGATGTAATATGTAGATGCAGATTGATCGATAAACATATGTAACTCGATGTTAAAAAGATATCGTCAATATAAACAAACGCGATATAACTAAAAATATATGCATTTCACCATTTCAAAACACATACAAATGCAATCGATATTTTAAATCAACGAATTAAAGACTTGCATCCTAAAAAACATTGATGAGAACTACACAATCAAACTTCCAAAGCATGTACTCTTCCTCATTTCAAAACCGATATTCAAAGTAATTTGTATATATCATAGTAATATTAAAAAAACTAAAGAATTCATATACTTGCATCTTAATTTGTTTTAATTTATTCAAACGACTAATGCTTAGTAAGAGTAGTTGGACTTCTTTAAAAATCTAAAATTAAAACAAGATAAAAATGAGATGGAGAGAGAATTTTTTATTAGGACTAAAATACCCTGTTTTTCTTATATTCTATTTAAAGAAAATAAGAAATATATGAATTAAATGCAACCATAGATTAGAAAGATTTAGTGGCTGAGGTGTTCTCATTTGATCATATATATATATATATATATATATATATATATATATATATATATATATATATTATAGGGGAGGGTTCCATCGAGAACCAAAAAAAATACGAGAACTGCGAGAAACGATCCCCATTTTTTTAAAACTAAAATATCTACCAAACGGAAAGATATTAAATTATGAAAATTATACCAAATTAACGACAAAAATATGCTCTATAATATGACATCCATATTGATATATTTTTTTCAACAAAAAAAATTCGTTACATATATGTAACATACCTTATAGTACTGATTACAAATATGTTAAGTATTGATTACATATATGTAACATACTTTATAGTGATAGAAAAAACCCCCGGCAAAAACGAATTTTTTTTGTTAAAAAAAATATAGCAATATGAATGTCATGTTAAAGAGCATATTTGGTATAATTTTCATAATTTAATATCTTGGCGTTTGGTAGATATTTTACGGTTTAGATCGGTTCTCGCAGTTCTCGCATTTTTTTGGTTCTCGATGGAACTTCCCTCTATATATATATATATATAGACAAAAGTTCATGCGATAACCGTTGTTAGCGCGAGAACCGCGAGAACCAATCTAAGCCGTCCAATTCCCCCTCCTTTAATGTCATTGCTCACCCATGAATTCATCACATGCACACTGCCACACTCTATCCCTTCACGATCTCCATCCATGATACTTCCCATATCCAAGGAACGGCCGAGATTGGTTCTAGCGGTTCTCGCACTAACAACGGTTCTCGCATGAACCCTCCCCTATATATATATATAATAATAATAAATGTTAAATTTATAAATATATAGATTTATGCTTAATTATATAAATAAAATTATACTTTTTAATAGGCTTAATTTTGGATTTAATGGATTCATAATGAAAATTGTCATCCATATCTATTTTACTAAACATCAATATCCAAGAATTCTCATTTAAGATGAATCGGATAAGGTGGATGATAATTGGGCTGCTTGACGATTGACATCTTTACTTTGAGGTTTTTGTTTTAGTTTATTTATGGCTAATTTAAGTAAGCTAATTTTTCCATTTTCGACTCACAAACTTATTATGACTTACAACAAGAAAAGAAAAATCATATACTCACAAGAAATAAGTTGGAAAAACTTTGATAGCTTAAAACAAATACCCCCTTCAAATGGACTTACAGACGAGGAGAGTACAAGAGAGCCGAGAGGCTTCAATCGAGAACAGTTGGCTCCTGCTTGACTCAGCTTGAATTGGCAAGATGCTTTCAAATCTGCAACTTTAATGGACAAGAGCAGAGGCCAGATGCTTACTTCAATCGACAAGGGTGAAGGCTTCTTCACCAGTCGACTTCAACATAGAAATTGAAATTAAAAAAATACAAGTTACGCAATAGTACTAATGATTGATCTTTTAATTTGGATTCTCAGTCATGCTATAGAGAAACAAACGATGACTAAAGTTACCGATGAAACTATAATTTATCGTTTACAACGTAAGAAAATAGAAGTCAATTGAAGAAAGTGATTTGTTTTGTTTATGATTTGAAATATAATGGGTGTGGTAGTGGCGGATTTTTGGGCGAGGTCCGCTCATGAATGT
Organism: Pulicaria dysenterica; assembly: GCA_947179395.2. NCBI lineage: Eukaryota > Viridiplantae > Streptophyta > Magnoliopsida > Asterales > Asteraceae > Pulicaria > Pulicaria dysenterica. The sequence goes on along the minus strand of OX359294.1, from coordinate 72,086,945 downwards.
AGTTCTTTTTTTATCGTTTGGAGGTCAAAGCCGTGTGGAAAGTAGGTTTCAGATTAATTAAGAGAGATTAATTAAACAATGTTCCCAAACAAAAAGATCGAATTATATGAACAAACAATATATATAAAGATTAAACCTTATTTGTTCTTATCACTTCAACAAAGCAAAAATAATCCGATTTTATTAATATTACCAAGTTGTTTGCCAACCCTGATGATCCTCCTCGATCAATCAGAAAGAAAGGTAGAAGGAGAGTGTCCCGTTATTGGACTATTTAAATACAATGCTCAAAAGTAAACACCAACCTGATGATCTTCGTTCAAAAGGAAGCAGAAAGAATGAACTGCACGGATTAACTCCTGCCCTTAAAGGTGTTTACGTTGCTGTATTCGCTGTAAGCCTCAAAACGTAACGACCCAGGATTTGATGCAGCCTCACAAACGATTTCTAACAGCACTAGAAATCGTTTACTGGAAGATTGATGCAGAAAAAAAAAAACACAGCAGCAGGGAAGAAGAAGCAGTTTTCGCAGAGCAGAGAGAGAGCAGGTTTTCGATTTTCGGAAGTGTAGAGAGAGGGCTGCTGGAGTCAGGATTTATAGCCGAACCACCACCCCCACCTGTTCCGAAATACGGGGTCAGTTCCGCATTTCGTGGGCTGACTCCCTCCTCCACGCAACTGCTCAACAACCGGGTCCTACCCGACCCGTCAGCTGCTTGAACCGAAAAACCCGAGCCCGACTCACTTTTCTGAAAAATAAAAAGCTCCTTAGCTCCTAGCGACGATGCGTACGTGCGAAGTGCAAAGTGCGCCTACACGTGCCACTCGCGGGCACACGACTCACGGCTCGGCGCGCGTGTGGGGATACCCCTCCTAGACCCCCACCATTTGGTTTGTATACTAAGGGAGGGAAATCCCTTATATACCCACCAAAATTTCTTCCTCCCTCCTATGTGGGACAATGTAACTTGACAACTTTCAAGTTAAGGAAACTTGACAACATCCAAGTTTAAACCTTTAATAAATCGAACAATCCCCCACCATGTTGACAAGTTTCTGTCATTCAGATATGAGATATCACATAGGTGTCACGAAGATTAAACCTAGTTTGATGCAAATGAACAAAGAGAAATCGATTCAATGGTATCCTATGGATTTAAACCATGAACCTAGTGACTCCTCCGGTTCACCTACACATATCACATAGTCTCTTCCAGTTTTCACTGAGCGCGTATATGGACATGCACTATAAATCCTATTCATGACCCTCTAGAAGATAAACCATTAATCTTCATTCAAGGCGGCACCACCTCTAGGTAATATAGGCAAAGTTTTACATCATCTTCGTTGCTTAGATGCCTCCAAAACTTTGTTAAGAGAATAATCTCAACCTAATTCTCGGCAACGACGCACTATCATTACCACACATGGATCTATCAAATTTGATAGTGCCTTCTATCGATTAAGTGACTCATTGTTACCCTTTAAACTTGAGAGATAGGAGCACTAAATTCAAGTTGGGTTTCCATCACTAACCGTTTCTACTGTGGTTTTAGACCCATGTCTCTTGTGGTAGTTCCAACCAAATCTCTCGTCAGAGGTTTGGTAAGGGGATCTGCCAAGTTCTTACTCGACTTGACAAAGACAACTTTGATGGTACCGTTCTCAATAAGTTGTCTCACAAAATCGTGTCGAAGACTAACATGTCTCGACTTCCCATTATACACTGCATTGTATACTCTAGACAGTGTGGCCTCACTGTCACAATACATGGGAATCGAAAGCTTAGGAACATCCCACAGACGAATGTCCAAGAGTAGATCTCTAATCCACTCTGCCTCTTTGCCCGCCGCAGCTAGGGCAATCAACTCGGCTTCCATAGTCGAGTGAGCTATACACGTTTGTTTCTTGCTCGCCCAAGAAATAGCTCCTCCAGCTAAGGTAAAAATCCAACCACTTGTGGATTTTGAGTCACTGGTTTTATCTATCCAGCTAGCATCAGAATACCCTTCTAGTATACCGGGAGATGACGCGTATGTCAATTCAAGAGTAATGGTCTTTTTCAGGTACCCCAATACTCTTCTTACTGCTTTCCAGTGCTCTACACCAGGGTTAACAGTATACTGACTCAGTTTGCTTACAGCAAAAGCAATATCAGGTCGAGTGCAATGTATAACATACATCATGCTACCAATTGCACTAGCATACTCTAGTTGAGTCACTGCTCGACCAGAGTTCACACTAAGTTTCACACTTGAATCGAAAGGAGTATTAAATTCCTTTAAATCCAAATGCTGAAACTTTGCCAGAATTTTCTCTATGTAGTGAGATTGATTTAGAGAAATCTGGTTGCATACTTGTTTCACCTTAATACCAAGAATGGTATCTACTTCTCCAAGATCTTTCATCTTAAAGTTCGAGGAGAGATATTTCTTCGTCTCAGAAATACCTTCTAGGTGATTGCTAACGATCAACATATCGTCAACATATAGGCAAATGATTACTGTGTAATCAGAAGTGCATTTAGTATAAATACACCTATCAGCACCGTTGTGCCGAAACCCGAAGGCAGTCACAGTGGTATCAAATCTCTCATGCCACTGCTTAGGTGCTTGCTTAAGCCCATACAAGGATTTAATAAGTCTACACACTTTGTTTTCCTGTCCGGGTATCACAAACCCTTCGGGTTGCTCCAAATAAATCTCCTCATTTAAGTATCCGTTGAGAAAAGCTGTCTTCACATCCATTTGATGAATGTACAGTCCTTTCAAAGCGGATATTGCTATGAGAGTTCTAATAGAACTAATCCTAGCAACTGGAGCATAGGTGTCAAAATAATCAATGCCTTCTCTCTGCCTATACCCCTTAGCAACTAATCTTGCTTTATAGGCAGATATGGATCCATTTGGGTGGTATTTCTTCTTAAATATCCACTTGAAACCAATGGGTTTCTTTCCCTTAGGAAGATCAGCTAACTCCCAAGTTCCATTACCCAAGATTGAGTCCATCTCATCATTCACAACTTCCTTCCACAAAGGAGCATCTCTAGATGACATAGCCTCAGCAAAGGTCTTAGGGTCATCATCCAAGTTAAAGGTGAAAATGACCTGTCTCGTCACTTTCTTTTGAGTCCCTTCAACCAAATAAGACAAGAAATCATCTCCAAGATTTCTTTCTTTTCTAACTCTAGTACTTCTCCTTGGCTCTTCTATAACTCGAGAAGGCTCGGGAACATCTCGAGAAGTACTAGGAGTTACAGTGGGGTTTGAGTTTTTAACATCATTTGAAAACTTATCTTCGAAGAATTCCACATCTCTGGATTCTACGATAACACCTGATTCTTTATCCAAAAGTCTGTAGGCTTTGCTATTCGTCGCATAACCAACGAATATGCTCTTAAAAGCCCGGTCTCCCAGTTTGGATCTCTTAGGATCAGGCGTGCGGTAGTAAGCCAAACACCCCCAGACTCTCATATAGTCGATGTTTGGTTTTCTCCCTTTCCACAACTCATATGGACTCGTAGGAATCACACGACTAGTGATCCTATTGTGCACATGGCATGCAGTTAATAGAGCCTCACCCCAAAGATTGGTTGGCAAACCCGATTGGTTCAACATACAGTTGACCATCTCAACTAGGGTTCTATTCTTTCTCTCAGCCAAACCATTCTGTTGGGGAGTGAAGGGTGAAGTTCGTTCATGTTTAATGTCATTCTCTTCGCAGAATGCATCAAACTCTCTCGTGAAGTATTCTCCACCTCTATCAGAACGAAGAATTTAATCCGTTTCTCTAGTTGATTCTCAACCCCTGCCTTATATATTTTAAATGCATCCAAAGCCTCATCTTTTGATCTCAGCAAATAAACATATAAATAACGGCTAGAGTCATCGCAAAATGTGATGAAATACCTCCTACCTTCTCGTGTAAGTATTCCATTTAATTTACATATATAAGAATGAATCAACTCAAGTAATGATGTATTTCTTTTGACAGAAGGAAATGGTTTCTTTGTAAATTTAGATTTAACACAAGTTTCACATTTCCTAAAATCCTCTTTGTCAAATTTTAACATTCCTTTACTTTGCATTTTCTCAATATTTTTAACATTTGTATGTGCTAAACGTTTATGCCATAAAGAAATAGAACAAACAAAATAACCAGAATAATCAATTTCATTAGCAAAAGGGAAAGGTACATCATTGCTTCCAACACTGGAAGGTACATCATTACTAGCAACTTTAGAAACAGTTACATTATTCACCCCAGCATCACTAGCTAAACATAAACGATACATGCCCCATAAATTCACAGTCTTCCCAACATGGAAACCGCTCTTGCTGATCTCGATCCGGCCATTTTCAAGCACTATCTTGAAACCACCCTAATCAAACTTGTGAGCAGACAAAAGCCCCTTGGAGATAGTGGGAACATGAAGTGTATCACTAAGGGTGACCGAACGACCTTTCTTGAACCTCATCGTCACGTCGCCAATCCCCAACACCTCAGCACGATGACCATCCGCACATACCACTACCGTCCCCGGAGGCGCAGGACGGTAGGTGTGGAAATCAGTCCTTTGTACGCTAACATGAATTGTGGCCCCAGTGTCCACAAACCAACCACGATCCGCAGTCACCCTGGTCATAGAAGAGATCATATAGACCCCTCCAAAATCCACATTAGCAACAAAATGTTCCCCACCATCAACCGCATTAGCCGCAGGTCTGGACTTCTGATCCTTGCAGTCTCACGCATAGTGCCCCGTCTCTCCGCAGACGTGACACGGTCCAGAAAATTTCTTCGGCTGGTTGGAAGAGTTGGCCTTGTTCTGCTGATTGCCCGGTTTCTTGAAACTAGGCTTGTTAGGCCCAAGATTCTTCCCCTTATTCGGGACCCATGGCTGCTTGTTCTTAGACCCAGAACCCCTATCAACATGATGCACACTCGGACCAGCCTTATTACGCTTGTCCCTATTGCGCGTCTCCTCCTCAATGCGGAGGTGCTTCAATAGGTCATCCAAGCTGTAATATTCAGACTTGAGCATCATTCGCTTGGAAAAATCTTTCCAAGAAGGCGGAAATTTTGCAATGATTGCCCCAACCTGAAAGAGCTCTGGGAGGACAACTGAAAGCGCTCTCAATTTGTTAACTAAAACCTAGAGCTCATGAACCTGCTCCATGATCGGTTTGTCGTCAACCATACTGAAATCTAAGTATTTCGACACAAGGTACTTATTAGTACCTTCTTCATGTGCCTTGTACTTAGCCTCCAACGCTTTCCACACGTCCATCGGATCCGTAACCTGCGCGTACAGATCGAACAAGCGGTCGGAGAGTGAGTTCTTAATGTGCCCCAGGCACAGATCCTCATCCTCCTTCCTCTTCATCCTCTGCTTTTCCAAATCAGAAATTGCTTTCTGATCTAGCTCACTCCCCTCCTTGGGAATGGGTTTAGCAGGGATGGGAGGCAAGCTAGGGTCCAGAATGTAATACAGCTTCAATACCATCAGCATGAACATGACCTTCTCCACCCAACGGGTGTAGTTCTGCCCATCAAAGCGGTCAAGCTTCACAAACTCTTGGTTCATGATGCGAAAGTTGGCTGTAGGCAATTCAGAGTCCATTGGTTGTTGTTGTTAATCTGAAATCAAAATAGTTTCACAAAAAACTATTAAAAAACTAAACACCTTTAAGATTGTGGAAAGTAGGTTTCAGATTAATTAAGAGAGATTAATTAAACAATGTTCCCAAACAAAAAGATCGAATGATATGAACAAACAATGTATATAAAGATTAAACCTTATTTGTTCTTATCACTTCAACAAAGCAAAAATAATCCGATTTTATTAATATTACCAAGTTGTTTGCCAACCCTGATGATCATCCTCGATCAATCAGAAAGAAAGGTAGAAGGAGAGTGTCCCGTTATCGGACTATTTAAATACAATGCTCAAAAGTAAACACCAACCTGATGATCTTCGTTCAATAGGAAGCAGAAAGAATGAACTGCACGGATTAACTCCTGCCCTTAAAGGTGTTTACGTTGATGTATTCGCTGTAAGCCTCAAAACGTAACGACCCAGGATTTGATGCAGCCTCACAAACGATTTTTTACAGCACTAGAAATCGTTTACTAGAAGATTGATGCAGAAAAAAAAAAACACAGCAGCAGGGAAGAATAAGCAGTTTTCGCAGAGCATAGAGAGAGCAGGTTTTCGATTTTTGAAAGTGTAAAGAGAGGGCTGCTGGAGTCGGGATTTATAGCCGAACCACCACCCCCACCTGTTCCGAAATACGGGGTCAGTTCCGCATTTCGTGGGCTGACTCCCTCCTCCACGCAATTGCTCAACAACCGGGTCCTACCCGACCCGTCAGCTGCTTGAACCGAAAAACACGAGCCCGACTCACTTTTCTGAAAAAGCTCCTTAGCTCCTAGCGACGATGCGTACGTGCAAAGTGCAAAGTGCGCCTACACGCGGGCACGCGGCTCACGGCTCACGGCTCGGCGCGCGTGTGGGGATACCCCTACTAGAACCCCACCATTTGGTTTGTATACTAAGGGAGGGAAATCCCTTATATACCCACCAAAATGTCTTCCTCCCTCTTATGTGGGACAATGTAACTTGACAACTTTCAAGTTAAGGAAACTTGACAACATCTAAGTTTAAACCTTTAATAAATCCAACAAGCCGATGATTAGTTCAACCCAGAATTAAGTAGATTTTGAAGTGCTGCGCTAATGTATAAAAAGTTTTAAACTACAATTTTGGAAGAAGAAGAAGAAAAAAAATCGCAGACGGAAATTTGACCGCTTCCACGTGCCACACCCAGCACCAGGAAAGTCCGCCATTGATCAAGAACTTCTTCAACTCTTTGGCTATTTCGGCTTTTCAGCAGGTTATCCACATCGAACATGCGAAAGAAGTCAAACAGAAAAACTTTAACATCATAAACATAAATATAAGTCAACATAAAAAAAGATGTAGATGAAATGTTAAACATATGTAGCAATCTAAAAACTTGCAATGAATACAAGTTACATACCGAAAACATTCCAAAGTGTACAATATAACAAACACTCAATTGTATACAAATTCATCAAACTATAAATTCAACATCAGGAATAATCCATATAATAGGGAGACAGGCAACAACATTTTGCAGAATCTCCCATTTTTTTTTAAGAATTGCTTTTTACCCTTTTTAAAAAAAGGAAATGACAGTTTCACCTTCCTTACCTAAGTGGTTTATATTGTCCTCTCTTTCTATCTCTAAAACTCTACATGTAAAATCCTGAGAGATGGCTAAGATTTCTTTTGTTACATATTTGATTTCACTTTCTTTAATCCTAAGTATCAAATTATTATTGTATATATAAAAGGATTTAATATGAACATAGATAGATTTATGTAAAAGAATAAGGGTCTAACAGTAGCATTCTAAAAATGGGTTCTACTATTTGCTTCTCTTCTCTCACATACAAGTCATGTCAAATCACTTAATTATAACTTTCAATCTATATCATGCACTTACATATCTTATATTAAAAAGTTCTTTTTAGATTATGAGATCATTAGAATAACACTATAAATATATATTTTACAAAGAAAAAGTAAAAATGACTACTTTCCCCTCTCTTGTCACTTCTACAATCTACCCTACTAGTCTACCACTTCTAGTCTTCTACCCTATCCTTCCACCTTACCCCGTATCCTTTATATCCATCAACTACAAAATCATGAGGATAAATGCATGTACATATCTTTTTAGCAATAATTATTTAATTTTTACCCTGGGTGTCGATAGAGACACCCTAGTCTACAATACCTTAGGTTACCATAGGTAATTATATATCAATAATATTGTAATGATTAGTAAACTCTATTCTTTTTAATTTTATTACATACATCATATCGTATTACTTTAATTATATCCTAATGATTAATATCTTATTAATTTATTATTTTTATTTTTTTACTTTATTCTTTTTTCGTATGTAATTACTCTATTATTCTTTTTATTTCCTTATTATCACCTTATACCTTTTTTTTTATTTTTTGTATTATTAAAATTTTTGTTTTACATTAAACAAGAAAATAAATTAATAAAGTAAAAACCATAAATTTTACTAGCAATAATAATCAAGATTTACAAAATCTTTTTCAACAGGTTGAAGTTTCGTATTATGGTTGATTTATGGTTTTTTTACAAAATCTTTTACAACCCCCTCAACATTGATATTGTTTGAATCGATTTATGGTTGATTGCTTTTATGTCCGGATTATTGTTCATTCTTGTCAAGATTCTGGTTAAAGACTGTTTGTATAAATTGTCTGTGCTCATTTTAATATTGTTCATGTTAAAATTTTTGTTTTTGACGTGTTGAAGATGAATACAAGATGAACACAGCAAATATTAGAAATTTTTAAAAAAATATATACATTTCGCATAACAAGTTAGCTATTATATAGAATGAATAATTCTAAGATAACAATAAGTATATGATTGCATACATTTATATATTAAAATTTTCTTTAACGAGTTGTCGTATATAGTTGACTATGATTTACAAAAGACGAAGGTGTAACAACAACTATTAGATAATTTTTTTTACTATTCTTTTTATTCATTTTTTATTTAATTTCTTTATTATTCTTTTATTTAATTACTATTATTTTAATACTTTTTTAAGATTATTTTATATTATTTAAATTTGTATTTTACATTAAACATGAAAATAAATTAATAAAGTAAAAAATTTAAGTTCTATTAAATAAACAACGCTAGCAATTAACTAGCATTCATGCAACTAACAAACATGCAGAGTCCAAAACAAAACAATGCATAAAAAAAGGCATAAACATAATTTTTAAACTTAATACATTTAAAATTCAGTCCATTCCAATTCTCCATACTACATTTTAAAAGCCCAAGACATTTCATTTTTCCATGTCCCTCTTTTTAATTCAAATTATCTCCTTCTCTGTTGAAACATTTCGCCGGACGTTGCCTACAACCCGTCGTCACCGTAGCCGGAGCCGTCACTCGCCTCGCCTACTGTAACATCACTTTTCTAAAATAGCTTTTAAAATTTAATTACTACTGATTAGCACCCTGAAATATCAGAGCTTTGCGGAAAAACAAGTTACTTTACATAAGTGCTAACAGTTTCACAAAAGTAGTGTTAAAAGTACTCTTTTCGAAGGCTTGGAGTTATCCAACTGTGCAGAGCACTAGGGTCTTACCCTTGCTGAAATCTGGTTCACCTGCAAACAAAACATACTGAAATATAAACTTTCGCTTAGTGATCATACTAACTGAACTGAATAAAAACATATATAGCTTATTTGAACTCTTTTCAGGATGTCTCATCATCCAAGCTGAACGCCTGCAAAACTGTTCAAACTGTTAACTGGTCCAGGGGTAGAACCACACCTCGGTGTAATCAAACCCCTGACACTTTGCTTGGGTATAAGGATCTCAATATACCCCATCTCTGTCTGTAATGCTATAACTGGATGCTACTGTACCTTTAAACAATAATCTTAACTTATTACATAAAGATATCATAACACGGATATCATACTGTTCACCTTGTGCATATATGCATACTGATCATACTAAATACTACAACATAGTGTTACTGAACCTCACTTAATCAAATCACATATCAAACATACAATTGATATACTACTCACTTAATGCACATACGTATGCTAATCTGATTAAAGATAAGTACACTCACCTTAGCAGCAGTTGAGAATTACCCTCCTATCACAAAAGCGTCAATCTCTTATTGCCTACAAGCAATAAATTAGTACCGTATTAACTTCTAGACGATGCTGCAAAGATTCTGACTGACTAACAAAAGTTCTGCTAAAAACCACCTCCTACGGCCGCAGGGGAAAAACCCTACACCCGCAGCAGTTTCCCTCAGTACGGCCGCAGGGATCCATCCCTACGCCCGTAGACTCATTCCTTCGTCCTTAGACGGTAACTCATGAAAATACTGTCATACGCCCACAGGAACCCTTTCCTACGGCCGCAGGTGACAAAATATCAAAAACTCTAAAACACCCTCCTACGGCCGTAGAGAACCTTTCCTACGGCCGCAGGAACCAAAACAACCAAAACCTCTTAATATGTTCCTACACCCGTAGGGAATAATCTCTACGGCCGCAGGAACAGTCGGTACAGTAGACTACAGCTCTGCTCTCAAACAGAACCTGCAAATTCGACTTTTCTGCAACTAATCGACTCAAATCCAGTTTCAAACGTTCATACAACTTCTCTAACAGCAAATCGAGTTTACTAACATCAATTAACATGTAAAACATGCTATACACATGGATTCAACCTTTGAATCCCTTCTTTGACTCTAAAACTACCAAAAACTTCAAACTAAGATCATACCTTCAACTTCTGATGAATTTGCTATCATTTCCAGATATTACACCATAGTAAAAGGGAACTTGAAAGTTGAGAGAATTGATCTCTACTGCTGCTCACGAATTTGCATATGAAACCTAGTAGTTTGACCAACAATAGTCAAAGGAAAGCCATGTATATATATCTACTACTTTCATCTATTTACATTAGTAATCCCTGGACTTCAAGTTTCATCATTTGGCATTTCTAACCCCTCTATTTTAATTAAGAAATTTTCAAACTTTGGGGCGTTACAACTCTTCCCCACTTGGGACGATTTCGTCCCCGAAATCTACTGTACAACTAATTGTGGTTCAAATCATACTGAATGCTACCGAAACGCACTAATGGCAGTCTTATATCTCCTCTCCTCTGAACGCTATCACAGCGCACTGACGATAGTCTTACATCACACCTCTACTCGCTACTAACGTAGAAGGTTTAATATATACTGAACATAACATAACATTAAACATTTGTGCCCCGGATACTCTCATTTCTGCTAACAAGAAACTAGAATACCTACTCTTTTACTGTCACTTTTGCTCAACAGTTCTTCCCCACTTGGGGTCTGAACCCATACTGTTATCTGAAAACTGTGTACTTGGAATTGCTACTAACTTAACCAATTAATCTCAATAACTGCTCGAAACTCTTTCATCGTGGTTTACGTATACTTAATGGAAACTAACAATTTCTATCTGTATTACTCTTTATCTACACATGCTATTCACAATAGTAGTCTCGTCTGCTGTATCTACATGTTTTACCTTTACTTCTTTAGCTATAAACTGAAAAACTCGGCCCTTTTTGGCCGGGGCAATTCTACTCTCTGGTACTGACCCTCGTCATAACAATCTAGGGTAAGTATTTTATTGACTTTCTCTCTATTGCTGATAACTTAGAGCAACGAACTTACTGTATCTAAACTGATAAACTGATAGCACACTTAAAGTGAGCTATTTCAAATCTCTGGTCGCATGTCTCTGCTTTTCACACTTCATGCATCTGAGTGGGGAAGCTAACTTCCCCTGTTGTAATACAACCGCTAACCTCTTACTTAACACACTAGTCGGCTCAACCTTTCTCTTTTCATTTACTATTCTTTTCTTACTCAGCCATTGCTCTTTCTCTTGTGCAAGACTTATCATCTTCCCTACTCTATTACAAGTAACTATCATTAAGCTTCATACATATTGCTTTTCACATCAAACTATAGCACTGTATTTACATAACCCGTGTATCAACTTGTTCTGAATAAATCGACACATTTCTAACAACTTCTTGGTGATATCATTCACCAATTCTATCATCTGTCATCAATATTGAATCTAGTCTGTGATCCGGGCCACACGAGCTTTTAGTACAACTATAACAATTCTTTAAACTAGGCCAAGTCATGGCCTCAATCTGTGCTTCTAACTTTCTCTACTAATCATCATTATTTACAATTCATTCTATAATCTTCCCTCCAACGAGGTAGTTCGGATGCTGAACAATCTTTACATATCTACCCCTACAACGGGTTCTTTCTTAGTTTTAACTCTTTCTAATGCTTTGGCTGTAATCTATACTACTGTATCCACATACTGCGATAATATAACTTTCTTTCCTTCTAAAACTTACTCAGCCACTTGGTTGGTAATATCAGGAACGTTGCATATAGCACTTTACTTTACTTCGTCACTGTTGTCTCTTTTACTAAACTGATCTCAAGGTCTTGCAATTCTTCTGTAACAACTCTCTCTAAAGGGTTACCCGTAGGTTTACTGGTTTAAAATAGGAATTTCCTCTGAAACATGGGTATCTCTGGTCTCCTGAAGCATACTAGCCTCAAGCTGCTATATCTAACTCGTATCAATTTACCATATACTATATACTCATGTTCAGATATCTTTAACATATATTACCATAACAACTTTCTCTGTTTCTCATAATAAGGTATGTAATATCGTTAATACTACATCTATCCCATATTCTGTTCTTGTCTTTTTCACATACTCTCTACAGTCACGTATTACCCATCACTCGATTCACAAGGCACTGCCATAACAATCTCAAGCTCAACTGCATACCATATGTTCTTTACACACACTGGCCAGGTGTTGTAAGGGACATATTATACACAACTGTTCTTGGTACCGTCATGGAATACCCTGATTCACAAGCTTAGATCACGTATGGCAAAGTCAACTACACATGCATAAATATTACTACTCCTACTCAAACTGTAAAACAGATAACAGTTTATAACTTCTTACTACTGTATGCTCACCAAGGTTACTCCCCAGGGATAGCTCCACTTTATCTCAAAACCACGGTTTAAGTTCAGACATCACACTCATGTATGCCCAAATCTCTCAAACCTTGGCTCTGATACCAAGTTGTAACACCACTTTTCTAAAATAGCTTTTAAAATTTAATTACTACTGATTAGCACCCTGAAATATCAGAGCTTTGCGGAAAAACAAGTTACTTTACATAAGTGCTAACAGTTTCACAAAAGTAGTGTTAAAAGTACTCTTTTCGAAGGCTTGGAGCTATCCAACTGTGCAGAGCACTAGGGTCTTACCCTTGCTGAAATCTGGTTCACCTGCAAGCAAAACATATTGAAATATAAACTTTCGCTTAGTGAGCATACTAACTGAACTGAATAAAAACATATATAGCTTATTTGAACTCTTTTCAGGATGTCTCATCATCCAAGCTGAACGCCTGCAAAACTGATCAAACTGTTAACTGGTCCAGGGGTAGAACCACACCTCGGTGTAATCAAACCCCTGACACTTTGCTTGGGTATAAGGATCTCAATATACCCCATCTCTGTCTGTAATGCTATAACTGGATGCTACTATACCTTTAAACAATAATCTTAACTTATTACATAAAGATATCATAACACGGATATCATACTGTTCACCTTGTGCATATATGCATACTGATCATACTAAATACTACAACATAGTGTTACTGAACCTCACTTAATCAAATCACATATCAAACATACAATTGATATACTACTCACTTAATGCACATACGTATGCTAATCTGATTAAAGGTAAGTACACTCACCTTAGCAGCAGTTGAGAATTACCCTCCTATCACAAAAGCGTCAATCTCTTATTGCCTACAAGCAATAAATGAGTACCGTATTAACTTCTAGACGATGCTGCAAAGATTCTGACTGACTAACAAAAGTTCTGCTAAAAACCACCACCTACGGCCGCAGGGGAAAAACCCTACACCCGCAGCAGTTTCCCTCAGTACGGCCGCAGGGATCCATCCTTACGCCCGTAGACTCATTCCTTCGTCCTTAGACGGTAACTCATGAAAATATTGTCCTACGCCCACAGGAACCCTTTCCTACGGCCTCAGGTGACAAAATATCAAAAACTCTAAAACACCCTCCTACGGCCGTAGAGAACCTTTCCTACGGCCGCAGGAACAGTCGGTACAGCAGACTACAGCTCTGCTCTCAAACAGAACCTGTAAATTCGACTTTTCTGCAACTAATCGACTCAAATCCAGTTTCAAACGTTCATACAACTTCTCTAACAGCAAATCGAGTTTACTATCATCAATTAACATGTAAAACATGCTATACACATGGATTCAACCTTTGAATCCCTTCTTTGACTCTAAAACTACCCAAAACTTCAAATTAAGATCATACCTTCAACTTCTGATGAATTTGCTATCATTTCCAGATATTACACCATAGTAAAAGGGAACTTGAAAGTTGAGAGAATTGATCTCTACTGCTGCTCACGAATTTGCATATGAAACCTAGTAGTTTGACCAACACTAGTCAAAGGAAAGCCATGTATATATATCTACTACTTTCATCTATTTACATTAGTGATCCCTGGACTTCAAGTTTCATCATTTGGCATTTCTAACCCCTCTATTTTAATTAAGAAACTTTCAAACTTTGGGGCGTTACACCTATAGCCTGTCGTCACCGTCACCGGGGACGCACTCGCCTCGCCTACAGCCCGTCGCCATCGCACCGAGATATCCCCTTTTCACCGGACGTCGCCTACAGCCCGTCGCCATCGCACCGAGATATCCATTCTTCACCGGACGTTGCCTACAACCCTTTTATATTTTTATGTTCTTTTTCTCAAGATGTATTCAGATCTGATTAAAAAATTTATATATTTCAAATATTGTATACACATTATAAGTTTATGTAAGTCACAAATTCCTTTTTACAACTAAAAATGAAACTTATAAGTTTAAAAAATTATTTTTATTAAGGTTATTTTTTTAAATGTATAAAATAAAACCGAGAAAGTTATAAATAAATGATAAATAAAAAGGTAAAATCATTAATAAAGTAATAATTAAATGATAAAGTAGGAAATAAATAATTAGGTTATAATTACAACATAGGTATGGGTGTCAGAATATAGACTAAGTAACATAGATTAGGATGTTTCTAACAACACCCAATAAAAATTAGTTAACATATATAATTAAAGTTACCTAAATCCTATACTAATGTATTTTGATCCTTAGATTAGGGTGAATGAATAAATTCCCAAAACATAATTATGAATGCTTAAATCATTCCTGTCCACACATTTTTCTTTATCTTGTTTATGAAAGTTCTTTAAATAATTGGTTGTACTAAAAGACGCACTAAAAAAAGATTAAGTATGGTTGTACGAAGTCATTAGTTTGTAATAATCAAATAATTATATAGTTAGAAATCTTATTAGTCTATTATTTTTATAAAGATAAATAAATAACAAATAAACTATTTATTATTTTAAATTAATTTATTAAATATTCATGTAATATTTAATTTATAAGTCTATTAGTTAATTAAATAGTTTATGATAATTAATTAATTAATTAAATTTGAGAGACTGGTTTTGTATGGTTAAAAGTCATTAAAATAGGTTTAATCTTAATAAGCTTGAGCCATAATTTGTTTATAAATTGAAAACAGATCTAGGTTAAAATTATAATTGCACAAAAAGCCTAAACTCTCCCTCTCTCTTGTTCTCGAGTCCATGGCCAAAAACCACAAAACCAAATTTTGTGCTCTGTCCTATACACACATGCATATATACTTTATGGTGAATACTTGTGATGTTTAGCAGCAGTAGTAGTGTAAATCTCGTTAACAGTCCAGGTAATTTTCAAAGTTAAAACGCATAAAAGTATTACTTTTTATCTTTTCTATTTGTTTTCCTGTTAAATAAATTGAATCAATAGTGGGGTTTTCACAATAAATTAAAAAAATTTCTCCTCTATGCATGTTAATTTGTTGTTTTAAAAAGAGGAGTTGTAGATGGAGTGGTAAAAGCATGTTACATGTATAGCTTAGATCATTGTTTCAAATAATGGCTCAGTCAATTTTCTTGGCTTTCGAAAAAAAAAAAAATTTTGTTGTTTAAAACCCTTAAAAACCCAACAATACCCCTAAGGTATTGAAACATTAATCTTTTTTATCAGTATGATCAGTTTTCGCGGTTCTTGTAATTGGTTCTTAAATGAACCATCTTCTAGACAATACACACACATACACATAGTGAAAGTTTAAAAGAGTACAATTTTTTTGTATAACAACGGAGACCAATTTAAACAAAACCAGAATTTGTATAAGGGCAGTAATATAATACTATATGTTATTGGTTTTTAGATAACAATGAATTAATTTAAAGATAGGATTTAAAAATTTAAATTGTTATTTAATAATTAAAAAAGTGATACGAGTTTATAAGATTTGTAAGAATATACTATAGTTTTAAATTTTATAAAAATATATAAAGTTAATTACACAAATGATCCATGTGCTTTACCAAATTTCCGTGAGAGATTCCTAAACTTCAAAAATTACACCCACAGTCCCCATGGTTGTCAATTTGTATTAATGTTGGTCCAATTTAACTTGGCCGTCTAAATCAACGTTAACCCCTATTTTTGAAGGGGTATTATTGTCTTTTTACCTTTTTGATTAATTAAAATCATTAAAATAAACCCACAGGTTGGTCCCATACTCTCTCTCTTTCTTCCTCTACACACTCTCATTCTCTCTCTCTCTCTCTCTCTTTCTCTCTCTCTCTCTTCATCTACGACCTACCCCCAACAAACACCCTCATTTCAGCCGTAGACCACCACCTCCTTTCATCTCCACCGCCGCCACCACCCCTCCTCTCCTTCGCCGCAGACCATCACCTCTTATCTCCTCCACCGCAAAGTACAAACAACAGGCCATCTGCTTTATGCTCCACCATCGTCGCCGTATGCTTCACCATCGCCGGAGAAGAGCACCGCCTTATGTGCCACCATCACCGGAGAAGACCACCGCAGGCCATTTTCTTCTTTTACTCTTTTTTTTCTTTTATTGTTGTGGAACTATGTGCAGATCTTGTTTAGATTCGTGTTTAGAAGAGATTAGGGTTTTGATTCGTGTTTAGAACAGATGTGGGCGGTGATGTTCAGATTCGTGTTTGGATCTTGTGTTTTCTGGTTGTTCTTGGTGTTCTTGGGTTTGGATTTTCAGATCTTAATGGTGGTTTAGATGGTGATTTTCAGATCGGCAATGAGGGAGAAACATCAAGAACACATGGTGGTTTGGATTTTCAGATCTTGTCAAACTAAACACATGAGTTGTTCTTAATTATGGTTTCAATTTTCAAATCTTGTCTCGATGGTGGTAAATTTATGTTTCATATTTGATGGTTTGGATTTTCAGACGGTGGTGTGGTTGGTGGGTGGCGTAGACGGTAGGTTTTCAGTTGAGAGAGAGAGAGAGTTCAGGAAGAAAGAGAGAGACGAGAGAGATGAGAGAGAGAGTTGACTTAGAGATAAAATGATTTAAAAATTAAAAAATAGGGTAAAAAGACATTTTTACCCCTCAAAATAACAGGGTTAACGGCAATTTAGACGGCTCAGTTAAAATTGGACCAACTTTGATACAAATTGACAACCATATGTACTGTGGGTGTAATTTTTGAAGTTTATGGACCACCCACTGGAAATTTGGTAAACCACATGGACTATTTGTGTAATTAAATCAAATATATAATGTAAAAGACGAAATTAGCCATTGACTTTAAAATAAAGTAATTCAAACATCTTTCCTAAGTTTCTGACCTCCTACTCTCCTTGGAGCGCCTTTTCGTTTCGATCAGATCACTCGCCTTTCGCTGCGCAACTCAAAATCATTAGCTTCTACTCCTTCCATTGATACAACAATGGAGTTCAGGTTTCCAGGATTTGATGTGCAAAGGCATTACACTCCGGGTTATTCGTCGAACTACACATATATCCCCGGCGGCCATGCTACAAACGGTACGTGATCACCGACCGTCTTGTATCACTCTGCTTAAGTGTTCAAGTATTTGATTACATTTACAATCAGAGATGATTATTTGGTTTGGTGGTGGTTTTTCATGTGAATTTTGCTTGGCGTTGTTTATATTATGTATACCTAATTAAGTCTGATCTGTTGACTTTACAGTCGTCGGAGGAACTTTCATCGGCGATCAGCGGATAGAGATTCACTGTGAAATAGTCAAGGAGCAGATACGGGAAGAGATAATAGCGGCGGAAATAGAACGTCATATTGCTTTGGAAGCGGAAGTGCGTCGCATAGACCATGAGATGATGGCGCTACAGAGCGGCGGTGGATTTCCTTCATCGGTTAAGCTAGAGACGCTGCTGCGTACCCATTATCAGCACCACCCCTTTAATCAGCAGATGCTGCATGGTGAATGGTTTACGCCGGATGATACAAAACGAGCAACGGGCTGTGAAATTGGTGGAATTGACGCGGTCTCTCTCCTGGGGCGGCCTCCATCGCCCAAAATCACAGAGACCACCACTTATAAACCAAAAGACGGCAATACGGGAATCATCGGTTTGGTCAGTATAAATCATCCTTCTTATCAACAAATTCTGATTTAGGTTTTGTAATGCGAGATTATAATGGTAGATTGTCGAAAACGCCTCATTTGTCCAACATTAGCCCCTGTAGAAATTACCAATTTATCTGATTGATTTAAGTAATTGTGCCTTTTCTGTGGAGGCCTTGTATTCAAGATTATCAAGTTGTTAACTGCATTTCTTCCGCAAATCAGGTTATCAGGTTGGAGAGGCCCAACTACCTGAATTACTTTTGTTTCTTTCTGTTTTGTTTATGTTATTGATTCATATCGTTGCGTGATTTTGTATCGAGAATTGAATTCCATTACTAATCTCTTCTGGATTAGGTTTCTTTGGTTAATGTAGATAATGTTGCTGTTTCTCTGGCTCGAATGGTTAAAACTTGTTAAGAATAAGATAATCTAAAAGCTTGAATTTGAAACTTTCCTAATATATTCAAGATGTTCTAAATTCCATGGGTGTTTGTTTTCTAGGAAGTGTTTTCTTCTTCTACTATCATAACAATGTAATCATATGTGGGTGCACATTTTACTATACTTTATCATCATACTAGTGTAATTTTATACTTACATCTTGTCTAGATAGTCGTTGTTAACTAAAATGGGTGATGGGATAATACAAACAATCTAGTTTGCTAGGTGAAGATAGAAACATTATACAACAAACAGAATTCAATTTCATAAGTTGATATATATTAAGATGAAAACACAAATAATGGGTTATAGACGTTTAAGGACTTAATTTGTACTGTTTTGGTTCAGTGTTGTGTTTTTAGGTCATAAACTAGAGAGTTAGTTAAAAGGCAAGCCAGCTAAGAGGACAATCTTGTCACATTGAACTTTGATTTGCTCTATTTATATTTTTATATCCATTATCTATAGGAAATTTTGTTATATGCCAAAAGTTCACCATCACCACTCACAACTTTTTGCAGAGAAATCCACCTGGTGCAACCGTGCCTGGCTCAAATTTGGAAGCAGGACTGTCACCATCGCTACCAGCCGTTCTTGGTTCAAGTGGGGGTGATTCAAACGGTTTAAAGAAAAAGATAACGGAGGAATGGAATTGTATGGTTTGTGGTGTTAGTGCGACATCCAAGCGTGGTTTAAGTGGACACTTATCAGGGAAAAAGCACCAGGCTAAAATGCAAGCTTTAAAAGCTTACATCAACAATGATGCTGACTTTGGGTCTGGAGAAATCAAGAATCAATCTTCACAGATCGAGAATTCGTGCAAATCAGGAGGGACCTTATCTGGCTCAGAACAGGAAGCAGGACTGTCACCATCACCACCATCCGTGCTTGGATTAAGCAGGGTTAGTTCAAACACTTCAAATAAGAAAATGGAGGAATGTAATTGTATTGCTTGTGGTATCAATGCGACATCCAAGTGCATGTTGAGTGATCATTTATCAGGTAAAAAGCATCAGGCTCAAACGGAATCTCCAAAGGCTGACAACGATGGTACTGTCACTGGGTTCGGAAAAATCAAGAAACAATCTTCTAAGACCGAGAATTCGTGCAAATCAGGTTCAACCGTATCTGGTTCAAAAGGTGAAGCAGGAGAATCGCCATCACCACCAGCCGTCCTTAGTTCAAGCGGGGTTAGTGCCAAAACTTCAATAAAGAAAACAAAGGTGGAATGGAATTGTGATTTTTGTGGTATCCATGCTCTATTTGTATATTTATATCCGTTATCTATAAGAAATTTTGTTGTATGCTATAAGTTGTTCACCATCACCACTCACCTATCTATTGCAGGGAAAGCCATCTGGTGTGACCGTGCCAGGCTCAAATTGGGAAGCAAGACTGTCACCATCACTACCGGCCGTTCTTGGTTCAAGTGGGGCTGATTCAAACACTTCAAAGATGAAGATAACGGAGGAATGGAATTGTATGGTTTGTGGTGTTAGTGCGACATCCGAGCGCGGTCTAAGTGAACATTTATTAGGGATAAAGCACCAAGCTCAAATGCAAGCTTCAAAAGAATACAACAACAATGATGACGATGTTGGGTCTGGAAAAATCAAGAAACAATTTTCTAAGAGAGAGAATTTGTGCAAATCAAGTGGGACCTTGTCTGGCTCAACACAGGAAGCAGGACTGTCACCATCACCATCAGCCGTGCTTGGATTAAGTGGGGTTATTTCTAACTCTTCAAAAAAGAAAACGGAGGAATGGAATTGTATTGTTTGTGGTATCCATGTGACATCTGAGTGCATGTCGAGTGAACATTTATCAGTAAAAAACCATCAGACTCAAATGGAAGCTTCTGAGGCTGACAATGATGGTACCGACATTGGGTTCGGAAAAATCAAGAAACAATCTTCTAAGACTGAGAATTCGTACAAATCAAGTGCAACTGTGTCTGGTTCAAAAGGAGAAGCAGGAGTATTGCCATCACCACCAGCTTCAAAAAAGATAATAAAGGAGGAATGGAATTGTATTGTTTGTGGTATCCATGCGACATCCGGGCGCATGCTGAGTGAACATTTATTAGGAAAAAAACACCAAGCTCAAATGGAAGCTCAAAAAGGTGACAGCGATGGTGCCAACATTGGGATTGGAAAAATCAAGAAGCAATCTTCTAAGACCGAGAATTCGTGCAAATCAGGTGCAACCGTATCTGGTTCAAAAGGTGAAGCACGAGTGTCGCAATCACCACCAGCCGTCCTTAGTTCAAGTGAGGTTAGTGCAAAAACTTCAAAAAAGAAAATAAAGGTGGAATGGAATTGTAATTTTTGTGGTATCCATGCTCTATCTGTATTTTTATATCCGTTATCTATAGGAAATCGTGTTGTATGCTATAAGTTCATCACCACTCTATTTATTGCAGGGAAAGCCATCTGGTGCATCCGTGCCTGGTTCAAATTGGAAAGCAGGACTGTCACCGTCGCTACCAGCTGTTCTTGGTTCAAGTGGGGGTGATTCAAACGCTTCAAAGAAGATGATAAAAGAGGAATGGGATTGTATGGTTTGTGGTGTTAGTGAAACATCCGAGTGCGGTTTAAGTGAACATTTATCAGGTATAAAGCACCAGGCTCAAATGCAAGCTTCAAATGCTTACAACAACAATGATGCTGACGTTGGGTCTGGCAAAATCATGAATCAATCTTCTAAGACTGAGAATTTGTGCAAATCAGGCGGGACCTTGTTTGTCTCAAAACAGGAAGCAGGACTGTCACTATCACCACCAGCCGTGCTTGGTTCAAGTGGGGTTAGTTTAAACACTTCAAAAAAGAACATAAAGGAGGAATGGAATCGTATAAATTGTGGTATCCATGTGACATCCGAGCACACATTGAGTGAACATTTATCAGGGAAAAAGCATCAGGCTCAAATGGAGGCTTCAAAAGCTTATAACAACAATGATGACTACGTTGGTTTTAAAAAAATCGAGAAACATTCTAACACTGAGAGTTCTTGCAAATCAGGTACAACCTTGTCTGGCTCAAAAAGAGAAGCAGGAGTGTCACCGTTGTCGCCAGCCGTCCTCGGTTCAAGTGGGAGTAATTCAAACACTTCAAAGAAGAAGATAAAGGAGGAATGGAATTGTAGGGTTTATGGTGTTAGTGCGACATCCGAGCGCGGTTTGAGAGAACATAAATCAGGGAAAAAGCACCAGGCCCAAATGGAAGATACAAAATCTTTTAACAACAATAGTGCTGACATTGGGTCTGGAAAAATCAAGGAACAACCTCTTAACACCGAGAATTCGTGCAAATCAGGTGCAACAGTGTCTGGCTCAAAACGGGAAGCAGGACCATCGCCATCGCCACCAGCTGTCTTCCGTTCGAGTGGGGGTAATTCAAACACTATACAAAAGAAGATAAAGGAGTGGAATTGTATGGTTTGTGGTATTAGTGCGACATCCAAGCGCGGTTTGACTGAACATTTATTAGGGAAAAAGCACCAGGCCCAAATGGAAGCTCTAAAATCTTACAACAATAGTGCTGACATCGGGTCTGGAAAAATCAAGAAACAATCTTCTAATACCGAGATTTTGTGCAAATCAGGTGCAATCGTGTCTGGCTCAAAGAGGGAAGCAGGACTGTCACCATCGCTGCTGGCAGACCTTGGTTCAAGTGGGGGTAGTAGTTTAAACACTTCAAAGAAGAAAATTAAGGAGGAATGGAATTGTATATTTTGTGGTATTAGTATGACTTCTAAGCATGATCTGGACAAACATTTATCCGGGAAAAAACACCAGGCTCAAATGGAAGCTTCAAAAGCTTGCGACAACAATGATGGTGACATTGAGTCTGGAAAAGTCAAGGAACCACCTTTTAATATTGATAATTTGTGCAAACCAGCTCCAATTGATTTGAAGAAAGATAAGAAGGTTACAGGTGAAGGCACGAGTAAAAAGTTCAGATTTTGGTGTTCCATGTGTCGGGTCGGAGCTCAAGATGAGCAGGTTATGAGCTCACATAAGAATGGGAAGAAACATATGGCAAACCTTTTGAAGAAGTCTCGTGGGAAAACAAAACAGACTGGCAGGAAACGTACATGATTCGTAAAAGTAATTAAATCCATCAACAGAAGCAGCGATAAAAGACTTAAATCAGGTATGGAAGGGTTTTTTTTTTTGTTTTAAAGTTTTATCGCAATTTCAAGATTTCTTGATATGAAGATTAGAAAGTCCAATATCTCGGTTGTTTTGGCTTGCAGTTTGT
The DNA here is from genome assembly GCA_947179395.2 of Pulicaria dysenterica. NCBI lineage: Eukaryota > Viridiplantae > Streptophyta > Magnoliopsida > Asterales > Asteraceae > Pulicaria > Pulicaria dysenterica. The sequence continues at coordinate 72,063,941 of OX359294.1, read as the reverse complement.
TGCTTGGTATGATAGTTGTTTTTATGAAAGATAAGAAAGCAAAACTAATTGAAGGGTTTTGCTGATTTTTGATCTTTTTCAAAATGTGATAGCTCTATTAAATTTTACAAGGCTTTTTTACATTGAAAATTATGGTGACGAATTTCACTCTGAAAACACTTATTTTGAGTGTTTGACACTACAAATATCTTTTCAAAATATGTAAAAATGCAATATGTGATTTTCTTTTCTAATTATAATAACATACAATTACAAAGAAAAAAAATAGTCTTCTAAATAAATATGTAAAAATGTTTTTGTACTATTTATAAAATAACTTTACATGAATTTAATTTTACGTTACATATACATCATGATAAATTTTTGGTTTTTTTTCAAACATATTCAATGAAAAAGCTAATTCTAAATCTGTTTATAGATTTAATACACCTATATAAGTTTATATAATATATCTTTTGTACTCGAGTGGATTGTAACTTTCTCTTAATAAAAAAAGCAAATCTTAAAAACTTGAACCGTAAAATATAATCAGACATGAAAAGCTAAAATTCAAATATTCATATGTGTAAATAGTACAATACGTATGAAAATAATTCGATACACCTTTTATAAAAAGTGCAAAACTAGATTACGTAACTATGTGATTAGTAAATAAATAGATTTACATTAGAAAAACACTTTTATTAATTTGCTAGATATCTTAACTGAAAATTTAATATATATACATAACTCGCAGCGAAGCGCGAGCTTTTTAACCTCGTTAAATAAACTAAAGTACTAAAAAAGAGTTCGAGATAGTTTTCTAGTCGGCACATCAGAGAGTTTAGGCCATACAAGTTCATATACTTGGAGAGTAGATGGGCAAAAATCCTAGACCACAGCCGGTCCGGTCCGGTCCAGACCTAGTCGGTCCCGGGCCGGTCCGGTCCTCGGCGGACCGGTCTTCGCGTAAGACCATTTCGATAAATTTGGTATTCGGGCGGTCCTAGACCACTAAGAGAAAAACAACATTCCGAAGCTACGCTACTAGCTTGGACGGTTAGTACGTCCCTAGCCATACGGGCTAGGATCTTAAATTGACCAACTTTTTCTCTTTCTTGCCACCATTTTAATATATCAAATTGTGCAAACTCTTCGGGGTCTACATAATTAGTGTAATCAGTTTCTTTATATATGGAAAGTTCGTCTAAAGACGATTGAACTCGTGTACGTTTCGATTGAGATATACTATGAAACCAAGACGTTCCAATGCTAAAAGGATTGTTTGGCCGAGTAGCCGATGTTTGTGAAGTCAAAGACCTCGGGGTGGAAGCAACTTCTCCCCGTGGTGCACATTCATTATCATAAATAGTATATAAGTGTTTAAAACAATTTTCAAATTTGATATACTTGTCGTAATCATTTGGAGATTGACCCAATGCTTCCCCGATAGAAGTTAAAGATTCCGTTACACCCTTAAAATTAACAAGAGGGTTTAATGCCGAAGCAATCAAAAAAATTGTTGGAAACTCTTTAAAATATTTTATAAGACTTTCACACATTTCGTTGGTAATCATATCCCACCTTTGATCCAAAGAACCAAAAGCCTTTAATGTTCTCAAAATTTCACAAACACCTATCATAGCGGAGTGAGATGATGGAAAATATGTTTGTGATAGCAACAATGTGGCTTGATACAAAACTCTCAAACCGATGTGTAATTCTTCTAAAATATTCCAATCAGTTTCCGTAAGTACTTCATATAATTGGGGTAGGTGTTCTCGATGATATTCGGTAAGTAAATCCTTATTTTGTATCAAACGCCCTATCATTTTATAAGTCAAGTTCCATCTCACGGGCATATCTAAGAGAGATCTCAAACATCTTATTCTTTTTGTTTTACAAAAATGCTCATATTTTTCGTACGCGATGGGTCTGCTTTTAAAAATTGTCTCATTTAATCGTTTAAATTTCAAAAGACAAGTTTTCAAAGACTCCAAACCTTTTTGGACCGCGAGGTTGAAAATATGACAACAACAACGTACATGCAAAAATTCCCCGTCACATATTGGGTTTAAAACTCGTTTCAATCGTCCCATAGCGTTTGTATTGTTACTTGCATTATCTAGGGTGATTGAAAGTATTTTTTCTTTAATTTCAAAACCGTTAAAAATCCTTAATAAAATATTGTAAATTTATTCACCTCCATGCGGGTGAGGAAAGTTTTCAAAAGCAATAATACGTTTTTGCATAAGCAATGTTTTAGGGTCTATCCAATGTATCGTAACACAAATAAATGAATATTGGGTAGTATGTGGAGCGATCCAAATGTCGGTGGTTATGGAAACTCTACCATCGAATCTAGTAAAGAATTCATTTAAGTCTTGATACATTATTTTCCATTTTGCCATAGCTCTACGTTTAAGAGTTCTTCGACTTACAGAGGAATAATGAGGTTGTAAAGCTCTTTTGATAAAAGTTATGACTCTTGGGCGGGAGAATAAGTCAAATGGTAATGCTTCTTGTATTGTTAACTGCATGCTTAATTCTTGAGCTAAAGCGGCATCGAAACGCCATGTTTGACCATCAACTTGAGTTTGACTCAACCACAGCGGCTTGTCGCGCCAAGCATTTAGTCTAATTTTTTAAAGTTTATATTAGAATAAACTAAGTTCAAGTAATGTAAACTATATTTAACTAAGTTCATGTATTTAATTCAAGTACTAAACTATATTTAACTAAGGTCATGTATTTAATTCAAGTACTAAACTATATTTAACTAAGTTCTTGTATTTAATTCAAGTACTAAACTATATTTAACTAAGTTCATGTATTTAATTCAAGTACTAAACTATATTTAACCAAGTTCAAGTATTTAATTCATGTATTAAACTGTAACATCCTGAAAATAGGCCTAGTTGTGTAGATTTGTACCTCGTGCTTGAGTAGTTATACAATGGTTTTAAGTGATTTAAATTAGTGTGTTTTAAGTTAATAACGCGTGTTATGCGTTAATTAGAGTGGTTATGTAGAAAGTGTCAAACGTGTATAAAAGTGATATGGTGTCAAACGGTTTCGCGTTATGATTCCGTAGATATCCCCGTTAGTTGAAAGGGGATAGCGTGTGTCAAGTTGTAAGTTGGAAAGGGGAACAAAGTACCCGGGTTTAATTTATTAAACCCAAAGTCGGTTCATAATATATCCCTTATCCCTTCATTTGCTACAAACACAATAACATACATACACACATACGTGAGCATAAACCCACACACACGCTTTGAAGATTTGGAAGTAGAAATCAAGGAAGGAATTTGCAACTGAATTCAGAGATTCATCCAAGCCTAGAGCCTGTATTGTGTTGTCTTCTAGCTTGCAAGTAAGTAGTTCTTGTGATAAACCTAGTTCATGAGTCTTGAGTGGAAATAATCCATTTGAGGATGTAAATCATGTTCTTGTGTTAGGTTTTAGTGTTTATTGTGTTTATAAGTGTCTATGGATGCCTAGTAAAGTATATAAGCAATTAAAGTTGACTTCTGAATCGAATTGGTGTAAAAAACGAGTGTTACAGAAGCTGTGTCGAAACAGGGACGAAGGTCTGCTGTTCGTGACCTTCCTACGGGCGTAGGAGATAAGTCCTACGGCCGTAGGAGGCCTGTTGTGTCTTCTGCGGCCGTAGGCAGGGTCTCTGCGGCCGTAGGAGGTGTTTTTGTGTGGTTTACCGTCTACAGACGATGGGACGAGGTCTACGGGCGTAGGTACGTAACCTACGGTCGTAGGTCACCAAAGAATAGCTCCTGCGGGCGTAGGAATAGGTTCCTACGGCCGTAGAGCATGATTCGTTGGAAAGAAGCCCTACGGGCGCAGGGAGCAATCCCTACGGCCGTAGGAATTGTTTGGCATGTGTCCTACGGCCGTAGGACATGTCCTCTGCGGCCGAGGAGACTGTTTTGTGCTGATAGTTTGTTTAACTTGCGTTTCGACCTAGGTGCACTATGTATAAGTGATAACCAAGTGTGTATGCGATGTGTTAGGTATATCTGAGGAACCGGAAGACGCGAGTGGCGTATCTGCTTAGCGAGGGTTGCAGGTGAGTACCGGTTTTCCCATAAGACTTAGTAAGTAGGGCTAACTTTTGTGTGTTGAAACGTGCTATTGTGATAGTGACGTGTGCACGTGCGAGGTAAGTGGTGAAGTGACGTGTTGTGATATAACAAGTGTAATGTGATTATGGTAGTAACGATAGATAAGTGAAGTGATACGAGATAGACCCAAGTAGGGTTATGACTTATGTGACAACTGTATGCTATGTTTAAAGTGTAGTTTGTATTCTGCTCATCAAGTATGAGCAGAAGCTAATGTGATAATGTATATGCGCATGTAATTGGATCCTGATTGGATCAGCTGTGTTATAGTATTAAATTGTGCGTGCTATTGGATCCTTATTGGATCGGTTATGTGTTATTATGTTATGTCCGGACAAATTGGGGAACTGTATTCATAGTTCCTGGAGATTGGTTAAGATCAGTCGTGTAGGCTGGTCCCTGGGGGCCCGATAGGGTCTGGAAGTGGGGGATTAACGGCACCGAGTGTATACGCTTGGTGACGGCTCTGCAGGCCACCGTTCCTTGACGAAGATGAGGTTCTTGGTGTAAGCCAGAACTGGTTATGTAATGGGGTTCTCGGTGAAAGTCGGAACTGGTTATGAAATGGGGTTATCGGTGTAAACCGGAACTGGTAAACGTGATGGTGGGCTGCTCTTCGCTCCCCCACCGATGCGGTTGGTTGTGACTGATTCCCCAGCTTGGATCGTTGAGCCAGGCTAGCTACCTCGCAAGATATGATCCTGCTGACATGTCGGCACACCGCTATGTGATAACTTAGCTCTGTGTGCCGTATTGTGATATGATAGCATGCTTATTGATGATTATGTGTAAATTGGTGCTCACTAGTTAGTTGTAGCTAACGGTGCAAGATTTTCCCTTTTTCGCAGGTTAGTGGCTGATGGCCTGGCGAGCTTGGGTTACTTGTGGGTAATTGTAGTATTTATATTTGTGGAACACTAATTGTTAATTGTTTGCATGTGATCCGATGGTCGGTTGTTAGTTGTGGTAACACCTGTTATTTGAAATGTTAAATAATCGGATAACGATATGATATTCTTATAAATGGCGATTTCATCCGCTGCAAGCTTTTGATAAATAAGTTTAAAAAGTTTAAATTGGTACTAATTTTAAGCTCGTGAAACACGGTGTTACATAAACTATAGCTATTGATTCTAAAGTAATACGTTTGACTACCAAGCAAAGAGTGGTCAGGCAGGTCAGTCGGGGGGCAGAATCCTTTCTGTTTGAAACCTTTCGGAAAATCCAACAACCACAAACCGATCGTGACTATTCTAGACACCACTCTCCGGGTTATATCTACTAGTATTACAATTAGAATGAATAACTAAGTTATGAATAACTATAATTACATACCCTAACCATAAATATAAAAAACCTAGTTTTGCATAAACTAAACATAAATATAAAAAAACTAGTATTGCATAAACTAAACATAAATATAAAAAAACTAGTATTAAATAAACTAAACTTAAATATAAAAAAACTAGTATTAAATAAACTAAACTTAAATATATAAAAACTAGTATTAAATAAACTAAACTTAAATATAAAAAAATAGTATTAAATAAACTAAACTTAAATATATAAAAACTAGTATTAAATAAACTAAACTTAAATATAAAAAAGAATACTTACTAAATGCCGAGCGAGAGAAGAATTAGAGCAGGATAAGATTCCTCTACAATGCGTACACTTCGCATATTTTTTGTTATTTTGTTTGAGTTGTACAAAATCCTTCCAAATTTCCGCAACTCGATTTGTTTTTGGAACTTCTTCGTACGGGAGATTTATATTGAAATCACTTCGACCCGCGTTCAAATTGCTAGATCCTTCACTCGCCATTTTTTATAATCTTGAAGCAAATCAAAATATTATATAGAACACTTGTATTATATAGAACACTTGAAGCAAATCCTTGAAATATAAACTTGAATTCTTGAAAAATAAAACTTGAAATATCAAGAATGAGAGAATGTGAGAAAGAGATGTGCAAGAAATAAGTCTTCAAATGGGGGTATTTATAGGGGAAAAATGAAATTTTTTTTTTTTGAAAAAATAGCCGTTGGGACCGGTTTGGACCGGTTTAGAGCCGTTAAGTTCAAAAATCAAACCGTTGAGCCTTGGACCGGTTTTGACGGAGTTTGGACGGGACCGGTTCGGACCGGTTCATGGACCGTTTTGGACCGGTTGGCGTTTTGGACCGGTTCGGGCCGTGGCTCTCACTTGTGGTCTTGGACCGACTCGACTCGAATGGTTTTGGCTGGACCGGTTCGGTCGGTCCTAAAAGCCCATGTCTCTTTGAGCCTTTGAGGTAGGGATATCATTATACTAATGGATCCGATATGGATTGGAATATTGGATGATGCTATATTCTTATCTTTATCCATTTTAATTTGTTATTGTTCATATTCAAATCTTTTTATAAATTTCATCTGTAATATCCATATCCTATCCAATAGATTAAACGGATAAATGGAAATTTTTTCTTAAAGAAATTACTTGAGTTCAATATATACTCTAGATTTTTGTTGGTATAAATACACAGTTTTTTCTAAAAAGGAAATATATGAATCAAAAGATAACTTAATTTAACTACAGTCAAAGTATAAAACAAAGTCTCTTCCACTTTGACACACTTCTACATACGTAATATGTTTAACTGTATAAGAATATTGTAGAATAAAGTGTAAATTTAACCTATATATATTTAATATTACATTTATTTATTAATTTAATAAATATATAGATTTATACTTAATTATATAAAATTATACTTTACAATAGGTTTAATTTTGGATATAATGGATTTATAGTGAAAAATTGCCATCCATATCTATCTTACTAAACATCCATATCCATGAATCCCCCAATTAAGATGAATTGGATAAGGTGGATGATAACTGGGTCAGGTGACGAATTACATCTTTACTTTGAGGTTGTTTGTTTTAATATATTTAGAGCTAATTTTAATAAGCTAATTTTTTCGACTCACAAATTTATTATGACTTACGATAAGAAAAGAAAAAAAATGTGCTTACAAGAAATATGTTCGAAAAACAAGCTCTTGATATCCTAAAACAAATACCCCCTTCGAATCGACCTATATACGAGGAGAGTAAGAGAGAGCCGAGAGGCTTCAATCAAGGTTAGTGAAAGAAACTCAAGTCTAATTAAAAAAAAAAGACGTTGAAAGTTTTTCCATAATTGAAAATAGGCATTGATAGTATTCCCTAAATATTCAATACACTCGCATCTTTAATTGAAAATAGGCATTGATAGTATTGAATATTTAGTGTTACCTTAATTGAAAATAGGCATTAATAGTATATGCATATAATTCTATTGTTGCCTCTTTATCAACCCTAAATTAATTCCCTTTAGTCTAAATCCATCAAACTTTCCACCAAAAACGTTCTATTAGAAACAGGAATGAACCTGCCCGAAATCCAATAGTAAACCTCATCCCATACCTTTTTCTAAGCCTACAAAACGGTTCCATAACAGATTGAATATTAATAGGTCATAAAACTTCATATAAAAACAGTCTAAATAAGTTTGGTCAAAAGGGATAGTTATAAGAACACAAATGTAGGAGACATAGTCAAGAATACACATTTTTGTGTTTTTTAAGTTGATTATGAGCTTTTTTTAGTAGCACAACTGTAGGAGACATGGTTAAGAAACACGCAAAAACTCAAATATAAAAACATCTTTGTTTTCTAGTTTGTTAATTGATTATGGGTTTTTTAGATTGTTTAGTTTGACCGTTTAGCTTGATTCTAGAAAAACACGTGTTGCACAGTAGATTTTGAACATTTGAAGTGTTGCACTAATGTCTAAAAGTATTAAACTACAATTTTGGAAGAAGAAGAAAAAAAAAACATCGCAGACGGAAATTTGACCGGTTCAACTCTTTGGCTATTTCGGCTTTTCAACAACTTATCCACATCTAACATGCGAAAGAAGTCAAACAGAAAACTTTAACATCATAAACATAAATATAAGTTAGCATAAAGAAAGATATAGCCATGAGGCATTTGCAACTTGCAGGCTTTTTGGAGTCTATTCTTGCAGGCATTTACAACTTGCAAATGTGTTGTGTACTGTAATTTTGTTATGTTTGGTATTGAAAGATGTAGATGAAATGACATATGTAGCAATCTAAATGAATAGAAGTTACATACTGAAAACATTCCAAGTCTACAATATAACATCACTCAATTGTATACAAATTCATCAAACTTTGAATTCAACATCAGGAATAATCCATATAATAGGCAGACAGGCAACAACATTTTGCAGAACCTCCCTTTTTTAAGAATTGTTTTTTTATATTTTTGAAAAAAGGAAATGACAGTTTCACCTTCCTTACTTAAGTGGTTTATTTTGTCCTCTCTATCTCTAAAACTCTACTCTTATAATCCTGGGAGGTGACTAAGAATTCTTTTGTTACATATTTGATTTCACTTTCATTAATCCCAAGTAAAAAACTATTATTGTATATAAAAAAGGATTTAAAATGAACATAGATAGATTATTTTTCATTATAAAAATATGGGTAATTCTATTGAACCATTTAATAGTTTGGATTTTAAAAGCGGTAATTGAGTGATTTGACATGCATGTTATGTGAGAAAATAAGGGTCAAATAGTAACATTTTAAAAATGGGTGTTACTATTTGGCCATCCTTCCCAAATTCACTGTCACATCAGCCTCCACATCATCCCTAACTCTAACCCTCTCTAACTCTCAAACACCCATATCCAACACATACTTACCCTCTTAATATTTATATATGTGAGAGAGAGAGAAGAAGAGGGAAAAAGAAAAGAAAAAAAGAAGAGAGAGAGAGAGCCGCCGCTGGTCTGCAAAGCCGTGAAGCTCTCGAACCCGTCCCAACCAGTGCTGCAGCGATGGTGTGCTGACGCTGGTCCAACCAACACGTCCCAACCCATCCTTCCGATACGCATATTCTTCTATATACAACACATTTCAGATCACTCAATTACAACTTTCAATTCATATCATATACTTATATATCATATCATAACGATTTTAACATAAAGTTTTAAATTTGTTATGATTTAAACCTTAAAGTTTTCTCTAAATAGTTTAAACTTTAAAGTTTTGTTATTAACCGATTAATCTTTCAACTTTTTTATGGTTTTTGATATTACCCTCTCTGTTTGATTATACATATCAGTTTTATTAAAAACTTAACAAAACATATAGGGTTAAACCATTTTCTAACAAAAATTTAAGGGTTAAATCGTTTTAAAAAACTTTAAGGTTCAAACAAAAAAAAAAACGTGTAACTTTGAGGATTTAATCATATAAAATTTAAATTTTATGATCAAACTGTTTAAAACTTAACTTGAATGAATAAATCAAAATTAAACTAAAACTTTAATAGTTAATGATTATCACCCTGATTATGAAATATATCATACTTCTTAAATCATTCCTGTCAACACATATTCCTTTCTCTTGTTTATGAAAGTTATTGTAATAAAAGACGCATTATAAAAAGATTGAGTATGGTTGTACGAAGTCATTAGTTTGTAATAATCAAATAATTATATAGTTGAAATCTTATTAGTCTACTAGTTTAAATTCCCGTATAAATACACGAGTAATTATAAAAGTATTTTTTTATTCGCTTATTTAATATATAATTATTTTGTATTAACGAAAGAATAGCAATGATGATAACTTTAAGAACAATCTAAAAGTTAATTAAGATAAAGTTTGTATTATAAATAATAATAATAGATAATGATAAGGAACTTGTTTATTCCTAAATTAATGTAGTGCATAATTAGTATATACGTTTGATTTAATTTTATTAAGGTATACTTTTTTATTTAAATTAATTTAAATTAACGTAAATATATTGTTTAAATTAATATATTTACGTTATTTCATATTTTAAATAATATTTTCACTAACTATTTAATTTCTTATTAGAATTAAGTTTTAAAAATTGAGTTTTTAATTATGATTATTTAAAGTCAAATTAAATTTTAGTTTTGATCAAATAAATGGTTAGGATTTAATTATAATTTAACAGATTGTCAAATTCTCCTAATTAGATTGATAAAGGTTAGTCTTTTATTTTAAGTTAATTTATTAAATATTAATTAAATATTTATTTTAAAAGTCTATTAACTAATTAAATAGTTTATGATAATTAATTAATTATTTAAATTTGAGAGACTGGTTTTGTATGGTTAAAAGTAGGGGGTGGCAATCGTGTCGTGTTCGGGTTGGCGGGTCGGTGGGTCGTGACCCGAACACGACCAGTATAATTATTCGTGTCAAGATGCGTGACACGACCCGTATAAGTAGAAACCCGACACGGTGTAACCCGTTTAAATATACGGGTTGGCGGGTTCGTGGGTCATAAACGGGTTGACGGGTCATAAACGGGTTGGCGGGTCATTAATTGGTTGGCGAGTTAGTGGGTCTAGTTTTATTAATTTTGTCCCTTGTTTATCAAAATACAAAATTCAAATGCAAATCATTAAATAAAGTTCAACCTTACCTAAATAGTTTAATCCAAATACAAAAATTTGATGATTTTAAGAACATTTAAACTACAAGTGATGAGGTCAACTTTTAGTAGTTTTCAAAACCGCGAATGAACAAAAGGATACAATAAAATTAAAACGGCGAATGAACAAAAGGAGACAATAGAATTGTTTCTTATTATGTTTAGGATGACTAAGGAGTAAGATAAAAGCCCAAAAAACAAATAGGAAATATGAAATATATAATGTTAAATAGAAAATAAAAAATATCAAAAATATATATACGGGTTGACGGGTCGACCCGCGAACCCGCAAGCCAACCCGAACACGACCCGTTTATTTATACGGGTTGGCGGGTCAACCCGAAAATGACCCGAACCCGTTTATGCTCAACTCAAACCTGTTTATTTGCGTGTCGGGATCGTGTCGTGTTTCGTGTCGTGTCGATAATTGCCACCCCTAGTTAAAAGTTATTAAGATAAGTTTAATCTTAATAAACTTGAGCCATAATGGGTTTATAAATAAAAAACAGATCTAGGTTGAACTATAACTGCACAAAAAACCTAAACTCTCCCTCTCTCTTGTTTTCGAGTCCATGGCCGAAAACCACAAAACCAAATCGTTTTTGTGGTCCGTCGATCATACACACACGCATATATACTTCTTGATGAATACTTGTCCGGTCTAGCAGCGGTAGCGGTGTAAATCTCGTTAGCTGTCCAGGTAATCTTTGAAGTTAAAACGCATAAAGGTATTGCTTTTTATCTTTTCTGTTTGTTTTCTAGTTAAATAAATTGGATTAATAGTGGAGTTTTCACAATAAATTAATGATTTTACTCTGCTATGCATGTTAATTTGTTGTATTAAAACCCTTAAAACCTAACAATACCCCCTATGGTCTTGAACTGTTAATCTTCAAGATTAACGGGACCAGTTTTCGAGGTTCTCGCAATTGGTTCTTAAATGAACCATCTCCTAGACGCACACATATATAGTGAAAAGTTTAAACGGGTACTGTTTTTTGTATAACAACAACGCAGACCCATCTTAACCATTGATCAAAATTAATCAATAGCTACATATTTTTGGTGGCTCTATAATGCGGTTTATTTAAAAAAAATCAACGCTTATTTTGTAACTCATCCACCTGAACACAAAACCTGAATTTGTATAAGGACTATAATGTAATACACTAATGCTATATGTTATTGGTTTTTAGATAACAATATATTAATATAAATTAATTTAAAGCTAGTTTTTTAAAAATTTTAGTGTTATTTAATAATTAAAATAAATAATTAAATATATACGAAAGTTTATAAGATTTATAAGATTATACTATAGTTTTAATTTTTTCAAAAATATATATGTAAAAGACGAAATTAGCCCTTGACTTTAAAATAAAGTAATTCAAAACATCTTCCCTAAGTTTCTGACCTCCTCCTACTCTCCTTGGAGCGCCTTTTCGTTTCGATCAGATCACTCGCCTTTCGCTTCATAACTCAAAATCATCAGCTTCTACTCTTTCCATTGATACAACAATGGAGTTCAGGTTTCCAGGATTTGATGTGCAAAGGCATTACACTCCGGGTTCTTCGTCGAACTACACATATATCCCCGGCGGCCATGCTACAAACGGTACGTGATCACCGATCGTCTTGATCACTCTGCTTAAGTATTCAAGTATTTGATTACATTTACAATCAGAGATGATTATTTGGTTTGGTGGTGGTTTTTCATGTGAATTTTGTTTGGCGTTGTTTATATTATGTATACCTAATTAAGTCTGATCTGTTGACTTTACAGTCGTCGGAGGAACTTTCATCGGCGATCAGCTGATAGAGATTCACCGTGAAATAGTCAAGGATCAGATACGGGAAGAGATAATAGCGGCGGAAATAGAACGTCATATTGCTTTGGAAGCGGAAGTGCGCCGCATAGACCATGAGATGATGGCGCTACAGAGCGGCGGTGGATTTCCTTCATCGGTTAAGCTAGAGACGCTGCTGCGTACCCATTATCAGCACCACCTCTTTAATCAGCAGATGCTGCATGGTGAATGGTTTACGCCGGATGATACAAAACGAGCAACGGGCTGTGAAATTGGTGGAATTGACGCGGTCTCTCTCCGGGGGCGGCCTCCATCGCCCAAATTCACAGAGACCACCACTTATAAACCAAATGACGGCAATACGGGAATCATCGGTTTGGTCAGTATTAATCATCCTTCTTATCAACATATTCTGATTTTGTAATGCGAGATTATAATGGTAGATTGTCGAAAACGCCTCATTTGTCCAACATTAACCCCTGTAGAAAATACCAATTTATCTGATTTTTTTAAGTAATTGTGCCTTTTCTGTGGAGGCCTTGTATTCAAGATTGTCAAGTTGTTAACTGCATTTCTTCCGCAAATCAGGTTATCAGGTTGGAGAGGCCCAACTACCTGAATTACTTTTGTTTCTTTCTGTTTTGTTTATGTTATTGATTCATATCGTTGCGTGATTTTGTATCGAGAATTGAATTCCATTACTAATCTCTTCTGGATTAGGTTTCTTTGGTTAATGTAGATAATGTTGCTGTTTCTCTGGCTCGAATGGTTAAAACTTGTTAAAAATAAGATAATCTAAAAGCTTGAATTTGAAACTTTCCTAATATATTCAAGATGTTCTAAATTCCATGGGTGTTTGTTTTCTAGGAAGTGTTTTCTTCTTCTACTATCATAACAATGTAATCATATGTGTGTGTAGGTTACTATTTTTTTATTATTATATTAGTTTAATTTTATACTTAATCAGTTAATCTTGTCTAGATAATCGTTGTCAACTAAAATAGGTGATGGAATAGTACAAACCATATAGTTTGCTAGGTGAAGAGATGTGAAACAATATTCAATGAACGAAATTCAATTTCATAAGTTGATATATTAACTCTAAAACACAAAAAATGGGTTATTGACATTTAAGGACTTAATTTAACCGTTTTGGTTCAGTATTTTCCGGTGTTTTTGGGCCTTAAACTTGAGAGTTAGTTAGTGAAAAGGTAAGCCAGCTAAGAGGACAATCTTGTCACATTGAACTTTGATTTGCTCTATTTGTATTTTTATATCCGTTATCTATAGGTAATTTTGCTGTATGCCAAATGTTCACCATCACCACTCACTATCTTTTGCAGGGAAATCCACCTGGTGCAACCGTGCCTGGCTCAAATTGGGAAGCAGGACTGTCACCGTCGCTACCAGCTGTTCTTGGTTCAAGTGGCGGTGATTTAGACGCTTCAAAGAAGAAGATAACGGAGGAATGGAATTGTATGGTTTGTGGTGTTAGTGCAACATCCGAGCGTGGTTTAAGTGGACATTTATCAGGGAAAAAGCACCAGACTAAAATGCAAGCTTTAAAAGCTTACAACAACAATGATGCTGACGTTGGGTCTGGAGAAATCAAGAATCAATCTTCTAATATCGAGAATTTGTGCAAATCAGGGGGGACATTGTCTGGCTCAGAACAGGAAGAAGGACTGTCACCATCACCACCAGCCGTGCTTGGATTAAGTGGGTTTAGTATCAATGCGACATCCGAGTGCATGTTGAGTGAACCTTTATCAGGAAAAAAGCATCAGGCTCAAATGGAAGCTCCAAAGGCTGACAGCGATGGTACTGACACTGGGTTCGGAAAAATCAAGAAACAAGCTTCTAAGACCGAGAATTCGTGCAAATCAGCTGCAACCGTGTCTGGTTCAAAAGGGGAAGCAGGAGTATCGCCATCACCAACGGCTTCAAAAAAGAAAATAGAGGAATGGAATTGTAATGTTTGTGGTATCCATGCGACAACCGGGCGCATGTTGAGTGACCATTTATTAGGAAAAAAACACCTGGCTCGAATGGAAGCTCTAAAAGCTGACAGCGATGGCGCCGACATTGGGATTAGAAAAATGAAGAAACAATCTTTTAAGACCGAGAATTCGTGCAAATCAGGTGCAACTGTATCTGGTTCAAAAGTTGAAGCAGGAGAGACGCCATCACCACCAGCCGTCCTTAGTTCAAGTGAGGTTAGTGCAAAAACTTCAAAAAAGAAAATAAAGGTGGAATGGAATTGTGATTTTTGTGGTATCCATGTTCTATTTGTATTTTTATATCCATTATTTACTGTTGAGGCATTGCCTCTTCACTGTGAGATTTGGTCTCCATTACCGATGTCAGCCAATCGTGGGCAGCTTGCGTGTGTCAGAGGTTTCAGACATGGCACACCCGTCGCATCCATTGGCGTTATGACACGTGGCCTGGTTGTGTCAGGCCTGATATTGTTTTGGCGGTGTTATTTCTTGAGAAGTCAGGCCTGTGTTGGCCATGTAGCAAGGAACTAAGCCTGGCCTGCAATTGCCTCTGACGAGGATATCGTTGTCCTGCAACCAGTTGCCCTGAACTAGGCAAGGCCTGGCTTGGATTTGGATGTTGAAAAGGCGTTATTGACAAGCCCTTTGGCATTTGTTGGGCCTGGACGTGGGTACGTCATCAAGTCCCCTAGTCTAGTCTGTTATGACTAGTCATAGCAGGCTAGACTCGAGATCGGATTAAGGATTTTGCTGTTACTGTTTGCTAGCTGTCCTACAGGGTCTAGAGTTACGGACAACTGTTAAGACGCGTAGCTATGGCGCGTGGTCTGGTATACGGCGATTTTGATGGTTTGTAATGGCTAGTCATGTCACACACTACTCAAGGCGCGTGATCTGACATACGGCGGTTTTGATGGTTGTGACGTCATGATTGACAGTGACCCGAAACGACATGTAATGTCGGTTTTTGCGACTTTCGAATTTCCCGCCCATTAATGCGGTTAGGGTTACCCGACTCTCTGGTGACCCGGGTCAGGTCGACCTGTTACCTATAAATGGCTTTGTTGGGTTTTCTTGATTCTTACGCATTCAAAAACTCAGACCACTGTTCATCTTCTTCTTCCCAGAGTTTTCTACCAGATTCCGAAGCTTTCTCACTAAGGTACCCTTCTAAACCTTTCTTTTCTTCTTTCTGTTTATTTAAGATGAGCAACGTGGGGTATCCCGTTCTTGAAGTCGCTCCGGATGTGACTCCGAAAAGGTTCGCTACCTTTATGCGCGATTATCCATGGTTAGCGAAATTCCATCTCTCTATTCCTGAGTCTGATGACAGGGCTAACGCACCCCCGCAAGGTCGCATCGCGTTCTACATGGCGTATGCGAAGGAAGGGAACTTGCGGATTCCTTTTAGCCGGTTTTTTCTCAAATCTCTCCGCCATTACGGTATTGGTTTTTCTCAATTGCATCCCCTTGGGTTAGCGAGACTTACCGCTTTCGAGGTTGCGAGTCTCAGTGTGAACTGTAGAGCCAGTCCTACTATCTTTCGTTCTTTCTTTAGCCTTTCCTGCGCTGGTTCGTGGTATACATTTGAGAAGAGGAAGCAACAGGCTAAGAGGTTCGTCCTTAAAAGCAAGGATAAGGGGCTAAAGGACTGAAAGAAGCACTGGGTGTGGATCGACGTCACTACTGATGTCTTTCCTGAGGGCTTTGAAAGCCTACTTGTCTGGAGAGGGGGGGGGGGGGTGAGGTGTCCTCCAGGGTTAACAAGGAGCCGGTCTTGTCTGGGAATAGGAAAATGGTCTTTGATCGCCTGGCAGGGCTTACTCTGAATCTGCGTCCTTTCCAGGAGGGCTTCCTGGTGATGCTTGGCCTGAGCCAGCACTGGCCTAAAATTTGTTCCAAACAGTCTATCAAAGTGATCAAGTTAAATGTGCCTTCTGTGAAAAAGGAGTTTAGAAGGAGTCCGTGGTTTTTGTTCATGATATAAGAACATTCTTGCATTAAGAACTCGTAAGGGTGTTCAAGATTGCAAGATGTTGACCGAATTTCTTCGGCAAACTCAATTAATAATCTTTGGTGGATTAGGTTATTGATTGCTATCGTTGTGTAGAATTTGTGTTCTCTCGTGGATTAGGTTTCTATGGTTAATGTAGATGATCTTGCTGCTTCTAAAATGGTAGTATTGATTATCTGATCAAATGGAATTATTAATCGAATGGATTTCAATATCATAAGTTATTAAGTTGATAATTTACTTATAAACACTGGTTATCGACGTTTAAGGAATCAAAATGTGACCTTTATTAGTTCACAATCTTGTCACATTGAGTTAACTCTGATTTGCTTTATTCCTATATCTGTTATCTATAGGAAATTTTGTTGTATGCTGTAAGTTGTTCACCATCACCATTCATTATCTATTGCAGGGAAAGCCATCTGGTGCGACCGTGTCTGGCTCAAAACGCAAAGCTACTCTGTCACCATCGCCACCTGCCATCCTTGGTTCAAGTAATTCAAACACTTCAAAGAAGAAAATAAAGGAGGAATGGAATTGTATAGTTTGTGGTATTAGTATGACTTCTAAGCATGATCTGGATAAACATTTATCCGGGAAAAAACACCAGGCTCAAATGGAAGCTCCAAAAGCTTGCGACAACAATGATGGTGACATTGAGTCTGGAAAAGTCAAGGAACCACCTTCTAATATTGATAATTTGTGCAAACCAGCTACAATTGATTTGAAGAAAGATAGGAAGGTTACAGCCACAGGTGAAGGCACGAGTAAAAAGTTCAGATTTTGGTGTTCCATGTGTCGGGTCGGAGCTCAAGATGAGAAGGTTATGAGCTCACATAAGAATGGGAAAAAACATATGACAAACCTTTTGAAAAAGTCTCGTGGGAAAACAAAACCGACTGGCAGGAAGCGTATATGATTCGTGTTGGGCATTCGAATGTGACTTGAAGTAATTAAAGAAATACATCCATCAACAGAAGCAGCGATAAAAGACTTAAATCTGGTATGGAATGGTCTTTTTGTCTTAAAATTTTATCGCAATTTCAAGATTTCTTGATATGAAGATTAGAAAGTCCAATATCGGTTGTTTTGGATTGCAGTTTGTTGCTTGGTATGATAGTTGTTTTTATGAAAGATAAGAAAGCAAAACTATCTAAATGTCTCGGGTTTTGCTGATTTTTGAAAATTTTCAAAACTTGATAGCTCTAATAAATAAACTAAGTACTAAAAAGAACAAGAAGCCCACATGCTCTATGAGCTCAATATGTACATTAATTAAAAAAGGCTCAACCGAGAAGAGTTTGTTAGTCGGCCCATCAGAGAGTTAAGGCCATACAAGTTCACTTCACATACTTTAACGGAGGAATGTAAATGGATCGGATATAGATTGGGTGAATATATCTATATCTATTTTAATATTTTCATTGTTTATATTTATATTTATTTAAAATAAATTTCATTTGTCCATATTCATATCTAATATTATATGGATAAATGGATAACTACTGGATTTTAAAAGATGTTTTAAAGCAATTACTTAGAGTTTAATTCATTTGGGACCCTGCAGAACCACTCTTATTCCTATTCAAAGCTCAGCCCTTTGTTATATATAAAATATAGATCTTTGTTGGTATAAATACATAAATAAAGCTCAGCCCTTTGTTATATATAATATAGATGTTTGTTGGTATAAATACATAAATCAAGGTATAAAACAAAGTCAAGGATATAGAGAGAACACCCCTTATTTGAAGAATGGTGAAAACAATTCTACACCAACCATTAAAAAGGACACAATAGAAATTTTGAATGTTCTCTCCCTCTCTCACATGTCTTATAAAACCTTTCCATAGATATCATATTTTTATACCATTGATTTTAAAATATATATCTTTTGCGTATGTAATTATTAGATCAAAATTTTTTTACCATTAGATTCATATTTAAATTCTCTTTAATTTTGATATCACTTTTGATATATTTCGGTATACGTGAACTAGATGCAATCATTAGATATAGGCACAACATTTTAGATGTAATTAGCCCCAAAAAGTATGTGTTGTAATGAGAATCATAAAAAAAAACTTGATAAAAGTAGAATACTTTGATGCAACACATATATAACTTGAATCAATAAACAAATGCAAACAAAATCAGATGCAAGATGTAATATGTAGATGGAGATCGATCGATAAACATATGTAACTCGACGTTAAAAAGATATCGTCAATATAAACAAACGTAATATAACTAAAAATATATGCATTTCACCATTCCAAACCACATCAACGAATTAAAGACTTGCATTTTAAAAAACATTGATGAGAACTACACAATCAAGCTTCCAAAACATATACTCTACCTCATTTCAAAACTGATATTCAAAGTAATTTGTATATATCATAGTAATATTAAAAAACTATAGAATTCATATACTTTCATCTTAATTTGTTTTAATTTATTCAAACGACTAATGCGTAGTAGGAGTAGTTGGACTTCTTTAAAAATCTAAAATTAAAACAAGATAAAAATGGGATGGAGAGAGAATTTTTTATTATGACTAAAATACCCTATGTTTTTTTATATTCTATTTAAGGAAAATAAGAAATATATGAATTAAATGCAACCATAGATTAGAAAGATTTAGTGGCTAAGAAGTGTTCTCACGGTTCTTCAAATAAGAGGTGTTCTCATTTGATCATATATATATATATATATATATATATATATATATATATATAGGGGAGAGTTCATGCGAGAACCGCGAGAACCAATCTCGGCCGTTCCTTGGATATGGGAAGTTTCATGGATGGTGAGCGTGGAGGGATGGAGTGTGGCAGTGTGCATGTGAGGAATTAATGGGTGGACAATGACATTGAAAGATGAGGAATTGGACGGCTCAGATTGGTTCTCGCGGTTTTCGCACTAAGAATGGTTCTCGCATGAACTTTTTCCTATATATATATATAATTATATATATAATATAAAATATATATAATATATATATATAGATCCATATAATAGGTTTAATTTTGGATTTAATGGATCTATATATATATATATAAAATACATGCAAATTTTTCAAAAATAATCATTAAATCAATCTTAATTAACCAATAGGAACCCTCAATTGCAAAATTATTCCATTATCAAAAACAATTTTGGCAAGATTCCAATCGATCAATTCAATTTTAAATCAATTGCGAGGGGGCTTTATGAAAATTGTGAGGGGGATTTAAGAAACATGGGGAGGGAATTTTAAGAAAATATGAGGGGGTTTTATAAAAATTGTATATTAATGTAATTAATTATGGGTTGTTTATAAATTATGTTTAGTAACTTGTGATATATTTTATTTAGAGAAAAATAAATTATATATTTACGACCGTCTCATTTTTATCTACGTTTCGGTGTAAATTTTATTGTAAAATGACACTTTTTTAAAATTAATATATTCTTAATTTTTTGTTATCCATTAATAGTAGCGGATTTAGTTATGTGAACTTGGATTTCCATTTTCTCTATATATGAAAAACTATTAGTTGTTCTTTATATTTGATAGTCTATACTGACTATCATTTTATTAGTTTATAATGACTATCATTTTATTCTTTCTCAATAATGAGGTTAACCAAGTAAAATGATTGTTTATTAAAATATTGTTGTTTTTGCTTGATTTAAGAATTTGTGTCTTGAGTATATTCGCTTCTTTTTCTTATTTTTAGATTGTCTATTGACTGATCCGTGAGATATTATGATCTGAGCATGCTTAAGCTTCTTATGTGTTTTGTTGTTTTATATATATTTTAAACAATTTGTATGTCTACTTTTTATTTTTTTATGCATTAGTCTTTAATAGTTTGGTTGTTATCTACATACTTTAAACGTGTTTTATATTCAATTATGTTATTTTTCGAGTTACTTGTGTATAAAGTACTTCAAAAAAATTAATTTGGTTTCTTATGTACGTATTTGGAATTTTTTGTATATGTACGGTAATTAAGTATTTTTTTATTTTTTATAATGCATTTTAAGTTTACTTCTCTAATATACTAATACGCGTGAATGCACGAGTCTATAAACTATCAAAGTGTTTAACAAAGAGATCTGGTAGCATCCTCTCTTATGATGATGAAAAATTATATGAGGCAGTTTTCAGTTCAGAATATTATCTGATTGACTTCAACATATGAATTTACTGAAAATGGCATTAGTTATTACATGTTCTTTCAAATTAGATTATTGTTGTTTTGGGTTTAGTAAATTATATTTTGATTTTTAAACTGCCATATATCTTTTAGAGAGTTAAAAGTTTTGATTTGTGATAACAGTGTTAATGTAATGTTACTAACAAAACAACAAACTTAGTCTACAAAGAATTGCTTCAAAAAATTTAGTCATTTTATTGTTAAAAATTCTAACATATGTAGTTTTTGGTGAAATTTTATTTATTGTATTATTTTTATTTAAAAAAATTTAATATCTCAAATACACTTCCGAAATACCCGTACGTGTACGGGTCAATAAACTAGTTTATAATGAAAATTGTCATCCATATCTATTTTACTAAACATCAATATCCAATAATTCCCATTTAAGATGAATCGGATAAGGTGGGATGATAATTGGGCTGGTTGACGAGTGACATCTTTACTTTGAGGTTTTTGTTTTTGTTTATTTATGGCTAATTTAAGTAAGCTAATTTTTCCATTTTCGACTCAGCTTGAATTGGCAAGATGCTTTCAAATCTGCAACTTTAATGGACAAGAGCAGAGGCCAGATGCTTACTTCAATCGACAGTCGACTTCAACATAGAAATTGAAATTAAAAAATACAAGTTACGCAATAGTACTAATGATTGATCTTTTAATTTGGATTCTCAGTCATGCTATAGAAAAACAAACGATGACTAAAGTTACCGATGAAACTATAATTTATCGTTTACAAAATAGAAGACAATTGTAGAAAGTGATTTGTTTTGTTTATGATTTGAAATATAATGGGTGTGGTAGTGGCGGATTTTTGGGCGAGGTCAGCTCATGAATGTAGTTCTTTTTTGATCGTTTGGAGGTCAAAGCCGATGATTAGTTCAACCCAGAATTATGTAGATTTTGAAGTGCTGCGCTAAAAGTATTAAACTACAATTTTGGAAGAAGAAGAAGACGAAGAAAAAAACATCGCAGACGGAAATTTGACCGCTTCCACACCCAGCACCAAGGAAAGTCCGCCATTGATCAAGAACTTCTTCAACTCTTTGGCTATTTCGGCTTTTCAGCAGGTTATCCACATCGAACACAGAAAAACTTTTACATCATAAACATAAATATAAGTTAACATAAAGAAAGATGCAGATGAAATGTTAAACATATGTAGCAATCTAAAAACTTGCAATGAATACAAGTTACATACCCAAAACATTCCAAAGTGTACAATATATAACAAACACTCACAAATTCATCAAGAATAATCCATATAATAGGGAGACAGGCAACAACATTTTGCAGAACCTCCCATTTTTTTTAAGAATTGCTTTTTACCCTTTTAAAAAAGGAAATGACAGTTTCACCTTTCTTACCTAAGTGGTTTATATTGTCCTCTCTTTCTATCTCTAAAACTCTACATGTAAAATCCTGGGAGATGGCTAAGATTTCTTTTGTTACATATTTGATTTCACTTTCTTTAATCCTAAGTATCAAATTATTATTGTATATATAAAAGGATTTAACAGTAGCATTCTAAAAATGGGTTCTACTATTTGCTTCCCTCCTCTCACATACAAGTTATGTCAAATCACTTAATTATAACTTTCAATCTATATCATGCACTTACATATCTTATATTAAAAAGTTCTTTTTAGATTATGAGATCATTAGAATAACACTATAAATATATATTTTACAAAGAAAAAGTAAAAATGACTGCTTTCCCCTCTCTTGTCACTTCTACAATCTACCCTACTAGTCTACCACTTCTAGTCTTCTACCCTATCCTTCCACCTTACCCCGTATCCTTTCTATCCATCAACTACAAAATCATGAGGATAAATGCATGTACATATCTTTTTAGCAACAATTATTTGATTTTTACCCTCGAAAAATCATAATTATGAATGCTTAAATCATTCCTGTCCACACATTTTTCTTTATCTTGTTTATGAAAGTTCTTTAAATAATTGGTTGTAATAAAAGACGCACTAAAAAAAGATTAAGTATGGTTGTACGAAGTCATTAGTTTGTAATAATCAAATAATTATATAGTTAGAAATCTTATTAGTCTATTATTTTTATAAAGATAAATAAATAATAAATAAACTATTTATTATTTTAAATTAATTTATTAAATATTCATGTAATATTTAATTTATAAGTCTATTAGTTAATTAAATAGTTTATGATAATTAATTAATTAATTAAATTTGAGAGACTGGTTTTGTATGGTTAAAAGTTATTAAGATAGGTTTAATCTTAATAAGCTTGAGCCATAATTTGTTTATAAATTGAAAACAGATCTAGGTTAAAATTATAATTGCACAAAAAGCCTAAACTCTCCCTCTCTCTTGTTCTCGAGTCCATGGCCAAAAACCACAAAACCAAATTTTGTGCTCTGTCCTATACACACATGCATATATACTTCATGGTGAATACTTGTGCGGTTTAGCAGCGGTAGTAGTGTAAATCCCGTTATCAGTCCAGGTAATTTTCAAAGTTAAAACACATAAAAGTATTACTTTTTATCTTTTCTATTTGTTTTCCTGTTAAATAAATTGAATCAATAGTGGGGTTTTCACAATAAATTAAAAGAATTTCTCCGCTATGGATGTTAATTTGTTGTTTTAGAAAGAGGAGTTGTAGATGGAGTGGTAAAACATGTTACATGTATCGCTTAGATCATTGTTTCAAATAATGGCTCAGTCAATTTTCTTGCCTTTCAAAAAAAAAAATTTTTTGTTGTTGTTTAAAACCCTTAAAAACCCAACAATACCCCTAAGTTTTCGCCGTTCTTGTTATTGGTTCTTAAATGAACCATCTCTTAGACAATACACACACATATAGTGAAGGTTTAAAAGAGTACGTTTTTTTGTATAACAACAACGGAGACCAATTTAAACAAACCAGAATTTGTATAAGGGCATTATTGGTTTTTAGATAACAATGAATTAATTTAAAGATAGGATTTAAAATTTTAAATTGTTATTTAATAATTAAAAAAAGTGATACGAGTTTATAAGATTTATAAGAATATACTATAGTTTTAAATTTTATAAAAATATATATGTAAAAGACGAAATTAGCCCTTGACTTTAAAATAAAGTAATTCAAAACATCTTCCCTAAGTTTCTGACCTCCTCCTACTCTCCTTGGAGCGCCTTTTCGTTTCGATCAGATCACTCGCCTTTCGCTGCATAACTCAAAATCATCAGCTTCTACTCTTTCCATTGATACAACAATGGAGTTCAGGTTTCCAGGATTTGATGTGCAAAGGCATTACACTCCGGGTTCTTCGTCGAACTACACATATATCCCCGGCGGCCATGCTACAAACGGTACGTGATCACCGATCGTCTTGTATCACTCTGCTTAAGTATTCAAGTATTTGATTACATTTACAATCAGAGATGATTATTTGGTTTGGTGGTGGGTTTTCATGTGAATTTTGCTTGGCGTTGTTTATATTATGTATACCTAATTAAGTCTGATCTGTTGACTTTACAGTCGTCGGAGGAACTTTCATCGGCGATCAGCTGATAGAGATTCACCGTGAAATAGTCAAGGAGCAGATACGGGAAGAGATAATAGCGGCGGAAATAGAACGTCATATTGCTTTGGAAGCGGAAGTGCGCCGCATAGACCATGAGATGATGGCGCTACAGAGCGGCGGTGGATTTCCTTCATCGGTTAAGCTAGAGACGCTGCTGCGTACCCATTATCAGCACCACCCCTTTAATCATCAGATGCTGCATGGTGAATGGTTTACGCCGGATGATACAAAACGAGCAACGGGCTGTGAAATTGGTGGAATTGACGCGGTCTCTCTCCGGGGGCGGCCTCCATCGCCCAAATTCACAGAGACCACCACTTATAAACCAAATGACGGCAATACGGGAATCATCGGTTTGGTCAGTATTAATCATCCTTCTTATCAACATATTCTGATTTAGGTTTTGTAATGCGAGATTATAATGGTAGATTGTCGAAAACGCCTCATTTGTCCAACATTAGCCCCTGTAGAAAATACCAATTTATCTGATTGATTTAAGTAATTGTGCCTTTTCTGTGGAGGCCTTGTATTCAAGATTGTCAAGTTGTTAACTGCATTTCTTCCGCAAATCAGGTTATCAGGTTGGAGAGGCCCAACTACCTGAATTACGTTTGTTTCTTTCTGTTTTGTTTATGTTATTGATTCCTATCGTTGTGTGATTTTGTATCAAGGGTCGAATTCCATTACTAATCTCTTCTGGATTAGGTTTCTTTGGTTAATGTAGATAATGTTGTTGTTTCTCTGGCTCGAATGGTTAAAACTTGTTAAGAATAAGATAATTTAAAAGCTTGAATTTGAAACTTTTCTAACATATTCAAGATGTTCTAAATTCCATGGGTGTTTGTTTTCTAGGAAGTGTTTACTTCTTTTACTATCATAACAATGTAATCATATGTGGGTGCACATTTTACTATACTTTATCACCATACTAGTGTAATTTTATACTTACATCTTGTCTAGATAGTCGTTGTTAACTAAAATGGGTGATGGGATAATACAAACAATCTAGTTTGCTAGGTGAAGATAGAAACATTATTCAACAAACAGAATTCAATTTCATAAGTTGATATATATTAAGATGAAAACACAAATAATGGGTTATAGACGTTTAAGGACTTAATTTGTACTGTTTTGGTTCAGTGTTGTGTTTTTAGGCCATAAACTAGAGAGTTAGTTAAAAGGCAAGCCAGCTAAGAGGACAATCTTGTCACATTGAACTTTGATTTGCTCTATTTATATTTTTATATCCATTATCTATAGGAAATTTTGTTATATGCCAAAAGTTCACCATCACCACTCACAACTTTTTGCAGAGAAATCCACCTGGTGCAACCGTGCCTGGCTCAAATTTGGAAGCAGGACTGTCACCATCGCTACCAGCCGTTCTTGGTTCAAGTGGGGGTGATTCAAACGGTTTAAAGAAAAAGATAACGGAGGAATGGAATTGTATGGTTTGTGGTGTTAGTGCGTCATCCAAGCGTGGTTTAAGTGGACACTTATCAGGGAAAAAGCACCAGGCTAAAATGCAAGCTTTAAAAGCTTACATCAACAATGATGCTGACTTTGGGTCTGGAGAAATCAAGAATCAATCTTCAAAGATCGAGAATTCGTGCAAATCAGGAGGGACCTTATCTGGCTCAGAACAGGAAGCAGGACTGTCACCATCACCACCATCCGTGCTTGGATTAAGCAGGGTTAGTTCAAACACTTCAAATAAGAAAATGGAGGAATGTAATTGTATTGCTTGTGGTATCAATGCGACATCCAAGTGCATGTTGAGTGATCATTTATCAGGTAAAAAGCATCAGGCTCAAACGGAATCTCCAAAGGCTGACAACGATGGTACTGACACTGGGTTCGGAAAAATCAAGAAACAATCTTCTAAGACCGAGAATTCGTGCAAATCAGGTTCAACCGTATCTGGTTCAAAAGGTGAAGCAGGAGAATCGCCATCACCACCAGCCGTCCTTAGTTCAAGCGGGGTTAGTGCCAAAACTTCAATAAAGAAAACAAAGGTGGAATGGAATTGTGATTTTTGTGGTATCCATGCTCTATTTGTATATTTATATCCGTTATCTATAAGAAATTTTGTTGTATGCTATAAGTTGTTCACCATCACCACTCACCTATCTATTGCAGGGAAAGCCATCTGGTGTGACCGTGCCAGGCTCAAATTGGGAAGCAAGACTGTCACCATCACTACCGGCCGTTCTTGGTTCAAGTGGGGCTGATTCAAACACTTCAAAGATGAAGATAACGGAGGAATGGAATTGTATGGTTTGTGGTGTTAGTGCGACATCCGAGCGCGGTCTAAGTGAACATTTATTAGGGATAAAGCACCAAGCTCAAATGCAAGCTTCAAAAGAATACAACAACAATGATGACGATGTTGGGTCTGGAAAAATCAAGAAACAATTTTCTAAGAGAGAGAATTTGTGCAAATCAAGTGGGACCTTGTCTGGCTCAACACAGGAAGCAGGACTGTCACCATCACCATCAGCCGTGCTTGGATTAAGTGGGGTTATTTCTAACTCTTCAAAAAAGAAAACGGAGGAATGGAATTGTATTGTTTGTGGTATCCATGTGACATCTGAGTGCATGTCGAGTGAACATTTATCAGTAAAAAACCATCAGACTCAAATGGAAGCTTCTGAGGCTGACAATGATGGTACCGACATTGGGTTCGGAAAAATCAAGAAACAATCTTCTAAGACTGAGAATTCGTACAAATCAAGTGCAACTGTGTCTGGTTCAAAAGGAGAAGCAGGAGTATTGCCATCACCACCAGCTTCAAAAAAGATAATAAAGGAGGAATGGAATTGTATTGTTTGTGGTATCCATGCGACATCCGGGCGCATGCTGAGTGAACATTTATTAGGAAAAAAACACCAAGCTCAAATGGAAGCTCAAAAAGGTGACAGCGATGGTGCCAACATTGGGATTGGAAAAATCAAGAAGCAATCTTCTAAGACCGAGAATTCGTGCAAATCAGGTGCAACCGTATCTGGTTCAAAAGGTGAAGCACGAGTGTCGCAATCACCACCAGCCGTCCTTAGTTCAAGTGAGGTTAGTGCAAAAACTTCAAAAAAGAAAATAAAGGTGGAATGGAATTGTAATTTTTGTGGTATCCATGCTCTATCTGTATTTTTATATCCGTTATCTATAGGAAATCGTGTTGTATGCTATAAGTTCATCACCACTCTATTTATTGCAGGGAAAGCCATCTGGTGCATCCGTGCCTGGTTCAAATTGGAAAGCAGGACTGTCACCGTCGCTACCAGCTGTTCTTGGTTCAAGTGGGGGTGATTCAAACGCTTCAAAGAAGATGATAAAAGAGGAATGGGATTGTATGGTTTGTGGTGTTAGTGAAACATCCGAGTGCGGTTTAAGTGAACATTTATCAGGTATAAAGCACCAGGCTCAAATGCAAGCTTCAAATGCTTACAACAACAATGATGCTGACGTTGGGTCTGGCAAAATCATGAATCAATCTTCTAAGACTGAGAATTTGTGCAAATCAGGCGGGACCTTGTTTGTCTCAAAACAGGAAGCAGGACTGTCACTATCACCACCAGCCGTGCTTGGTTCAAGTGGGGTTAGTTTAAACACTTCAAAAAAGAACATAAAGGAGGAATGGAATCGTATAAATTGTGGTATCCATGTGACATCCGAGCACACATTGAGTGAACATTTATCAGGGAAAAAGCATCAGGCTCAAATGGAGGCTTCAAAAGCTTATAACAACAATGATGACTACGTTGGTTTTAAAAAAATCGAGAAACATTCTAACACTGAGAGTTCTTGCAAATCAGGTACAACCTTGTCTGGCTCAAAAAGAGAAGCAGGAGTGTCACCGTTGTCGCCAGCCGTCCTCGGTTCAAGTGGGAGTAATTCAAACACTTCAAAGAAGAAGATAAAGGAGGAATGGAATTGTAGGGTTTATGGTGTTAGTGCGACATCCGAGCGCGGTTTGAGAGAACATAAATCAGGGAAAAAGCACCAGGCCCAAATGGAAGATACAAAATCTTTTAACAACAATAGTGCTGACATTGGGTCTGGAAAAATCAAGGAACAACCTCTTAACACCGAGAATTCGTGCAAATCAGGTGCAACAGTGTCTGGCTCAAAACGGGAAGCAGGACCATCGCCATCGCCACCAGCTGTCTTCCGTTCGAGTGGGGGTAATTCAAACACTATACAAAAGAAGATAAAGGAGTGGAATTGTATGGTTTGTGGTATTAGTGCGACATCCAAGCGCGGTTTGACTGAACATTTATTAGGGAAAAAGCACCAGGCCCAAATGGAAGCTCTAAAATCTTACAACAATAGTGCTGACATCGGGTCTGGAAAAATCAAGAAACAATCTTCTAATACCGAGATTTTGTGCAAATCAGGTGCAATCGTGTCTGGCTCAAAGAGGGAAGCAGGACTGTCACCATCGCTGCTGGCAGACCTTGGTTCAAGTGGGGGTAGTAGTTTAAACACTTCAAAGAAGAAAATTAAGGAGGAATGGAATTGTATATTTTGTGGTATTAGTATGACTTCTAAGCATGATCTGGACAAACATTTATCCGGGAAAAAACACCAGGCTCAAATGGAAGCTTCAAAAGCTTGCGACAACAATGATGGTGACATTGAGTCTGGAAAAGTCAAGGAACCACCTTTTAATATTGATAATTTGTGCAAACCAGCTCCAATTGATTTGAAGAAAGATAAGAAGGTTACAGGTGAAGGCACGAGTAAAAAGTTCAGATTTTGGTGTTCCATGTGTCGGGTCGGAGCTCAAGATGAGCAGGTTATGAGCTCACATAAGAATGGGAAGAAACATATGGCAAACCTTTTGAAGAAGTCTCGTGGGAAAACAAAACAGACTGGCAGGAAACGTACATGATTCGTAAAAGTAATTAAATCCATCAACAGAAGCAGCGATAAAAGACTTAAATCAGGTATGGAAGGGTTTTTTTTTTTGTTTTAAAGTTTTATCGCAATTTCAAGATTTCTTGATATGAAGATTAGAAAGTCCAATATCTCGGTTGTTTTGGCTTGCAGTTTGTTGCTTGGTATGATAGTTGTTTTTATGAAAGATAAGAAAGCAAAACTAATTGAAGGGTTTTGCTGATTTTTGATCTTTTTCAAAATGTGATAGCTCTATTAAATTTTACAAGGCTTTTTTACATTGAAAATTATGGTGACGAATTTCACTCTGAAAACACTTATTTTGAGTGTTTGACACTACAAATATCTTTTCAAAATATGTAAAAATGCAATATGTGATTTTCTTTTCTAATTATAATAACATACAATTACAAAGAAAAAAAATAGTCTTCTAAATAAATATGTAAAAATGTTTTTGTACTATTTATAAAATAACTTTACATGAATTTAATTTTACGTTACATATACATCATGATAAATTTTTGGTTTTTTTTCAAACATATTCAATGAAAAAGCTAATTCTAAATCTGTTTATAGATTTAATACACCTATATAAGTTTATATAATATATCTTTTGTACTCGAGTGGATTGTAACTTTCTCTTAATAAAAAAAGCAAATCTTAAAAACTTGAACCGTAAAATATAATCAGACATGAAAAGCTAAAATTCAAATATTCATATGTGTAAATAGTACAATACGTATGAAAATAATTCGATACACCTTTTATAAAAAGTGCAAAACTAGATTACGTAACTATGTGATTAGTAAATAAATAGATTTACATTAGAAAAACACTTTTATTAATTTGCTAGATATCTTAACTGAAAATTTAATATATATACATAACTCGCAGCGAAGCGCGAGCTTTTTAACCTCGTTAAATAAACTAAAGTACTAAAAAAGAGTTCGAGATAGTTTTCTAGTCGGCACATCAGAGAGTTTAGGCCATACAAGTTCATATACTTGGAGAGTAGATGGGCAAAAATCCTAGACCACAGCCGGTCCGGTCCGGTCCAGACCTAGTCGGTCCCGGGCCGGTCCGGTCCTCGGCGGACCGGTCTTCGCGTAAGACCATTTCGATAAATTTGGTATTCGGGCGGTCCTAGACCACTAAGAGAAAAACAACATTCCGAAGCTACGCTACTAGCTTGGACGGTTAGTACGTCCCTAGCCATACGGGCTAGGATCTTAAATTGACCAACTTTTTCTCTTTCTTGCCACCATTTTAATATATCAAATTGTGCAAACTCTTCGGGGTCTACATAATTAGTGTAATCAGTTTCTTTATATATGGAAAGTTCGTCTAAAGACGATTGAACTCGTGTACGTTTCGATTGAGATATACTATGAAACCAAGACGTTCCAATGCTAAAAGGATTGTTTGGCCGAGTAGCCGATGTTTGTGAAGTCAAAGACCTCGGGGTGGAAGCAACTTCTCCCCGTGGTGCACATTCATTATCATAAATAGTATATAAGTGTTTAAAACAATTTTCAAATTTGATATACTTGTCGTAATCATTTGGAGATTGACCCAATGCTTCCCCGATAGAAGTTAAAGATTCCGTTACACCCTTAAAATTAACAAGAGGGTTTAATGCCGAAGCAATCAAAAAAATTGTTGGAAACTCTTTAAAATATTTTATAAGACTTTCACACATTTCGTTGGTAATCATATCCCACCTTTGATCCAAAGAACCAAAAGCCTTTAATGTTCTCAAAATTTCACAAACACCTATCATAGCGGAGTGAGATGATGGAAAATATGTTTGTGATAGCAACAATGTGGCTTGATACAAAACTCTCAAACCGATGTGTAATTCTTCTAAAATATTCCAATCAGTTTCCGTAAGTACTTCATATAATTGGGGTAGGTGTTCTCGATGATATTCGGTAAGTAAATCCTTATTTTGTATCAAACGCCCTATCATTTTATAAGTCAAGTTCCATCTCACGGGCATATCTAAGAGAGATCTCAAACATCTTATTCTTTTTGTTTTACAAAAATGCTCATATTTTTCGTACGCGATGGGTCTGCTTTTAAAAATTGTCTCATTTAATCGTTTAAATTTCAAAAGACAAGTTTTCAAAGACTCCAAACCTTTTTGGACCGCGAGGTTGAAAATATGACAACAACAACGTACATGCAAAAATTCCCCGTCACATATTGGGTTTAAAACTCGTTTCAATCGTCCCATAGCGTTTGTATTGTTACTTGCATTATCTAGGGTGATTGAAAGTATTTTTTCTTTAATTTCAAAACCGTTAAAAATCCTTAATAAAATATTGTAAATTTATTCACCTCCATGCGGGTGAGGAAAGTTTTCAAAAGCAATAATACGTTTTTGCATAAGCAATGTTTTAGGGTCTATCCAATGTATCGTAACACAAATAAATGAATATTGGGTAGTATGTGGAGCGATCCAAATGTCGGTGGTTATGGAAACTCTACCATCGAATCTAGTAAAGAATTCATTTAAGTCTTGATACATTATTTTCCATTTTGCCATAGCTCTACGTTTAAGAGTTCTTCGACTTACAGAGGAATAATGAGGTTGTAAAGCTCTTTTGATAAAAGTTATGACTCTTGGGCGGGAGAATAAGTCAAATGGTAATGCTTCTTGTATTGTTAACTGCATGCTTAATTCTTGAGCTAAAGCGGCATCGAAACGCCATGTTTGACCATCAACTTGAGTTTGACTCAACCACAGCGGCTTGTCGCGCCAAGCATTTAGTCTAATTTTTTAAAGTTTATATTAGAATAAACTAAGTTCAAGTAATGTAAACTATATTTAACTAAGTTCATGTATTTAATTCAAGTACTAAACTATATTTAACTAAGGTCATGTATTTAATTCAAGTACTAAACTATATTTAACTAAGTTCTTGTATTTAATTCAAGTACTAAACTATATTTAACTAAGTTCATGTATTTAATTCAAGTACTAAACTATATTTAACCAAGTTCAAGTATTTAATTCATGTATTAAACTGTAACATCCTGAAAATAGGCCTAGTTGTGTAGATTTGTACCTCGTGCTTGAGTAGTTATACAATGGTTTTAAGTGATTTAAATTAGTGTGTTTTAAGTTAATAACGCGTGTTATGCGTTAATTAGAGTGGTTATGTAGAAAGTGTCAAACGTGTATAAAAGTGATATGGTGTCAAACGGTTTCGCGTTATGATTCCGTAGATATCCCCGTTAGTTGAAAGGGGATAGCGTGTGTCAAGTTGTAAGTTGGAAAGGGGAACAAAGTACCCGGGTTTAATTTATTAAACCCAAAGTCGGTTCATAATATATCCCTTATCCCTTCATTTGCTACAAACACAATAACATACATACACACATACGTGAGCATAAACCCACACACACGCTTTGAAGATTTGGAAGTAGAAATCAAGGAAGGAATTTGCAACTGAATTCAGAGATTCATCCAAGCCTAGAGCCTGTATTGTGTTGTCTTCTAGCTTGCAAGTAAGTAGTTCTTGTGATAAACCTAGTTCATGAGTCTTGAGTGGAAATAATCCATTTGAGGATGTAAATCATGTTCTTGTGTTAGGTTTTAGTGTTTATTGTGTTTATAAGTGTCTATGGATGCCTAGTAAAGTATATAAGCAATTAAAGTTGACTTCTGAATCGAATTGGTGTAAAAAACGAGTGTTACAGAAGCTGTGTCGAAACAGGGACGAAGGTCTGCTGTTCGTGACCTTCCTACGGGCGTAGGAGATAAGTCCTACGGCCGTAGGAGGCCTGTTGTGTCTTCTGCGGCCGTAGGCAGGGTCTCTGCGGCCGTAGGAGGTGTTTTTGTGTGGTTTACCGTCTACAGACGATGGGACGAGGTCTACGGGCGTAGGTACGTAACCTACGGTCGTAGGTCACCAAAGAATAGCTCCTGCGGGCGTAGGAATAGGTTCCTACGGCCGTAGAGCATGATTCGTTGGAAAGAAGCCCTACGGGCGCAGGGAGCAATCCCTACGGCCGTAGGAATTGTTTGGCATGTGTCCTACGGCCGTAGGACATGTCCTCTGCGGCCGAGGAGACTGTTTTGTGCTGATAGTTTGTTTAACTTGCGTTTCGACCTAGGTGCACTATGTATAAGTGATAACCAAGTGTGTATGCGATGTGTTAGGTATATCTGAGGAACCGGAAGACGCGAGTGGCGTATCTGCTTAGCGAGGGTTGCAGGTGAGTACCGGTTTTCCCATAAGACTTAGTAAGTAGGGCTAACTTTTGTGTGTTGAAACGTGCTATTGTGATAGTGACGTGTGCACGTGCGAGGTAAGTGGTGAAGTGACGTGTTGTGATATAACAAGTGTAATGTGATTATGGTAGTAACGATAGATAAGTGAAGTGATACGAGATAGACCCAAGTAGGGTTATGACTTATGTGACAACTGTATGCTATGTTTAAAGTGTAGTTTGTATTCTGCTCATCAAGTATGAGCAGAAGCTAATGTGATAATGTATATGCGCATGTAATTGGATCCTGATTGGATCAGCTGTGTTATAGTATTAAATTGTGCGTGCTATTGGATCCTTATTGGATCGGTTATGTGTTATTATGTTATGTCCGGACAAATTGGGGAACTGTATTCATAGTTCCTGGAGATTGGTTAAGATCAGTCGCGTAGGCTGGTCCCTGGGGGCCCGATAGGGTCTGGAAGTGGGGGATTAACGGCACCGAGTGTATACGCTTGGTGACGGCTCTGCAGGCCACCGTTCCTTGACGAAGATGAGGTTCTTGGTGTAAGCCAGAACTGGTTATGTAATGGGGTTCTCGGTGAAAGTCGGAACTGGTTATGAAATGGGGTTATCGGTGTAAACCGGAACTGGTAAACGTGATGGTGGGCTGCTCTTCGCTCCCCCACCGATGCGGTTGGTTGTGACTGATTCCCCAGCTTGGATCGTTGAGCCAGGCTAGCTACCTCGCAAGATATGATCCTGCTGACATGTCGGCACACCGCTATGTGATAACTTAGCTCTGTGTGCCGTATTGTGATATGATAGCATGCTTATTGATGATTATGTGTAAATTGGTGCTCACTAGTTAGTTGTAGCTAACGGTGCAAGATTTTCCCTTTTTCGCAGGTTAGTGGCTGATGGCCTGGCGAGCTTGGGTTACTTGTGGGTAATTGTAGTATTTATATTTGTGGAACACTAATTGTTAATTGTTTGCATGTGATCCGATGGTCGGTTGTTAGTTGTGGTAACACCTGTTATTTGAAATGTTAAATAATCGGATAACGATATGATATTCTTATAAATGGCGATTTCATCCGCTGCAAGCTTTTGATAAATAAGTTTAAAAAGTTTAAATTGGTACTAATTTTAAGCTCGTGAAACACGGTGTTACATAAACTATAGCTATTGATTCTAAAGTAATACGTTTGACTACCAAGCAAAGAGTGGTCAGGCAGGTCAGTCGGGGGGCAGGATCCTTTCTGTTTGAAACCTTTCGGAAAATCCAACAACCACAAACCGATCGTGACTATTCTAGACACCACTCTCCGGGTTATATCTACTAGTATTACAATTAGAATGAATAACTAAGTTATGAATAACTATAATTACATACCCTAACCATAAATATAAAAAACCTAGTTTTGCATAAACTAAACATAAATATAAAAAAACTAGTATTGCATAAACTAAACATAAATATAAAAAAACTAGTATTAAATAAACTAAACTTAAATATAAAAAAACTAGTATTAAATAAACTAAACTTAAATATATAAAAACTAGTATTAAATAAACTAAACTTAAATATAAAAAAATAGTATTAAATAAACTAAACTTAAATATATAAAAACTAGTATTAAATAAACTAAACTTAAATATAAAAAAGAATACTTACTAAATGCCGAGCGAGAGAAGAATTAGAGCAGGATAAGATTCCTCTACAATGCGTACACTTCGCATATTTTTTGTTATTTTGTTTGAGTTGTACAAAATCCTTCCAAATTTCCGCAACTCGATTTGTTTTTGGAACTTCTTCGTACGGGAGATTTATATTGAAATCACTTCGACCCGCGTTCAAATTGCTAGATCCTTCACTCGCCATTTTTTATAATCTTGAAGCAAATCAAAATATTATATAGAACACTTGTATTATATAGAACACTTGAAGCAAATCCTTGAAATATAAACTTGAATTCTTGAAAAATAAAACTTGAAATATCAAGAATGAGAGAATGTGAGAAAGAGAGGTGCAAGAAATAAGTCTTCAAATGGGGGTATTTATAGGGGAAAAATGAAATTTTTTTTTTTTGAAAAAATAGCCGTTGGGACCGGTTTGGACCGGTTTAGAGCCGTTAAGTTCAAAAATCAAACCGTTGAGCCTTGGACCGGTTTTGACGGAGTTTGGACGGGACCGGTTCGGACCGGTTCATGGACCGTTTTGGACCGGTTGGCGTTTTGGACCGGTTCGGGCCGTGGCTCTCACTTGTGGTCTTGGACCGACTCGACTCGAATGGTTTTGGCTGGACCGGTTCGGTCGGTCCTAAAAGCCCATGTCTCTTTGAGCCTTTGAGGTAGGGATATCATTATACTAATGGATCCGATATGGATTGGAATATTGGATGATGCTATATTCTTATCTTTATCCATTTTAATTTGTTATTGTTCATATTCAAATCTTTTTATAAATTTCATCTGTAATATCCATATCCTATCCAATAGATTAAACGGATAAATGGAAATTTTTTCTTAAAGAAATTACTTGAGTTCAATATATACTCTAGATTTTTGTTGGTATAAATACACAGTTTTTTCTAAAAAGGAAATATATGAATCAAAAGATAACTTAATTTAACTACAGTCAAAGTATAAAACAAAGTCTCTTCCACTTTGACACACTTCTACATACGTAATATGTTTAACTGTATAAGAATATTGTAGAATAAAGTGTAAATTTAACCTATATATATTTAATATTACATTTATTTATTAATTTAATAAATATATAGATTTATACTTAATTATATAAAATTATACTTTACAATAGGTTTAATTTTGGATATAATGGATTTATAGTGAAAAATTGCCATCCATATCTATCTTACTAAACATCCATATCCATGAATCCCCCAATTAAGATGAATTGGATAAGGTGGATGATAACTGGGTCAGGTGACGAATTACATCTTTACTTTGAGGTTGTTTGTTTTAATATATTTAGAGCTAATTTTAATAAGCTAATTTTTTCGACTCACAAATTTATTATGACTTACGATAAGAAAAGAAAAAAAATGTGCTTACAAGAAATATGTTCGAAAAACAAGCTCTTGATATCCTAAAACAAATACCCCCTTCGAATCGACCTATATACGAGGAGAGTAAGAGAGAGCCGAGAGGCTTCAATCAAGGTTAGTGAAAGAAACTCAAGTCTAATTAAAAAAAAAAGACGTTGAAAGTTTTTCCATAATTGAAAATAGGCATTGATAGTATTCCCTAAATATTCAATACACTCGCATCTTTAATTGAAAATAGGCATTGATAGTATTGAATATTTAGTGTTACCTTAATTGAAAATAGGCATTAATAGTATATGCATATAATTCTATTGTTGCCTCTTTATCAACCCTAAATTAATTCCCTTTAGTCTAAATCCATCAAACTTTCCACCAAAAACGTTCTATTAGAAACAGGAATGAACCTGCCCGAAATCCAATAGTAAACCTCATCCCATACCTTTTTCTAAGCCTACAAAACGGTTCCATAACAGATTGAATATTAATAGGTCATAAAACTTCATATAAAAACAGTCTAAATAAGTTTGGTCAAAAGGGATAGTTATAAGAACACAAATGTAGGAGACATAGTCAAGAATACACATTTTTGTGTTTTTTAAGTTGATTATGAGCTTTTTTTAGTAGCACAACTGTAGGAGACATGGTTAAGAAACACGCAAAAACTCAAATATAAAAACATCTTTGTTTTCTAGTTTGTTAATTGATTATGGGTTTTTTAGATTGTTTAGTTTGACCGTTTAGCTTGATTCTAGAAAAACACGTGTTGCACAGTAGATTTTGAACATTTGAAGTGTTGCACTAATGTCTAAAAGTATTAAACTACAATTTTGGAAGAAGAAGAAAAAAAAAACATCGCAGACGGAAATTTGACCGGTTCAACTCTTTGGCTATTTCGGCTTTTCAACAACTTATCCACATCTAACATGCGAAAGAAGTCAAACAGAAAACTTTAACATCATAAACATAAATATAAGTTAGCATAAAGAAAGATATAGCCATGAGGCATTTGCAACTTGCAGGCTTTTTGGAGTCTATTCTTGCAGGCATTTACAACTTGCAAATGTGTTGTGTACTGTAATTTTGTTATGTTTGGTATTGAAAGATGTAGATGAAATGACATATGTAGCAATCTAAATGAATAGAAGTTACATACTGAAAACATTCCAAGTCTACAATATAACATCACTCAATTGTATACAAATTCATCAAACTTTGAATTCAACATCAGGAATAATCCATATAATAGGCAGACAGGCAACAACATTTTGCAGAACCTCCCTTTTTTAAGAATTGTTTTTTTATATTTTTGAAAAAAGGAAATGACAGTTTCACCTTCCTTACTTAAGTGGTTTATTTTGTCCTCTCTATCTCTAAAACTCTACTCTTATAATCCTGGGAGGTGACTAAGAATTCTTTTGTTACATATTTGATTTCACTTTCATTAATCCCAAGTAAAAAACTATTATTGTATATAAAAAAGGATTTAAAATGAACATAGATAGATTATTTTTCATTATAAAAATATGGGTAATTCTATTGAACCATTTAATAGTTTGGATTTTAAAAGCGGTAATTGAGTGATTTGACATGCATGTTATGTGAGAAAATAAGGGTCAAATAGTAACATTTTAAAAATGGGTGTTACTATTTGGCCATCCTTCCCAAATTCACTGTCACATCAGCCTCCACATCATCCCTAACTCTAACCCTCTCTAACTCTCAAACACCCATATCCAACACATACTTACCCTCTTAATATTTATATATGTGAGAGAGAGAGAAGAAGAGGGAAAAAGAAAAGAAAAAAAGAAGAGAGAGAGAGAGCCGCCGCTGGTCTGCAAAGCCGTGAAGCTCTCGAACCCGTCCCAACCAGTGCTGCAGCGATGGTGTGCTGACGCTGGTCCAACCAACACGTCCCAACCCATCCTTCCGATACGCATATTCTTCTATATACAACACATTTCAGATCACTCAATTACAACTTTCAATTCATATCATATACTTATATATCATATCATAACGATTTTAACATAAAGTTTTAAATTTGTTATGATTTAAACCTTAAAGTTTTCTCTAAATAGTTTAAACTTTAAAGTTTTGTTATTAACCGATTAATCTTTCAACTTTTTTATGGTTTTTGATATTACCCTCTCTGTTTGATTATACATATCAGTTTTATTAAAAACTTAACAAAACATATAGGGTTAAACCATTTTCTAACAAAAATTTAAGGGTTAAATCGTTTTAAAAAACTTTAAGGTTCAAACAAAAAAAAACGTGTAACTTTGAGGATTTAATCATATAAAATTTAAATTTTATGATCAAACTGTTTAAAACTTAACTTGAATGAATAAATCAAAATTAAACTAAAACTTTAATAGTTAATGATTATCACCCTGATTATGAAATATATCATACTTCTTAAATCATTCCTGTCAACACATATTCCTTTCTCTTGTTTATGAAAGTTATTGTAATAAAAGACGCATTATAAAAAGATTGAGTATGGTTGTACGAAGTCATTAGTTTGTAATAATCAAATAATTATATAGTTGAAATCTTATTAGTCTACTAGTTTAAATTCCCGTATAAATACACGAGTAATTATAAAAGTATTTTTTTATTCGCTTATTTAATATATAATTATTTTGTATTAACGAAAGAATAGCAATGATGATAACTTTAAGAACAATCTAAAAGTTAATTAAGATAAAGTTTGTATTATAAATAATAATAATAGATAATGATAAGGAACTTGTTTATTCCTAAATTAATGTAGTGCATAATTAGTATATACGTTTGATTTAATTTTATTAAGGTATACTTTTTTATTTAAATTAATTTAAATTAACGTAAATATATTGTTTAAATTAATATATTTACGTTATTTCATATTTTAAATAATATTTTCACTAACTATTTAATTTCTTATTAGAATTAAGTTTTAAAAATTGAGTTTTTAATTATGATTATTTAAAGTCAAATT
The DNA here is from genome assembly GCA_947179395.2 of Pulicaria dysenterica. Lineage (NCBI taxonomy): Eukaryota > Viridiplantae > Streptophyta > Magnoliopsida > Asterales > Asteraceae > Pulicaria > Pulicaria dysenterica. The sequence continues at coordinate 72,024,530 of OX359294.1, read as the reverse complement.
AAATTTTAGTTTTGATCAAATAAATGGTTAGGATTTAATTATAATTTAACAGATTGTCAAATTCTCCTAATTAGATTGATAAAGGTTAGTCTTTTATTTTAAGTTAATTTATTAAATATTAATTAAATATTTATTTTAAAAGTCTATTAACTAATTAAATAGTTTATGATAATTAATTAATTATTTAAATTTGAGAGACTGGTTTTGTATGGTTAAAAGTAGGGGGTGGCAATCGTGTCGTGTTCGGGTTGGCGGGTCGGTGGGTCGTGACCCGAACACGACCAGTATAATTATTCGTGTCAAGATGCGTGACACGACCCGTATAAGTAGAAACCCGACACGGTGTAACCCGTTTAAATATACGGGTTGGCGGGTTCGTGGGTCATAAACGGGTTGACGGGTCATAAACGGGTTGGCGGGTCATTAATTGGTTGGCGAGTTAGTGGGTCTAGTTTTATTAATTTTGTCCCTTGTTTATCAAAATACAAAATTCAAATGCAAATCATTAAATAAAGTTCAACCTTACCTAAATAGTTTAATCCAAATACAAAAATTTGATGATTTTAAGAACATTTAAACTACAAGTGATGAGGTCAACTTTTAGTAGTTTTCAAAACCGCGAATGAACAAAAGGATACAATAAAATTAAAACGGCGAATGAACAAAAGGAGACAATAGAATTGTTTCTTATTATGTTTAGGATGACTAAGGAGTAAGATAAAAGCCCAAAAAACAAATAGGAAATATGAAATATATAATGTTAAATAGAAAATAAAAAATATCAAAAATATATATACGGGTTGACGGGTCGACCCGCGAACCCGCAAGCCAACCCGAACACGACCCGTTTATTTATACGGGTTGGCGGGTCAACCCGAAAATGACCCGAACCCGTTTATGCTCAACTCAAACCTGTTTATTTGCGTGTCGGGATCGTGTCGTGTTTCGTGTCGTGTCGATAATTGCCACCCCTAGTTAAAAGTTATTAAGATAAGTTTAATCTTAATAAACTTGAGCCATAATGGGTTTATAAATAAAAAACAGATCTAGGTTGAACTATAACTGCACAAAAAACCTAAACTCTCCCTCTCTCTTGTTTTCGAGTCCATGGCCGAAAACCACAAAACCAAATCGTTTTTGTGGTCCGTCGATCATACACACACGCATATATACTTCTTGATGAATACTTGTCCGGTCTAGCAGCGGTAGCGGTGTAAATCTCGTTAGCTGTCCAGGTAATCTTTGAAGTTAAAACGCATAAAGGTATTGCTTTTTATCTTTTCTGTTTGTTTTCTAGTTAAATAAATTGGATTAATAGTGGAGTTTTCACAATAAATTAATGATTTTACTCTGCTATGCATGTTAATTTGTTGTATTAAAACCCTTAAAACCTAACAATACCCCCTATGGTCTTGAACTGTTAATCTTCAAGATTAACGGGACCAGTTTTCGAGGTTCTCGCAATTGGTTCTTAAATGAACCATCTCCTAGACGCACACATATATAGTGAAAAGTTTAAACGGGTACTGTTTTTTGTATAACAACAACGCAGACCCATCTTAACCATTGATCAAAATTAATCAATAGCTACATATTTTTGGTGGCTCTATAATGCGGTTTATTTAAAAAAAATCAACGCTTATTTTGTAACTCATCCACCTGAACACAAAACCTGAATTTGTATAAGGACTATAATGTAATACACTAATGCTATATGTTATTGGTTTTTAGATAACAATATATTAATATAAATTAATTTAAAGCTAGTTTTTTAAAAATTTTAGTGTTATTTAATAATTAAAATAAATAATTAAATATATACGAAAGTTTATAAGATTTATAAGATTATACTATAGTTTTAATTTTTTCAAAAATATATATGTAAAAGACGAAATTAGCCCTTGACTTTAAAATAAAGTAATTCAAAACATCTTCCCTAAGTTTCTGACCTCCTCCTACTCTCCTTGGAGCGCCTTTTCGTTTCGATCAGATCACTCGCCTTTCGCTTCATAACTCAAAATCATCAGCTTCTACTCTTTCCATTGATACAACAATGGAGTTCAGGTTTCCAGGATTTGATGTGCAAAGGCATTACACTCCGGGTTCTTCGTCGAACTACACATATATCCCCGGCGGCCATGCTACAAACGGTACGTGATCACCGATCGTCTTGATCACTCTGCTTAAGTATTCAAGTATTTGATTACATTTACAATCAGAGATGATTATTTGGTTTGGTGGTGGTTTTTCATGTGAATTTTGTTTGGCGTTGTTTATATTATGTATACCTAATTAAGTCTGATCTGTTGACTTTACAGTCGTCGGAGGAACTTTCATCGGCGATCAGCTGATAGAGATTCACCGTGAAATAGTCAAGGATCAGATACGGGAAGAGATAATAGCGGCGGAAATAGAACGTCATATTGCTTTGGAAGCGGAAGTGCGCCGCATAGACCATGAGATGATGGCGCTACAGAGCGGCGGTGGATTTCCTTCATCGGTTAAGCTAGAGACGCTGCTGCGTACCCATTATCAGCACCACCTCTTTAATCAGCAGATGCTGCATGGTGAATGGTTTACGCCGGATGATACAAAACGAGCAACGGGCTGTGAAATTGGTGGAATTGACGCGGTCTCTCTCCGGGGGCGGCCTCCATCGCCCAAATTCACAGAGACCACCACTTATAAACCAAATGACGGCAATACGGGAATCATCGGTTTGGTCAGTATTAATCATCCTTCTTATCAACATATTCTGATTTTGTAATGCGAGATTATAATGGTAGATTGTCGAAAACGCCTCATTTGTCCAACATTAACCCCTGTAGAAAATACCAATTTATCTGATTTTTTTAAGTAATTGTGCCTTTTCTGTGGAGGCCTTGTATTCAAGATTGTCAAGTTGTTAACTGCATTTCTTCCGCAAATCAGGTTATCAGGTTGGAGAGGCCCAACTACCTGAATTACTTTTGTTTCTTTCTGTTTTGTTTATGTTATTGATTCATATCGTTGCGTGATTTTGTATCGAGAATTGAATTCCATTACTAATCTCTTCTGGATTAGGTTTCTTTGGTTAATGTAGATAATGTTGCTGTTTCTCTGGCTCGAATGGTTAACACTTGTTAAAAATAAGATAATCTAAAAGCTTGAATTTGAAACTTTCCTAATATATTCAAGATGTTCTAAATTCCATGGGTGTTTGTTTTCTAGGAAGTGTTTTCTTCTTCTACTATCATAACAATGTAATCATATGTGTGTGTAGGTTACTATTTTTTTATTATTATATTAGTTTAATTTTATACTTAATCAGTTAATCTTGTCTAGATAATCGTTGTCAACTAAAATAGGTGATGGAATAGTACAAACCATATAGTTTGCTAGGTGAAGAGATGTGAAACAATATTCAATGAACGAAATTCAATTTCATAAGTTGATATATTAACTCTAAAACACAAAAAATGGGTTATTGACATTTAAGGACTTAATTTAACCGTTTTGGTTCAGTATTTTCCGGTGTTTTTGGGCCTTAAACTTGAGAGTTAGTTAGTGAAAAGGTAAGCCAGCTAAGAGGACAATCTTGTCACATTGAACTTTGATTTGCTCTATTTGTATTTTTATATCCGTTATCTATAGGTAATTTTGCTGTATGCCAAATGTTCACCATCACCACTCACTATCTTTTGCAGGGAAATCCACCTGGTGCAACCGTGCCTGGCTCAAATTGGGAAGCAGGACTGTCACCGTCGCTACCAGCTGTTCTTGGTTCAAGTGGCGGTGATTTAGACGCTTCAAAGAAGAAGATAACGGAGGAATGGAATTGTATGGTTTGTGGTGTTAGTGCAACATCCGAGCGTGGTTTAAGTGGACATATATCAGGGAAAAAGCACCAGACTAAAATGCAAGCTTTAAAAGCTTACAACAACAATGATGCTGACGTTGGGTCTGGAGAAATCAAGAATCAATCTTCTAATATCGAGAATTTGTGCAAATCAGGGGGGACATTGTCTGGCTCAGAACAGGAAGAAGGACTGTCACCATCACCACCAGCCGTGCTTGGATTAAGTGGGTTTAGTATCAATGCGACATCCGAGTGCATGTTGAGTGAACCTTTATCAGGAAAAAAGCATCAGGCTCAAATGGAAGCTCCAAAGGCTGACAGCGATGGTACTGACACTGGGTTCGGAAAAATCAAGAAACAAGCTTCTAAGACCGAGAATTCGTGCAAATCAGCTGCAACCGTGTCTGGTTCAAAAGGGGAAGCAGGAGTATCGCCATCACCAACGGCTTCAAAAAAGAAAATAGAGGAATGGAATTGTAATGTTTGTGGTATCCATGCGACAACCGGGCGCATGTTGAGTGACCATTTATTAGGAAAAAAACACCTGGCTCGAATGGAAGCTCTAAAAGCTGACAGCGATGGCGCCGACATTGGGATTAGAAAAATGAAGAAACAATCTTTTAAGACCGAGAATTCGTGCAAATCAGGTGCAACTGTATCTGGTTCAAAAGTTGAAGCAGGAGAGACGCCATCACCACCAGCCGTCCTTAGTTCAAGTGAGGTTAGTGCAAAAACTTCAAAAAAGAAAATAAAGGTGGAATGGAATTGTGATTTTTGTGGTATCCATGTTCTATTTGTATTTTTATATCCATTATTTACTGTTGAGGCATTGCCTCTTCACTGTGAGATTTGGTCTCCATTACCGATGTCAGCCAATCGTGGGCAGCTTGCGTGTGTCAGAGGTTTCAGACATGGCACACCCGTCGCATCCATTGGCGTTATGACACGTGGCCTGGTTGTGTCAGGCCTGATATTGTTTTGGCGGTGTTATTTCTTGAGAAGTCAGGCCTGTGTTGGCCATGTAGCAAGGAACTAAGCCTGGCCTGCAATTGCCTCTGACGAGGATATCGTTGTCCTGCAACCAGTTGCCCTGAACTAGGCAAGGCCTGGCTTGGATTTGGATGTTGAAAAGGCGTTATTGACAAGCCCTTTGGCATTTGTTGGGCCTGGACGTGGGTACGTCATCAAGTCCCCTAGTCTAGTCTGTTATGACTAGTCATAGCAGGCTAGACTCGAGATCGGATTAAGGATTTTGCTGTTACTGTTTGCTAGCTGTCCTACAGGGTCTAGAGTTACGGACAACTGTTAAGACGCGTAGCTATGGCGCGTGGTCTGGTATACGGCGATTTTGATGGTTTGTAATGGCTAGTCATGTCACACACTACTCAAGGCGCGTGATCTGACATACGGCGGTTTTGATGGTTGTGACGTCATGATTGACAGTGACCCGAAACGACATGTAATGTCGGTTTTTGCGACTTTCGAATTTCCCGCCCATTAATGCGGTTAGGGTTACCCGACTCTCTGGTGACCCGGGTCAGGTCGACCTGTTACCTATAAATGGCTTTGTTGGGTTTTCTTGATTCTTACGCATTCAAAAACTCAGACCACTGTTCATCTTCTTCTTCCCAGAGTTTTCTACCAGATTCCGAAGCTTTCTCACTAAGGTACCCTTCTAAACCTTTCTTTTCTTCTTTCTGTTTATTTAAGATGAGCAACGTGGGGTATCCCGTTCTTGAAGTCGCTCCGGATGTGACTCCGAAAAGGTTCGCTACCTTTATGCGCGATTATCCATGGTTAGCGAAATTCCATCTCTCTATTCCTGAGTCTGATGACAGGGCTAACGCACCCCCGCAAGGTCGCATCGCGTTCTACATGGCGTATGCGAAGGAAGGGAACTTGCGGATTCCTTTTAGCCGGTTTTTTCTCAAATCTCTCCGCCATTACGGTATTGGTTTTTCTCAATTGCATCCCCTTGGGTTAGCGAGACTTACCGCTTTCGAGGTTGCGAGTCTCAGTGTGAACTGTAGAGCCAGTCCTACTATCTTTCGTTCTTTCTTTAGCCTTTCCTGCGCTGGTTCGTGGTATACATTTGAGAAGAGGAAGCAACAGGCTAAGAGGTTCGTCCTTAAAAGCAAGGATAAGGGGCTAAAGGACTGAAAGAAGCACTGGGTGTGGATCGACGTCACTACTGATGTCTTTCCTGAGGGCTTTGAAAGCCTACTTGTCTGGAGAGGGGGGGGGGGGTGAGGTGTCCTCCAGGGTTAACAAGGAGCCGGTCTTGTCTGGGAATAGGAAAATGGTCTTTGATCGCCTGGCAGGGCTTACTCTGAATCTGCGTCCTTTCCAGGAGGGCTTCCTGGTGATGCTTGGCCTGAGCCAGCACTGGCCTAAAATTTGTTCCAAACAGTCTATCAAAGTGATCAAGTTAAATGTGCCTTCTGTGAAAAAGGAGTTTAGAAGGAGTCCGTGGTTTTTGTTCATGATATAAGAACATTCTTGCATTAAGAACTCGTAAGGGTGTTCAAGATTGCAAGATGTTGACCGAATTTCTTCGGCAAACTCAATTAATAATCTTTGGTGGATTAGGTTATTGATTGCTATCGTTGTGTAGAATTTGTGTTCTCTCGTGGATTAGGTTTCTATGGTTAATGTAGATGATCTTGCTGCTTCTAAAATGGTAGTATTGATTATCTGATCAAATGGAATTATTAATCGAATGGATTTCAATATCATAAGTTATTAAGTTGATAATTTACTTATAAACACTGGTTATCGACGTTTAAGGAATCAAAATGTGACCTTTATTAGTTCACAATCTTGTCACATTGAGTTAACTCTGATTTGCTTTATTCCTATATCTGTTATCTATAGGAAATTTTGTTGTATGCTGTAAGTTGTTCACCATCACCATTCATTATCTATTGCAGGGAAAGCCATCTGGTGCGACCGTGTCTGGCTCAAAACGCAAAGCTACTCTGTCACCATCGCCACCTGCCATCCTTGGTTCAAGTAATTCAAACACTTCAAAGAAGAAAATAAAGGAGGAATGGAATTGTATAGTTTGTGGTATTAGTATGACTTCTAAGCATGATCTGGATAAACATTTATCCGGGAAAAAACACCAGGCTCAAATGGAAGCTCCAAAAGCTTGCGACAACAATGATGGTGACATTGAGTCTGGAAAAGTCAAGGAACCACCTTCTAATATTGATAATTTGTGCAAACCAGCTACAATTGATTTGAAGAAAGATAGGAAGGTTACAGCCACAGGTGAAGGCACGAGTAAAAAGTTCAGATTTTGGTGTTCCATGTGTCGGGTCGGAGCTCAAGATGAGAAGGTTATGAGCTCACATAAGAATGGGAAAAAACATATGACAAACCTTTTGAAAAAGTCTCGTGGGAAAACAAAACCGACTGGCAGGAAGCGTATATGATTCGTGTTGGGCATTCGAATGTGACTTGAAGTAATTAAAGAAATACATCCATCAACAGAAGCAGCGATAAAAGACTTAAATCTGGTATGGAATGGTCTTTTTGTCTTAAAATTTTATCGCAATTTCAAGATTTCTTGATATGAAGATTAGAAAGTCCAATATCGGTTGTTTTGGATTGCAGTTTGTTGCTTGGTATGATAGTTGTTTTTATGAAAGATAAGAAAGCAAAACTATCTAAATGTCTCGGGTTTTGCTGATTTTTGAAAATTTTCAAAACTTGATAGCTCTAATAAATAAACTAAGTACTAAAAAGAACAAGAAGCCCACATGCTCTATGAGCTCAATATGTACATTAATTAAAAAAGGCTCAACCGAGAAGAGTTTGTTAGTCGGCCCATCAGAGAGTTAAGGCCATACAAGTTCACTTCACATACTTTAACGGAGGAATGTAAATGGATCGGATATAGATTGGGTGAATATATCTATATCCATTTTAATATTTTCATTGTTTATATTTATATTTATTTAAAATAAATTTCATTTGTCCATATTCATATCTAATATTATATGGATAAATGGATAACTACTGGATTTTAAAAGATGTTTTAAAGCAATTACTTAGAGTTTAATTCATTTGGGACCCTGCAGAACCACTCTTATTCCTATTCAAAGCTCAGCCCTTTGTTATATATAAAATATAGATCTTTGTTGGTATAAATACATAAATAAAGCTCAGCCCTTTGTTATATATAATATAGATGTTTGTTGGTATAAATACATAAATCAAGGTATAAAACAAAGTCAAGGATATAGAGAGAACACCCCTTATTTGAAGAATGGTGAAAACAATTCTACACCAACCATTAAAAAGGACACAATAGAAATTTTGAATGTTCTCTCCCTCTCTCACATGTCTTATAAAACCTTTCCATAGATATCATATTTTTATACCATTGATTTTAAAATATATATCTTTTGCGTATGTAATTATTAGATCAAAATTTTTTTACCATTAGATTCATATTTAAATTCTCTTTAATTTTGATATCACTTTTGATATATTTCGGTATACGTGAACTAGATGCAATCATTAGATATAGACACAACATTTTAGATGTAATTAGCCCCAAAAAGTATGTGTTGTAATGAGAATCATAAAAAAAAACTTGATAAAAGTAGAATACTTTGATGCAACACATATATAACTTGAATCAATAAACAAATGCAAACAAAATCAGATGCAAGATGTAATATGTAGATGGAGATCGATCGATAAACATATGTAACTCGACGTTAAAAAGATATCGTCAATATAAACAAACGTAATATAACTAAAAATATATGCATTTCACCATTCCAAACCACATCAACGAATTAAAGACTTGCATTTTAAAAAACATTGATGAGAACTACACAATCAAGCTTCCAAAACATATACTCTACCTCATTTCAAAACTGATATTCAAAGTAATTTGTATATATCATAGTAATATTAAAAAACTATAGAATTCATATACTTTCATCTTAATTTGTTTTAATTTATTCAAACGACTAATGCGTAGTAGGAGTAGTTGGACTTCTTTAAAAATCTAAAATTAAAACAAGATAAAAATGGGATGGAGAGAGAATTTTTTATTATGACTAAAATACCCTATGTTTTTTTATATTCTATTTAAGGAAAATAAGAAATATATGAATTAAATGCAACCATAGATTAGAAAGATTTAGTGGCTAAGAAGTGTTCTCACGGTTCTTCAAATAAGAGGTGTTCTCATTTGATCATATATATATATATATATATATATATATATATATATATATATATAGGGGAGAGTTCATGCGAGAACCGCGAGAACCAATCTCGGCCGTTCCTTGGATATGGGAAGTTTCATGGATGGTGAGCGTGGAGGGATGGAGTGTGGCAGTGTGCATGTGAGGAATTAATGGGTGGACAATGACATTGAAAGATGAGGAATTGGACGGCTCAGATTGGTTCTCGCGGTTTTCGCACTAAGAATGGTTCTCGCATGAACTTTTTCCTATATATATATATAATTATATATATAATATAAAATATATATAATATATATATATAGATCCATATAATAGGTTTAATTTTGGATTTAATGGATCTATATATATATATATAAAATACATGCAAATTTTTCAAAAATAATCATTAAATCAATCTTAATTAACCAATAGGAACCCTCAATTGCAAAATTATTCCATTATCAAAAACAATTTTGGCAAGATTCCAATCGATCAATTCAATTTTAAATCAATTGCGAGGGGGCTTTATGAAAATTGTGAGGGGGATTTAAGAAACATGGGGAGGGAATTTTAAGAAAATATGAGGGGGTTTTATAAAAATTGTATATTAATGTAATTAATTATGGGTTGTTTATAAATTATGTTTAGTAACTTGTGATATATTTTATTTAGAGAAAAATAAATTATATATTTACGACCGTCTCATTTTTATCTACGTTTCGGTGTAAATTTTATTGTAAAATGACACTTTTTTAAAATTAATATATTCTTAATTTTTTGTTATCCATTAATAGTAGCGGATTTAGTTATGTGAACTTGGATTTCCATTTTCTCTATATATGAAAAACTATTAGTTGTTCTTTATATTTGATAGTCTATACTGACTATCATTTTATTAGTTTATAATGACTATCATTTTATTCTTTCTCAATAATGAGGTTAACCAAGTAAAATGATTGTTTATTAAAATATTGTTGTTTTTGCTTGATTTAAGAATTTGTGTCTTGAGTATATTCGCTTCTTTTTCTTATTTTTAGATTGTCTATTGACTGATCCGTGAGATATTATGATCTGAGCATGCTTAAGCTTCTTATGTGTTTTGTTGTTTTATATATATTTTAAACAATTTGTATGTCTACTTTTTATTTTTTTATGCATTAGTCTTTAATAGTTTGGTTGTTATCTACATACTTTAAACGTGTTTTATATTCAATTATGTTATTTTTCGAGTTACTTGTGTATAAAGTACTTCAAAAAAATTAATTTGGTTTCTTATGTACGTATTTGGAATTTTTTGTATATGTACGGTAATTAAGTATTTTTTTATTTTTTATAATGCATTTTAAGTTTACTTCTCTAATATACTAATACGCGTGAATGCACGAGTCTATAAACTATCAAAGTGTTTAACAAAGAGATCTGGTAGCATCCTCTCTTATGATGATGAAAAATTATATGAGGCAGTTTTCAGTTCAGAATATTATCTGATTGACTTCAACATATGAATTTACTGAAAATGGCATTAGTTATTACATGTTCTTTCAAATTAGATTATTGTTGTTTTGGGTTTAGTAAATTATATTTTGATTTTTAAACTGCCATATATCTTTTAGAGAGTTAAAAGTTTTGATTTGTGATAACAGTGTTAATGTAATGTTACTAACAAAACAACAAACTTAGTCTACAAAGAATTGCTTCAAAAAATTTAGTCATTTTATTGTTAAAAATTCTAACATATGTAGTTTTTGGTGAAATTTTATTTATTGTATTATTTTTATTTAAAAAAATTTAATATCTCAAATACACTTCCGAAATACCCGTACGTGTACGGGTCAATAAACTAGTTTATAATGAAAATTGTCATCCATATCTATTTTACTAAACATCAATATCCAATAATTCCCATTTAAGATGAATCGGATAAGGTGGGATGATAATTGGGCTGGTTGACGAGTGACATCTTTACTTTGAGGTTTTTGTTTTTGTTTATTTATGGCTAATTTAAGTAAGCTAATTTTTCCATTTTCGACTCAGCTTGAATTGGCAAGATGCTTTCAAATCTGCAACTTTAATGGACAAGAGCAGAGGCCAGATGCTTACTTCAATCGACAGTCGACTTCAACATAGAAATTGAAATTAAAAAATACAAGTTACGCAATAGTACTAATGATTGATCTTTTAATTTGGATTCTCAGTCATGCTATAGAAAAACAAACGATGACTAAAGTTACCGATGAAACTATAATTTATCGTTTACAAAATAGAAGACAATTGTAGAAAGTGATTTGTTTTGTTTATGATTTGAAATATAATGGGTGTGGTAGTGGCGGATTTTTGGGCGAGGTCAGCTCATGAATGTAGTTCTTTTTTGATCGTTTGGAGGTCAAAGCCGATGATTAGTTCAACCCAGAATTATGTAGATTTTGAAGTGCTGCGCTAAAAGTATTAAACTACAATTTTGGAAGAAGAAGAAGACGAAGAAAAAAACATCGCAGACGGAAATTTGACCGCTTCCACACCCAGCACCAAGGAAAGTCCGCCATTGATCAAGAACTTCTTCAACTCTTTGGCTATTTCGGCTTTTCAGCAGGTTATCCACATCGAACACAGAAAAACTTTTACATCATAAACATAAATATAAGTTAACATAAAGAAAGATGCAGATGAAATGTTAAACATATGTAGCAATCTAAAAACTTGCAATGAATACAAGTTACATACCCAAAACATTCCAAAGTGTACAATATATAACAAACACTCACAAATTCATCAAGAATAATCCATATAATAGGGAGACAGGCAACAACATTTTGCAGAACCTCCCATTTTTTTTAAGAATTGCTTTTTACCCTTTTAAAAAAGGAAATGACAGTTTCACCTTTCTTACCTAAGTGGTTTATATTGTCATCTCTTTCTATCTCTAAAACTCTACATGTAAAATCCTGGGAGATGGCTAAGATTTCTTTTGTTACATATTTGATTTCACTTTCTTTAATCCTAAGTATCAAATTATTATTGTATATATAAAAGGATTTAACAGTAGCATTCTAAAAATGGGTTCTACTATTTGCTTCCCTCCTCTCACATACAAGTTATGTCAAATCACTTAATTATAACTTTCAATCTATATCATGCACTTACATATCTTATATTAAAAAGTTCTTTTTAGATTATGAGATCATTAGAATAACACTATAAATATATATTTTACAAAGAAAAAGTAAAAATGACTGCTTTCCCCTCTCTTGTCACTTCTACAATCTACCCTACTAGTCTACCACTTCTAGTCTTCTACCCTATCCTTCCACCTTACCCCGTATCCTTTCTATCCATCAACTACAAAATCATGAGGATAAATGCATGTACATATCTTTTTAGCAACAATTATTTGATTTTTACCCTCGAAAAATCATAATTATGAATGCTTAAATCATTCCTGTCCACACATTTTTCTTTATCTTGTTTATGAAAGTTCTTTAAATAATTGGTTGTAATAAAAGACGCACTAAAAAAAGATTAAGTATGGTTGTACGAAGTCATTAGTTTGTAATAATCAAATAATTATATAGTTAGAAATCTTATTAGTCTATTATTTTTATAAAGATAAATAAATAATAAATAAACTATTTATTATTTTAAATTAATTTATTAAATATTCATGTAATATTTAATTTATAAGTCTATTAGTTAATTAAATAGTTTATGATAATTAATTAATTAATTAAATTTGAGAGACTGGTTTGTATGGTTAAAAGTTATTAAGATAGGTTTAATCTTAATAAGCTTGAGCCATAATTTGTTTATAAATTGAAACAGATCTAGGTTAAAATTATAATTGCACAAAAAGCCTAAACTCTCCCTCTCTCTTGTTCTCGAGTCCATGGCCAAAAACCACAAAACCAAATTTTGTGCTCTGTCCTATACACACATGCATATATACTTCATGGTGAATACTTGTGCGGTTTAGCAGCGGTAGTAGTGTAAATCCCGTTATCAGTCCAGGTAATTTTCAAAGTTAAAACACATAAAAGTATTACTTTTTATCTTTTCTATTTGTTTTCCTGTTAAATAAATTGAATCAATAGTGGGGTTTTCACAATAAATTAAAAGAATTTCTCCGCTATGGATGTTAATTTGTTGTTTTAGAAAGAGGAGTTGTAGATGGAGTGGTAAAACATGTTACATGTATCGCTTAGATCATTGTTTCAAATAATGGCTCAGTCAATTTTCTTGCCTTTCAAAAAAAAAAATTTTTTGTTGTTGTTTAAAACCCTTAAAAACCCAACAATACCCCTAAGTTTTCGCCGTTCTTGTTATTGGTTCTTAAATGAACCATCTCTTAGACAATACACACACATATAGTGAAGGTTTAAAAGAGTACGTTTTTTTGTATAACAACAACGGAGACCAATTTAAACAAACCAGAATTTGTATAAGGGCATTATTGGTTTTTAGATAACAATGAATTAATTTAAAGATAGGATTTAAAATTTTAAATTGTTATTTAATAATTAAAAAAAGTGATACGAGTTTATAAGATTTATAAGAATATACTATAGTTTTAAATTTTATAAAAATATATATGTAAAAGACGAAATTAGCCCTTGACTTTAAAATAAAGTAATTCAAAACATCTTCCCTAAGTTTCTGACCTCCTCCTACTCTCCTTGGAGCGCCTTTTCGTTTCGATCAGATCACTCGCCTTTCGCTGCATAACTCAAAATCATCAGCTTCTACTCTTTCCATTGATACAACAATGGAGTTCAGGTTTCCAGGATTTGATGTGCAAAGGCATTACACTCCGGGTTCTTCGTCGAACTACACATATATCCCCGGCGGCCATGCTACAAACGGTACGTGATCACCGATCGTCTTGTATCACTCTGCTTAAGTATTCAAGTATTTGATTACATTTACAATCAGAGATGATTATTTGGTTTGGTGGTGGGTTTTCATGTGAATTTTGCTTGGCGTTGTTTATATTATGTATACCTAATTAAGTCTGATCTGTTGACTTTACAGTCGTCGGAGGAACTTTCATCGGCGATCAGCTGATAGAGATTCACCGTGAAATAGTCAAGGAGCAGATACGGGAAGAGATAATAGCGGCGGAAATAGAACGTCATATTGCTTTGGAAGCGGAAGTGCGCCGCATAGACCATGAGATGATGGCGCTACAGAGCGGCGGTGGATTTCCTTCATCGGTTAAGCTAGAGACGCTGCTGCGTACCCATTATCAGCACCACCCCTTTAATCATCAGATGCTGCATGGTGAATGGTTTACGCCGGATGATACAAAACGAGCAACGGGCTGTGAAATTGGTGGAATTGACGCGGTCTCTCTCCGGGGGCGGCCTCCATCGCCCAAATTCACAGAGACCACCACTTATAAACCAAATGACGGCAATACGGGAATCATCGGTTTGGTCAGTATTAATCATCCTTCTTATCAACATATTCTGATTTAGGTTTTGTAATGCGAGATTATAATGGTAGATTGTCGAAAACGCCTCATTTGTCCAACATTAGCCCCTGTAGAAAATACCAATTTATCTGATTGATTTAAGTAATTGTGCCTTTTCTGTGGAGGCCTTGTATTCAAGATTGTCAAGTTGTTAACTGCATTTCTTCCGCAAATCAGGTTATCAGGTTGGAGAGGCCCAACTACCTGAATTACGTTTGTTTCTTTCTGTTTTGTTTATGTTATTGATTCCTATCGTTGTGTGATTTTGTATCAAGGGTCGAATTCCATTACTAATCTCTTCTGGATTAGGTTTCTTTGGTTAATGTAGATAATGTTGTTGTTTCTCTGGCTCGAATGGTTAAAACTTGTTAAGAATAAGATAATTTAAAAGCTTGAATTTGAAACTTTTCTAACATATTCAAGATGTTCTAAATTCCATGGGTGTTTGTTTTCTAGGAAGTGTTTACTTCTTTTACTATCATAACAATGTAATCATATGTGGGTGCACATTTTACTATACTTTATCACCATACTAGTGTAATTTTATACTTACATCTTGTCTAGATAGTCGTTGTTAACTAAAATGGGTGATGGGATAATACAAACAATCTAGTTTGCTAGGTGAAGATAGAAACATTATTCAACAAACAGAATTCAATTTCATAAGTTGATATATATTAAGATGAAAACACAAATAATGGGTTATAGACGTTTAAGGACTTAATTTGTACTGTTTTGGTTCAGTGTTGTGTTTTTAGGCCATAAACTAGAGAGTTAGTTAAAAGGCAAGCCAGCTAAGAGGACAATCTTGTCACATTGAACTTTGATTTGCTCTATTTATATTTTTATATCCATTATCTATAGGAAATTTTGTTATATGCCAAAAGTTCACCATCACCACTCACAACTTTTTGCAGAGAAATCCACCTGGTGCAACCGTGCCTGGCTCAAATTTGGAAGCAGGACTGTCACCATCGCTACCAGCCGTTCTTGGTTCAAGTGGGGGTGATTCAAACGGTTTAAAGAAAAAGATAACGGAGGAATGGAATTGTATGGTTTGTGGTGTTAGTGCGTCATCCAAGCGTGGTTTAAGTGGACACTTATCAGGGAAAAAGCACCAGGCTAAAATGCAAGCTTTAAAAGCTTACATCAACAATGATGCTGACTTTGGGTCTGGAGAAATCAAGAATCAATCTTCAAAGATCGAGAATTCGTGCAAATCAGGAGGGACCTTATCTGGCTCAGAACAGGAAGCAGGACTGTCACCATCACCACCATCCGTGCTTGGATTAAGCAGGGTTAGTTCAAACACTTCAAATAAGAAAATGGAGGAATGTAATTGTATTGCTTGTGGTATCAATGCGACATCCAAGTGCATGTTGAGTGATCATTTATCAGGTAAAAAGCATCAGGCTCAAACGGAATCTCCAAAGGCTGACAACGATGGTACTGACACTGGGTTCGGAAAAATCAAGAAACAATCTTCTAAGACCGAGAATTCGTGCAAATCAGGTTCAACCGTATCTGGTTCAAAAGGTGAAGCAGGAGAATCGCCATCACCACCAGCCGTCCTTAGTTCAAGCGGGGTTAGTGCCAAAACTTCAATAAAGAAAACAAAGGTGGAATGGAATTGTGATTTTTGTGGTATCCATGCTCTATTTGTATATTTATATCCGTTATCTATAAGAAATTTTGTTGTATGCTATAAGTTGTTCACCATCACCACTCACCTATCTATTGCAGGGAAAGCCATCTGGTGTGACCGTGCCAGGCTCAAATTGGGAAGCAAGACTGTCACCATCACTACCGGCCGTTCTTGGTTCAAGTGGGGCTGATTCAAACACTTCAAAGATGAAGATAACGGAGGAATGGAATTGTATGGTTTGTGGTGTTAGTGCGACATCCGAGCGCGGTCTAAGTGAACATTTATTAGGGATAAAGCACCAAGCTCAAATGCAAGCTTCAAAAGAATACAACAACAATGATGACGATGTTGGGTCTGGAAAAATCAAGAAACAATTTTCTAAGAGAGAGAATTTGTGCAAATCAAGTGGGACCTTGTCTGGCTCAACACAGGAAGCAGGACTGTCACCATCACCATCAGCCGTGCTTGGATTAAGTGGGGTTATTTCTAACTCTTCAAAAAAGAAAACGGAGGAATGGAATTGTATTGTTTGTGGTATCCATGTGACATCTGAGTGCATGTCGAGTGAACATTTATCAGTAAAAAACCATCAGACTCAAATGGAAGCTTCTGAGGCTGACAATGATGGTACCGACATTGGGTTCGGAAAAATCAAGAAACAATCTTCTAAGACTGAGAATTCGTACAAATCAAGTGCAACTGTGTCTGGTTCAAAAGGAGAAGCAGGAGTATTGCCATCACCACCAGCTTCAAAAAAGATAATAAAGGAGGAATGGAATTGTATTGTTTGTGGTATCCATGCGACATCCGGGCGCATGCTGAGTGAACATTTATTAGGAAAAAAACACCAAGCTCAAATGGAAGCTCAAAAAGGTGACAGCGATGGTGCCAACATTGGGATTGGAAAAATCAAGAAGCAATCTTCTAAGACCGAGAATTCGTGCAAATCAGGTGCAACCGTATCTGGTTCAAAAGGTGAAGCACGAGTGTCGCAATCACCACCAGCCGTCCTTAGTTCAAGTGAGGTTAGTGCAAAAACTTCAAAAAAGAAAATAAAGGTGGAATGGAATTGTAATTTTTGTGGTATCCATGCTCTATCTGTATTTTTATATCCGTTATCTATAGGAAATCGTGTTGTATGCTATAAGTTCATCACCACTCTATTTATTGCAGGGAAAGCCATCTGGTGCATCCGTGCCTGGTTCAAATTGGAAAGCAGGACTGTCACCGTCGCTACCAGCTGTTCTTGGTTCAAGTGGGGGTGATTCAAACGCTTCAAAGAAGATGATAAAAGAGGAATGGGATTGTATGGTTTGTGGTGTTAGTGAAACATCCGAGTGCGGTTTAAGTGAACATTTATCAGGTATAAAGCACCAGGCTCAAATGCAAGCTTCAAATGCTTACAACAACAATGATGCTGACGTTGGGTCTGGCAAAATCATGAATCAATCTTCTAAGACTGAGAATTTGTGCAAATCAGGCGGGACCTTGTTTGTCTCAAAACAGGAAGCAGGACTGTCACTATCACCACCAGCCGTGCTTGGTTCAAGTGGGGTTAGTTTAAACACTTCAAAAAAGAACATAAAGGAGGAATGGAATCGTATAAATTGTGGTATCCATGTGACATCCGAGCACACATTGAGTGAACATTTATCAGGGAAAAAGCATCAGGCTCAAATGGAGGCTTCAAAAGCTTATAACAACAATGATGACTACGTTGGTTTTAAAAAAATCGAGAAACATTCTAACACTGAGAGTTCTTGCAAATCAGGTACAACCTTGTCTGGCTCAAAAAGAGAAGCAGGAGTGTCACCGTTGTCGCCAGCCGTCCTCGGTTCAAGTGGGAGTAATTCAAACACTTCAAAGAAGAAGATAAAGGAGGAATGGAATTGTAGGGTTTATGGTGTTAGTGCGACATCCGAGCGCGGTTTGAGAGAACATAAATCAGGGAAAAAGCACCAGGCCCAAATGGAAGATACAAAATCTTTTAACAACAATAGTGCTGACATTGGGTCTGGAAAAATCAAGGAACAACCTCTTAACACCGAGAATTCGTGCAAATCAGGTGCAACAGTGTCTGGCTCAAAACGGGAAGCAGGACCATCGCCATCGCCACCAGCTGTCTTCCGTTCGAGTGGGGGTAATTCAAACACTATACAAAAGAAGATAAAGGAGTGGAATTGTATGGTTTGTGGTATTAGTGCGACATCCAAGCGCGGTTTGACTGAACATTTATTAGGGAAAAAGCACCAGGCCCAAATGGAAGCTCTAAAATCTTACAACAATAGTGCTGACATCGGGTCTGGAAAAATCAAGAAACAATCTTCTAATACCGAGATTTTGTGCAAATCAGGTGCAATCGTGTCTGGCTCAAAGAGGGAAGCAGGACTGTCACCATCGCTGCTGGCAGACCTTGGTTCAAGTGGGGGTAGTAGTTTAAACACTTCAAAGAAGAAAATTAAGGAGGAATGGAATTGTATATTTTGTGGTATTAGTATGACTTCTAAGCATGATCTGGACAAACATTTATCCGGGAAAAAACACCAGGCTCAAATGGAAGCTTCAAAAGCTTGCGACAACAATGATGGTGACATTGAGTCTGGAAAAGTCAAGGAACCACCTTTTAATATTGATAATTTGTGCAAACCAGCTCCAATTGATTTGAAGAAAGATAAGAAGGTTACAGGTGAAGGCACGAGTAAAAAGTTCAGATTTTGGTGTTCCATGTGTCGGGTCGGAGCTCAAGATGAGCAGGTTATGAGCTCACATAAGAATGGGAAGAAACATATGGCAAACCTTTTGAAGAAGTCTCGTGGGAAAACAAAACAGACTGGCAGGAAACGTACATGATTCGTAAAAGTAATTAAATCCATCAACAGAAGCAGCGATAAAAGACTTAAATCAGGTATGGAAGGGTTTTTTTTTTTGTTTTAAAGTTTTATCGCAATTTCAAGATTTCTTGATATGAAGATTAGAAAGTCCAATATCTCGGTTGTTTTGGCTTGCAGTTTGTTGCTTGGTATGATAGTTGTTTTTATGAAAGATAAGAAAGCAAAACTAATTGAAGGGTTTTGCTGATTTTTGATCTTTTTCAAAATGTGATAGCTCTATTAAATTTTACAAGGCTTTTTTACATTGAAAATTATGGTGACGAATTTCACTCTGAAAACACTTATTTTGAGTGTTTGACACTACAAATATCTTTTCAAAATATGTAAAAATGCAATATGTGATTTTCTTTTCTAATTATAATAACATACAATTACAAAGAAAAAAAATAGTCTTCTAAATAAATATGTAAAAATGTTTTTGTACTATTTATAAAATAACTTTACATGAATTTAATTTTACGTTACATATACATCATGATAAATTTTTGGTTTTTTTTCAAACATATTCAATGAAAAAGCTAATTCTAAATCTGTTTATAGATTTAATACACCTATATAAGTTTATATAATATATCTTTTGTACTCGAGTGGATTGTAACTTTCTCTTAATAAAAAAAGCAAATCTTAAAAACTTGAACCGTAAAATATAATCAGACATGAAAAGCTAAAATTCAAATATTCATATGTGTAAATAGTACAATACGTATGAAAATAATTCGATACACCTTTTATAAAAAGTGCAAAACTAGATTACGTAACTATGTGATTAGTAAATAAATAGATTTACATTAGAAAAACACTTTTATTAATTTGCTAGATATCTTAACTGAAAATTTAATATATATACATAACTCGCAGCGAAGCGCGAGCTTTTTAACCTCGTTAAATAAACTAAAGTACTAAAAAAGAGTTCGAGATAGTTTTCTAGTCGGCACATCAGAGAGTTTAGGCCATACAAGTTCATATACTTGGAGAGTAGATGGGCAAAAATCCTAGACCACAGCCGGTCCGGTCCGGTCCAGACCTAGTCGGTCCCGGGCCGGTCCGGTCCTCGGCGGACCGGTCTTCGCGTAAGACCATTTCGATAAATTTGGTATTCGGGCGGTCCTAGACCACTAAGAGAAAAACAACATTCCGAAGCTACGCTACTAGCTTGGACGGTTAGTACGTCCCTAGCCATACGGGCTAGGATCTTAAATTGACCAACTTTTTCTCTTTCTTGCCACCATTTTAATATATCAAATTGTGCAAACTCTTCGGGGTCTACATAATTAGTGTAATCAGTTTCTTTATATATGGAAAGTTCGTCTAAAGACGATTGAACTCGTGTACGTTTCGATTGAGATATACTATGAAACCAAGACGTTCCAATGCTAAAAGGATTGTTTGGCCGAGTAGCCGATGTTTGTGAAGTCAAAGACCTCGGGGTGGAAGCAACTTCTCCCCGTGGTGCACATTCATTATCATAAATAGTATATAAGTGTTTAAAACAATTTTCAAATTTGATATACTTGTCGTAATCATTTGGAGATTGACCCAATGCTTCCCCGATAGAAGTTAAAGATTCCGTTACACCCTTAAAATTAACAAGAGGGTTTAATGCCGAAGCAATCAAAAAAATTGTTGGAAACTCTTTAAAATATTTTATAAGACTTTCACACATTTCGTTGGTAATCATATCCCACCTTTGATCCAAAGAACCAAAAGCCTTTAATGTTCTCAAAATTTCACAAACACCTATCATAGCGGAGTGAGATGATGGAAAATATGTTTGTGATAGCAACAATGTGGCTTGATACAAAACTCTCAAACCGATGTGTAATTCTTCTAAAATATTCCAATCAGTTTCCGTAAGTACTTCATATAATTGGGGTAGGTGTTCTCGATGATATTCGGTAAGTAAATCCTTATTTTGTATCAAACGCCCTATCATTTTATAAGTCAAGTTCCATCTCACGGGCATATCTAAGAGAGATCTCAAACATCTTATTCTTTTTGTTTTACAAAAATGCTCATATTTTTCGTACGCGATGGGTCTGCTTTTAAAAATTGTCTCATTTAATCGTTTAAATTTCAAAAGACAAGTTTTCAAAGACTCCAAACCTTTTTGGACCGCGAGGTTGAAAATATGACAACAACAACGTACATGCAAAAATTCCCCGTCACATATTGGGTTTAAAACTCGTTTCAATCGTCCCATAGCGTTTGTATTGTTACTTGCATTATCTAGGGTGATTGAAAGTATTTTTTCTTTAATTTCAAAACCGTTAAAAATCCTTAATAAAATATTGTAAATTTATTCACCTCCATGCGGGTGAGGAAAGTTTTCAAAAGCAATAATACGTTTTTGCATAAGCAATGTTTTAGGGTCTATCCAATGTATCGTAACACAAATAAATGAATATTGGGTAGTATGTGGAGCGATCCAAATGTCGGTGGTTATGGAAACTCTACCATCGAATCTAGTAAAGAATTCATTTAAGTCTTGATACATTATTTTCCATTTTGCCATAGCTCTACGTTTAAGAGTTCTTCGACTTACAGAGGAATAATGAGGTTGTAAAGCTCTTTTGATAAAAGTTATGACTCTTGGGCGGGAGAATAAGTCAAATGGTAATGCTTCTTGTATTGTTAACTGCATGCTTAATTCTTGAGCTAAAGCGGCATCGAAACGCCATGTTTGACCATCAACTTGAGTTTGACTCAACCACAGCGGCTTGTCGCGCCAAGCATTTAGTCTAATTTTTTAAAGTTTATATTAGAATAAACTAAGTTCAAGTAATGTAAACTATATTTAACTAAGTTCATGTATTTAATTCAAGTACTAAACTATATTTAACTAAGGTCATGTATTTAATTCAAGTACTAAACTATATTTAACTAAGTTCATGTATTTAATTCAAGTACTAAACTATATTTAACCAAGTTCAAGTATTTAATTCATGTATTAAACTGTAACATCCTGAAAATAGGCCTAGTTGTGTAGGTTTGTACCTCGTGCTTGAGTAGTTATACAATGGTTTTAAGTGATTTAAATTAGTGTGTTTTAAGTTGATAACGCGTGTTATGCGTTAATTAGAGTGGTTATGTAGAAAGTGTCAAACGTGTATAAAAGTGATATGGTGTCAAACGGTTTCGCGTTATGAATCGAATTGGAGTAAAAAACGAGTGTTACAGAAGCTGTGTCGAAACAGGGACGAAGGTCTGCTGTTCGTGACCTTCCTACGGGCGTAGGAGATAAGTCCTACGGCCGTAGGAGGCCTGTTGTGTCTTCTGCGGCCGTAGGCAGGGTCTCTGCGGCCGTAGGAGGTGTTTTTGTGTGGTTTACCGTCTACAGACGATGGGACGAGGTCTACGGGCGTAGGTACGTAACCTACGGTCGTAGGTCACCAAAGAATAGCTCCTGCGGGCGTAGGAATAGGTTCCTACGGCCGTAGAGCATGATTCGTTGGAAAAAAGCCCTACGGGCGCAGGGAGCAATCCCTACGGCCGTAGGAATTGTTTGGCATGTGTCCTACGGCCGTAGGACATGTCCTCTGCGG
The DNA here is from genome assembly GCA_947179395.2 of Pulicaria dysenterica. NCBI lineage: Eukaryota > Viridiplantae > Streptophyta > Magnoliopsida > Asterales > Asteraceae > Pulicaria > Pulicaria dysenterica. The sequence goes on along the minus strand of OX359294.1, from coordinate 72,001,940 downwards.
CCGAGGAGACTGTTTTGTGCTGATAGTTTGTTTAACTTGCGTTTCGACCTAGGTGCACTATGTATAAGTGATAACCAAGTGTGTATGCGATGTGTTAGGTATATCTGAGGAACCGGAAGACGCGAGTGGCGTATCTGCTTAGCGAGGGCTGCAGGTGAGTACCGGTTTTCCCATAAGACTTAGTAAGTAGGGCTAACTTTTGTGTGTTGAAACGTGCTATTGTGATAGTGACGTGTGCACGTGCGAGGTAAGTGGTGAAGTGACGTGTTGTGATATAACAAGTGTAATGTGATTATGGTAGTAACGATAGATAAGTGAAGTGATACGAGATAGACCCAAGTAGGGTTATGACTTATGTGACAACTGTATGCTATGTTTAAAGTGTAGTTTGTATTCTGCTCATCAAGTATGAGCAGAAGCTAATGTGATAATGTATATGCGCATGTAATTGGATCCTGATTGGATCAGCTGTGTTATAGTATTAAATTGTGCGTGCTATTGGATCCTTATTGGATCGGTTATGTGTTATTATGTTATGTCCGGACAAATTGGGGAACTGTATTCATAGTTCCTGGAGATTGGTTAAGATCAGTCGCGTAGGCTGGTCCCTGGGGGCCCGATAGGGTCTGGAAGTGGGGGATTAACGGCACCGAGTGTATACGCTTGGTGACGGCTCTGCAGGCCACCGTTCCTTGACGAAGATGGGGTTCTTGGTGTAAGCCAGAACTGGTTATGTAATGGGGTTCTCGGCGAAAGTCGGAACTGGTTATGAAATGGGGTTATCGGTGTAAACCGGAACTGGTAAACGTGATGGTGGGCTGCTCTTCGCTCCATCACCGATGCGGTTGGTTGTGACTGATTCCCCAACTTGGATCGTTGAGCCAGGCTAGCTACCTCGCAAGATATGATCCTGCTGACATGTCGGCACACCGCTATGTGATAACTTAGCTCTGTGTGCCGTATTGTGATATGATAGCATGCTTATTGATGATTATGTGTAAATTGGTGCTCAC